>OZ024861.1:39618440-39750940 GCA_964017155.1 Oasisia sp. SBJ-2009 | reverse complement strand
ACATAAACAATCCACACATAAATGTGTTTCTAATCATGTAAAACTGTGAATTATTTGGCTAAAAATACAGCTAGATCTTAAATGGGTGATGTAACTGTAATTTGTATGTATTTAATTGAAGCTGTCTTCTCAGTTAATTGGCAAATTCAGGTTATCAAAAATCAAAGCTACTTGGCGTTCTCTGTGATTATACATCTGATTGCACATTGTTTTGAAATCTTAAAAACTATTAATTTATTTTATGATAGGTGAAACCTTCATTTCAGTGATTAAAAAATGTGAATCTTTATGTGAAGTTTGTTTGTAGTCGTTGTCGACTTTCTGTGTTCTCGAAAACAATGTGATATGCAAATTCAGTTGGTTGGTTGGCAAAGACAGTAATTGGATGTAACAATGAAAATCAATTCTTTATCAACTTTTATCGTCTCCCAATTGTTTATACTATGAACACCAAAAACCACATTCATTTTCTGCTGTAAAAAGTGGTTGTGGCAATATTACAATAACTAATTAACCATTTTTATTGAACATAATTATTAATTTATAGTCATCAATGACTGCACATGTGCTTAGCTTGTAGAAGGTGTTTGGATTATTCACTACAGATGAGTACAAGTTGCAGATGTCATTCTGATGTCAATACAGATAAGAAAGAAAGTGGCTTGCCAGTGTCAACACTGTGGAGGACTTTATTATCTAGATACAAGGCTTGTTCTTGGCAGCTATTTATCTGTCCTGTTATAAAGCATGTTGACGTCACAACAGAACGAGATTAATCCTGCTGATAGATGCAGTGACTTCATTTGTTTGTAGCAGGAAATACCACAGGAGCCAGACATGGTTTCTTACAATTCTAACAATCTGTTTCATCCCCTGAGCTTTACAGACATTCTCTGAATTCTGTCACATTAACACTTGCTTAGAGAGATCTTAGATGTTAGTTCAGACTTCAGTGATTCCTTTTGTTTCTGGATGTGTTTCTTTGTGGCAGATGCATGTTTGCTTCATGTAAAGTCTGTTGTGGTTATAGAACATGGTAAATAAAATGTTACATAGCATTACATACAGTAACATGAGTGATGACCCATGCAAACACAGGTGACCAAATTTGAGGCTTGAGCTCATTTAAGATACTTTGTAAATTTGTTTATGTAAATGTACTTATTTTGAAAGTTTGCTTTGAGCGATGTTTACCAATATATATATAATAAGTATTAACAATCAGCCATATTTTATCATTGAAGTATTAATAACGAACCATATTTTATCACAATCTTGTGGTTGAAAATACACTCTACCCGAAAGCAATCTGTCGGTCACTTTTCAATGTCGCTTTCTACTCATTGGGTAAATGTAACACTATTAAATATGCTGCTATTATGACAATATATATATACTTTCTGAAGACCTGTTTTTACTCCTTATATAAGTAAATAAGAAGTAAAAAGGCCGGTCTCTAGATAAAGCTATGTACCAGTCTGATTGGTTATAATGAATACCAGAATGTGTCACGATGTACCTAACAATGGCTAACATTGTTAAATTTAGAAAGAAATTTTTTTTATGGTAGATTCTTACTAAAACACACTTTCTGTTTCAGTCACAAGCTAATAAACAATAAAAGTTTTTTTAACTTGAAATCACGTTTTATGAACTTTTACCAATCATATGCAATGACAATTTCATTAAATATGATCTGCAAAAGTTCATATCTGAAAATCACTTAATGGTTTCAGATACACCACAGTTGGTGAGCTGTGACAGGGTGTTTAAAAACTGTTTATTTGTTGACAGGAACGTGGGATGAAGATTCCGCGTCGGACGGGACACGGGCCCAGTAACTTCATCCCTGAGGCTGAGGTAGGTTCTTCCCTTCCCTCTTGGGCTGTCTGTAACTCCCACCTCGAGAGTGCACTTTTTACCTTCATTTGAATTAGCCTACACCTTCCCCGTCTGCTTTTCTTATTACGCCGCTTTAGGCGATAGAATCCCCAGCTGCTGAGGCTTAAGGTAGCGGCAGTAGCTGTTAGGTAGCGGCAATTGTAACCGCTACACAAGCTGGAACGATTACTTGTGTATTGCAGCGGGCATGTGATGTTCCTAATGGAGGAACCGTTGCATATTCATCGGACATAAACATCTGCCCACCTAACAAGATGGATCAATGTATTCTGGGTTGAGCCTCAGTCTTTGTAAGAGTCGTTTCCTCCGTAGAATCCAGTTTGCTTAATCTCTGGCTGACGAGAGCGACCGTGGAAATTTCCATCTGTGTTCCGTATGCCGTGTGTGTGTATGTGTGTGCTTCGGCAATTCTGGGATTGGGCAGCATTTGGGTTAACTAATTATACTTTCTGACAGTCGGAAACAAGGTGTAACAGCATCTGTCAGAGATGCGCTCAGCGCTTGGCAGGAGAATATGTGCCTCTTGAAATAGTGCAGTTGTCGCTTCAGAATGCTGGGAATTATTGCTCGAGCACATGGGGAGAATTACTTTACCTCACTAGTTGTTTGTTGGTGATCTTGTGCAGAGCAGATGTGTATAATATGTGCAGTTATTAATTTATTTACAGTATATTCATTAAAACTATCTTGTTTAATACAATTTATTATTTATATTTAAAAGTAATGTTCATATAAGTATCTACTAATATTTTATGTGATATTGTTCAGGACATTAATTATTTATTTTCAAAAACAACTTGAATGGGGTATAATTATGTAGTGTAGGTATTCCCAATGAATTGTGCCAGCAGTAATAACAGTCATGTGACATTTTAATGCACATTTATATGGGATTGCTTGAATTAAAACCAATTATTGGTAAAACGCTTATATTGTTGTGAATGTGAACCATGTGAACCATGTGACCAAAACATCAAGCAGCCTATGATGCATTTAGTTCTAAGATAGTTGGAATCAAGCATCATTTCTCACAAAGTTTTACGTAAAGCACCTGAGAGCATTTTTGTTATAAATGGATTTGGGCGCTGTATAAAAATTATGATTATGATTATTATTATTATGCAACTCACACATATGGCGTAACTACGTTGCGAGCTGAATAATTTATTTGTGCTGCCATGAACGCCATGTGTAGCATTGAACGGACCTGACACGTCTCTCGTGTAGAGTGATTTTCCGACAGTTTAAATGCCTGTCAGAAACGTGAACCCAAACAACTTGACTCCTAATGACCCAGTCGGAGTGGTATGGGAACCAGCGAAGGAACTCTCGCTTTCTCTTACAATGCCAGGAAGCAGTATTGACCAGGCCGGGCCTATTGTGAAAGTCTTATGGCAAACGGAAGGCAGTCCGGATCCTTAGAAATCACTTCTAAGAATCGCTGAGCCGCCCACAGAGGCTAAGGTGATCAGGTTGTTCTCAGCTGCTATTGATCTGTGCTTCCAACTACTAGAATAATCTATAACGCTTTATAGAGCAAAGGCACACAGTAACAGTTTGCAGACATTTCGGGCACGGTTATATTGTTCATAATCGAACGTACATGACAAACACATTTTTCTAGGCGAGTTGACAAAATAAAGAACATTAATTCTCATGAGATGGGTATGTTTTTCAAATGTTAACACCTGTGGAAGATAAATCTACTCTGTGCTAACTGCTTGAGAGAGGCTCTCTTCCTTCAGCAGCATATGGCTATAATTATGTCTTGGATCTGGCATCATCCATGGTAGAGCTCCTGTACAGTAATAGATTGCTGTGCAGGCCTACAGTATTTTGTTTGCCAGTGGTTATTATTAGCAGCCCTCTAGTGGATAGATGGGTGCAAGTGTCATGTGTCACACACCATCTGGTGGATAAGGATGTAACTAATGACTCTGCACTTGATTGTATGTGAGATGATAAGTTGATACTGTGTGTAGTGTTACTGTTCGATAATGGAAATATCTCGCAGAACATGTAATTACTGTCACACACAGTAGTTTGTAATACTCTACATAAGAATTGTACCAACTGTAACAAAACATTATTTATCATCTCTTGTAATTTAGCTATATGTAAAATGTATTCGTTAAACATTTTAATAATTGTTGACTTTTGCACACTGATGTTTTCTGAAGTTGTTGCTATTAATAAATGTAGAATAATAATTTTGGTGCAGCTTAAATAGTATATAATTATAATGTCACAAATTATAGTTTATTGAAAGGACACTTCACACTGCATTAGAAAGATATCCAGGTTACATCCAGTGCCTCGGTCTGTGAGTACACTGTACTAGATTTTGTTGTTGATGCACATCACCATTCTCTGTCAATCTCTGATGTCATAATTATGAGAGAGCTAAATTATTTCTATTTAAAATCATTATGTTACATCTAAGTACTATAAATGTCCAGACTGATTATATCTGATATACGATAAGTTTTCATCAATCAATGATTTTACACAAAAATAGAAAATGTCTTCATCTTGATACTGGTGTCTACTGCTGATTACTAACCTAGAATACAGGTGACTGGTTAGCAGCAAAGGTACTTAACTGTTGAACCATGGCCCTGTAACATTATGTGGCTGTATCTAGCCCGTCGATCTGGCAAACAACCGTATGACACTTACATGACATACACCTATTGTCATCTGGTACATTGTCACCTGGCTCAGTGACATGCCACTTGTGCCAACAGCCCATATATCACTGCTCTGTGGGTCATTGCTCTGTCTATTTCTATCTGTCTTTCTGGACGATTTCAAAGACCCCGTCCCGTGTCACAGTGCAGTGGGGGGCACAATGACACTGGTGATGAAAAAACATCCTAATTTGTAATAATTATGTCCTAGGTATCCAGTATATTATAAAGACAACAATTGATAGGATGATAAATCTAAGCAAGTTTATTTTTCATGCATTTAAATTTGGTTATTTTGTTATTTTCACCTGCGAAAGAATGTTTTATCATTGATCATATTTTAATGCAATGTTTGTTCAGTATAACATATATGTAATTTCCATTTTAAGACTAGCCCTATAGATGACGTTTTATAAGAGAAAGGTTCATTCAGTTGCACCATGTTTTATGGGGTTGTCTCTGTGCATATATAAACAGTGTGTGTATATAAGAGTGCGTACAAACACGGCTATTGTCACTGTACATTGTCAACTGTCACATTTACATATGAGTTGACAGAGATTTGTCCCAGTAGCCTACATATGGTGACCCTTGTCATTTGTTTTACCTTCGCTGGTTTCTGCACTGTCTATTCCTGTCCGTCTGTCTGTCCATCTGTCTGTCTGAACGATATATCGGATGCTTGGAAGGCCATGTCAAGGTTCGATAAAGTGATGTATCTTTCTAAGTGCATACAGGTCAAAGTGAAAAGATTCTAATTTTGTACCACTATATTATCTTTTTGTGTTTTTTTACACTGAGGTTTTTCATAGAGTGATATCTTTTAGCATGATATATTTCTGAAAATAAAATTTATGACAGTGTTTTGTGTGGTTGTGTTGTGTTTTGTTTTACAGACTGGCCTTGGTACAACCAGGGCCTGCTTCATAAATACCTACATTGTGTACAGCATATCTGAATCTCTTGGCAGGAAGGTTTAAATGTTTATACTCTACCAAATAAAATAACTCATGTACATGCATACGTACATGTGCGTTTTTTATTCACCCAAGTAACAGTCAAAGCTTTTCAAACTGCATGCACAATATTCAAATAGTAAACATTGGCTAGTCCAGTGGCAGGTCGGGCTAACACTGTAGCAAGTTCTTGGAATAATTCTTTGAAGTTGGACCCATGCACCTGGTTCGCACAGTCATGTCCAACTGAACCAGCAAGTGGGTCGTGGTACACCTGAGTCAGTGAACTTCCTCTTTGCTTTGTTACTCCCAAAATATGAATGGATGATTCCACGTAACAAACCAGATAAGATCCCTTCAATGTTCTGGTTGGTTATGACCTGCTTTGGTCTAAAAATCAGATTAAAATCAGATTAAGGTAATTATCTACATATTCCAATCGAGTACAGTGTGAGTACATCGCAAGTCTCAAACACCCCCCTCATACCCCCCACCCACCCCCCACCCCACACACACACACCCACTAACACACCCATTCACCCACCCACCGCCTCACACATCCCCCATACACCCACTTCAGAAGTGAAGGATTTAATAATTGATGTTTTTGTGAGATAATTGTAGGTTGTAAGCTCCAATGTTAATATTTAGACATTATTTGTGTTCAACAGCCAGGACCTGTCTACTTCTTGCATCAGTTGGTGACACTTTCATGCACAATCAAACAACATATTGATGTAATCCTAAGTGCCGTGTAATCTAGCCACATTTTACACAACAAACAAATTAGTATTTGTATAATAAATATAGGGTTGATTGTCTGGATTTATCGTCATGGGAACAAAGTTTCTCCGTTATTACAATGTTTGACTTTTTAGAGGTTATAGTCTATCGGTTCTACCGATTTTCTTGGTACATTAAACACGAATTACATTTGTGTACAGACACTTTACATGGCTATGAACTTATTGCAAGACTTTGTTTATTCTGCTTAGGTTTCAACAGAATAATTTTTACATGCGATCTGAGTTATTATATTATGCACACTTAATGTGGGTAATGGACCCTGACAACATTAGTTATTTATAGGCAACATTCCCATTGTCACCTGACTGAGTTTGCACTGAAATGATAGACATACCTATGGAGGGTGGACCCACTGATTCATCCCATTTAAGGGGGTTGAAAACATCCGGAAAACACCTTTGTGGCTACGCTTCACTGGGCACAGTAATACCGAGCTAATAACACACGTTTACCTGATGGCGTATAGCTTGACATGTTATTTGTCATTGGTTTGTACTGTGATTGTGGTTACACTTTGTTATACTGTAATGTTGTCATTTTAAATGGCACTCTGTTAAAGCTATTCTGTACAATAATGTTGTTAATTTGGATGACATCTTGTTGAAGTTATACGACGTAAAAGGTCGTGGGTGCAAAAGTAAACATCTTAAAATGAGCACTAATTTGATACAGTCAGTGTAGGGGTGTTATGTTCTTGCTCTTATTCTGTGTAGTACAGGGGTTGAGAATCATGTTCATTTGTTATTGTACCAAATGTTTCTTCTTGCTTTCTTCTTAGTAGTTCCTTCTCTCCATCTTTCATCTTCCTCCTCCATGTCCCTCATCATCATCCTCCCCCCCCCCCTCCTCAGCTGTCATCTCCCGTTACCTTTGTCCTTGGTGTTTTTTTTATTAGATTACGGTATCTACTTGCATCTGTATTTATGCGTTTAACCATCTAATGCAACAGGTTCAATGTGCCATTGCAAACACTGGGTAATCACATCCATGTGATATTTGTTTTATGTCTTCAGTGAAATTTACGTTCTCATGTCTGCCTTTCCTAAGGTTTGAAGACAAGATTATTTTAAGCAATACCTAAAGCGTACAGTATTTTTTAAACCTGCAATTATCTTTTCCTAATCGCCTGAGCTCCAGTGTGGACAGTCCAGTTAGATAATCCCTCCACTATCCCCTCTCAAATCCGGGATCAGTTGAGTTGCTCCTACATCTATTTTCGCTGGCAAGTAACACCCGTGAAAGTGGATCAAAGTTGTGGTAAATCCAGCAAATTGCAAGCGTGGGTCCATTTACAACGTAAACTGACAGTTTTGCATCTGCACAGCACAGCAGGGATTGTGTTTATTATGCACTTCCCAGAACTGATGCTGGGAAATGCCCTGTAACTCACTGCAGATTGCTGTATTATGCCGGCAGCAGACGTCTTGTAACTTTCTGCAGATTGCTCTTATCTCTGTCAGAAGCAGGCTGTCTCTTACGTGTTCAAGCGTCTGTGCTTTTCTGCAGCTTATTACAAAAAGGAAATCACGCATTTCGTGATAACTTTTGCGCACTAAGTTTTTAGTTGTATATGTTACGTAGATTGCGCTAACTGGTTATGACCTTTGTGTCTATTTTATGGGAACGGGTAATGAAATCTCATCAGTGTGGATCATTTTCTTGGTATTAATAAATATAGACTAATTCTTCTGGTAATGCATGAATAATACATAAAATAGCACAAATTGCAATAGTCAACTTAACGGTTACTTAAAGGTTACTTCACGCTGAATTAGAAAGGTCTCCAAGTGACATACAGTAGTTTACAGTGACTCACTCTCTGAGGACTGGAAGGTCACTGCATATTACACAATCACTAGAAACATCTTCTGTCATTACATCATAGGCAGGGCTAGTTGGGAAAAAATTGACTGAGTTTTAAGTTGGTTCAATTTCAACAAAATCAACAGTGTCTTGGGTGAGTAAAAGTAAAACACAACATTTGTGTCGCATGGGCTGGCATTCACTGGAATATCTTAGACATTTTACAGGCTGAGCTAAGTTATTTAATCCTTTAGCAATCCTACTGTAGCATGACATGACACCCACCCCATGGCACCCACCCCATGACATCCACCCCATGACACCCAACCCATGACATCCACCCACACCCAACCCATGACATCCACCCCATGACACCCACCCCATGACATCCACCCCATGACACCCAACCCATGACATCCACCCCATGACACCCACCCCATGACACCCAGCCCATGACATCCACCCCATGACACCCAACCCATGACACCCACCCCATGACACCCACCCCATGACACCCAACCCATGACACCCACCCCATGACACCCAACCCATGACACCCACCCCATGACACCCAACATATGACACCCAACCCATGACACCCAACCCATGACACCCTCCCCATGACACCCAACCCATGACACCCACCCCATGACACCCAACCCATGACACCCACCCCATGACACCCAACCCATGACACCCACCCCATGACACCCACCCCATGACACCCAACCCATGACACCCAACCCATGACACCCAACCCATGACACCCATCCCATGACACCCAACCCATGACACCCAACCCATGACACCCAACCCATGACACCCAACCCATGACACACACCATGGCACCCAACCCATGACACCCAACCCATGACACCCACCCCATGACACCCACACCATGGCACCCAACCCATGACACCCAACCCATGACACCCAACCCATGACACCCACCCCATGGCACCCACCCCATGGCACCCAACCCATGGCACCCAACCCATGACACCCACCCCATGACACCCACCCCATGACACCCACACCATGGCACCCAACCCATGACACCCAACCCATGACACCCAACCCATGACACCCATCCCATGACACCCACCCCATGACACCCATCCCATGACACACACACCATGGCACCCAACCCATGACACCCAACCCATGACACCCACCCCATGACACCCACACCATGGCACCCAACCCATGACACCCATCCCATGACACCCACTCTATGGCACCCACCCCATGGCACAATCCCATGGCACCCACCCCATGGCACAATCCCATGGCACCCACCCATGGCACTCATGGCACAACCCCATGGAACTAACCCATCGCACACACCCCATGACATGAACCCCAAGGCACCCCCACTATTGAACCCATATAAGCTTCACATAGAAGCCTCACACAAGCTTTACATAGAAGCTTCACATGTATAGCCACCAAAAACATTGAAAAGGAAGCCATTGTTTTAAAAACTGTGTAGGATGAGCTAATGTTATGAAATTCACGTGTAAACCAACATTAAATAAAGCTTCTTGTATGACCTGAAATACGTATAATTATTTTAGTAAATATAAGAAATAATTTAGTGTTGGTCTGGTGCTAATTATAAAATAAACAAACACCTTCATGATGTGCTATTTTTAATATTTATTATGACTACATGTATTTGAATAGGGGGCCATGGCCCACCTCAATCACTGAAAATTTAGAGTGTAGATTTTGCACCCATAACTAACATGGCCCAGAGCCTGAAGCCACTGTCTCCCGAATACATAAATTCTAGTCATGTGACTGCCACACTCCAGTGTCAGCTGATCGAGTGGGTGCAGTGCGTGCCTTGGCACACATTGCCTGTGGGACGTCGTCAATGACAACCCACCACCAGTAGCCATGTGACAGCCCGCCTGTGTCTGTTACAGTTTATGAGTTTTATGAGCAGACCCTTGATGCGTTCAGCCGAAGCTGGTGTGACAAGATTTTGTTTATCTGATTTCACAATTGGTTCTTCCGCCCAACCGCCCGACTGTCCACCGGTTGCCGAGGTTCCCTTTTGCGCTCCCAGGCCTCATGTTTTTGCGAGCATGGCACAAAAGATATGCAAAGTGGCCGTGCAGTTGAAACGAAGGGAGTGCCCCTATAGGATTCACGTGTATTAAATAAGGGGTGGAACTGAAAACCGCAGAGCGTAATACATGCAAAAACACGCTTTCTGGACTGGTGTACACGCCCGAGGGTGTGTTAAATGCACACGTGCGTGTGTGCACACACCTTCAGTGCCACAGGAACTGTTCCATATTCAACTCGCACTCCTTGTACCCGTCCAGGGTTTTATGTCCTGTCCAGCGCTTGATGGATGAGCACTGGTCTTTTTATCAGTACTGGTTGTTATGAGTGATGACAACAGCCAGCCACGGTTCCCCAGGGCCTGAAACCCACCCCACCCCCACTTGTCAGTCACCCCACTTCAGGGGGAGAATGCCCCACCCTACCCCATTGAGAGGTGTAGGTATAAATCTGACAGAGGCGTGCTAGACTGGTGCCTTGCTGTAGGCTTCGTATATCTTGGGTTCTCGTATATCCTGCACCAACTTGCGTGGTCAATGTCAAGGGCTGAAGGTGTATTTTGTTAGGCCAGGAGTGTGCCTACTGCACGTATGCTGGACCAGGAGTGTGCCTACTGCACGTATGCCTTCACTTACCATAAACCTATCAATTGTGCCAGTAGTAGGCACATTTTCCACAACCTCATCGACTTTGCAGCAATCCCAGGAGTAGCCAAGTTAAATTTTACGAGTTTTTTACGTTTTTATTGTCAAATAAATGCTGGAAACATTTCTCTTGGCAGATAATTGTGCACACTGTATTCCAGTATAATCGAAGCTCGCTTAAAGGTCACCCCAGCAATGCAGCCACCTCAGAATTAGGGTCACTCTGCTATTCAGGTCAGCTTTGCCCAATCCTAAGGGTGACATGATAAATGAGGCCCCACTGTGCTGTGTGTTCCAATATGAAATTATTAGATTTAGACAATTCATGTATCATCATCAGTAACTAAATTACCAAATCACCTGCTGTAAATATGTTTGTAGAAACACAGATTTATAAAATGTTCACACACTTTGAAACACTGCTGAATTTTGGTACTGATAAAATTTATTTAGCTGAAATTTGAAAATAACTGTTTTAACTAACATATTATTATAAACCAATAATTTCTTTTAATCACAATTCATATTATGGGTGTCAAATTTAAATGCATGCAGTGCTTTTTTGAGTCTATGTTGAAGATAATGTAATTAAAAATTTCATTTATGAGGCAGGGAGATTGTAAAGTTGAAACACTGTTTTGAGACATCCCCAGTAACCATTAGGCATTAGGGGCCGTATACATCGTACGTATGTAAATGAACATACAAACTCAAAGACACCCTAGTCAGATATTTAAAACAAGTACTTAACATTTATATTCCGTTGATTAACTCCAACAAAAAATCCCGACACATCTTTGAAATTTGTTTTATGAAAAGTGGTGTTGGTTTCTTCGTAAACTTTTCAGTTGCCACCGATGTAATGCCTGTTGATGCCGTCCTTGGTTACTGGATGTTGTCGCGTAGAAAAAGTAGGTGCTATGTAATGATAGAGTTACCTGGCCCAGGCCCTGGTGTTATATCAGCTGATAGACGAGGTAACAGCCAGGAAGATGTGAGTCACCAGCGTCCAGGGTAAATGGGGGGGGGGGGGGCTGAGGGAACACTTGTCACGCCAAATCATACCAGTGACTTGTCATGGTGCAGGCATAAAGGGAACCTGGTGAAATAAATGAGAGATAATTCTGTATAAAAAACTGCATGCGCTGCTGAGTATAAGGCAGGTTAATTCAACTTCAGATATGTCCCTCCCGTTTGTTGATGTTGCTCGTGTCATATCATAGATAAAGTTAATATTATACACATTTATTAGTCGAATATGAGGTATAATAAAATTATCTGATTATACAATTTTATGCTGAAATTCCCACTGGCCATTTCAAACTTCAAAGTGTTGCCGAGTTCATTCACCTCGCTTCGCTTGTGTCTTTCGAATGAAGCCCTAAATGTCATCTGTCCCATCGATTTACCTGACGTCTATTCAAGAGAAAGTAAAAATAATTGGTTAACTTGTAACCACTACTGGTTGACTCACTGAAGTCTGAAAATAGAACGCTGTGTAAAAGTCAACAGTGTACCAACAAATGTGTTGAGAGACACAGTGGAGTATTGCTTGTCAGACTCCATGGAAACGCAGAGCATGTTATGAATAACACTCCCATAGGGCACTGATGATGTCATCAATTAGACAATGTTAAAACTCTTCTCTCAAATTCAACTGATGCATAGAACAGTGTGTAAGTATTAATAAGAACCAGGCCGCAGTAACGGTGTTGTAAGTGTGTTTACAAATACACATAGAAAGTGTATTTATTGTTGCCATGATGGATGCCCTGTACAAGCAGATGCAGTTGTTTTCCGTAGTCACAACTCAGACAGTTATCAGCCTCCATGTGTTGTCAGCGAACTCATAAATATTCTGAGTTGTCGGCCTTCCGCCTAGCCTCAAAAAAATCCCCAGGCCTCGCATCCAGCCCCATGATATCCCATCCAGAGGATGACTAATCCCTGCTGTTAATCATTGCACCTTCCTGGGCAAGCTCTGCCATCCCATATCCCAATACACTTGGCCAGTCAAGGATAACAATTTATGCCAACTGTTTATCTAATGTCCTGAAACTTGTGCACAGATCTGTTTCACCTCTTCAGTGTGTTGATTCATAGTGTCCAGGGTTTAACTGATCACTGTCAGTGATACACCAACTGATGTGTAGGATCAGAGGGTTCTACATGCATAAATGTGATTTATGGAATGTCTGGCTGTCTCTGCCCTATGCATTGGCTGTTTATAAAGTTTGCAGTCAGATTCCCATGTCACTTTGAGTTATACTGACTTTTTAAATTTTCAGAAACAACGGCAAAATATGAGTAATGTTATGCTTGGTAGATGAACACTGGGCTTGCAAGTAAAGGTCAAAAAGATGTTAAGATATTTATAATAATACATCTGTGTTTATGTATATATATACCTAAACAATTCAGGAGAATAGCAACTGCTCTGTTTATTACAAGTAAAAATCATGGTGCGTTATTGATAATAAGACAGTGTTTATTTAAACCAAAGATGTGGGGAGCATTTGAGAGGCCAGTATTAATAATACTAATAATACTGGTTTTTAGAGAAGTCCTAAGAAATTATTGGCAGTAAACCACAGTACACATAGTGACAGTATCAAGTTGAAACATTAGACAAATATCAATCAAGGTAGGGCTTGTGTATATAAAAACTCCCAGTAATGTCAATTCATGGCAGGCTACATTGTCCCTATGCATGCCGGGTATTGCTGGTCTAGAGTGCGGTAAGAAAAGTTACTGCTAAAATATAGACCGGGTACTAATAGTGTAATAAATGTTCACCAGGTGGCAGCACTTAATCTTGTGCCACAGAGGCTCAGCCAGTGACAGCTGCTGTCAGATAGTTACATCATCCGTGTCCTTGACCTGACCTGCCAGTTCTTACACGGAGTCAACATTCCTGGCAAGTATTCAGCCATGCAGCGATTGCTACACAAAAGCTGTCCATTCACACAGATCCATCACTGTGTCCTGTCAGAGACTCCGTATACAGCTGAGTGAAACTGGCCAGTTACCACTGATCAAAGTTCAGTCTCTGAGTGACAGCCGAAATGATTGAACCGCTACCGGTTCTGCAAACACACCCCAGGTGGCAACACTGTTGTTGATGTTAAATTCATTGGCAAGGACTCTCGTAAAGAAATCAACACAATTTGTTACACCTGTCGTCGTGTAGCAATAAATAGGTAAAATTCCAATGTACTATAATATTTATTTGTATTGCAAATCTATCGATAGTGTTTTTGTTGTCATTTGCTTCTTGAAACCTGTGTCGTCAGGGTGAGGTTGCCATGGTTACCATCATTTGTTGCTTTGTCATTTCTTTTGCCAGTTTTCTGTCACTAGGTATGTTCTCTCTCCCCAGTCTCCCTCTCCTCCCACCAGGTGCTGTTGTTCTCCATCCTCCGCCCACCTTCCCAGATCTCTCCTAATGTAATCCTCTCAAACATCTAAAATTAAATCCTGCAAAAAAGTTTTATTTATTTTGGGCAACGTCTGAACATTTTCCTGACCATTTCTGTTGCAGGAATGTCCATTTGCTGTTTTTCTTTGCTGTGGTCTAACCTTTGGTCCAAGTTCTCGTCTCAAGTAATTAATTACCAGTGGCAGCCGTCTCGACATACTTGATTTGGAAATGTCTTAAGAAACAGGAAATGCCTTCCATACGTTAAATATGCCATTTTGTAGCGTTATAATGCACCCATCTAAAGTGTTGCTGGTTTGATAACAGTTGATGCTCTCTATCAACCGATTTCTAGTTTGTTCTGACAACCATTGGTAAAGTTTTATATTGATTTCTCCATTTAGTTGTTTATTTTTCCAGACACTCATAATTTGAGCATATTTCACCGCAATGCCCATATGTGTATTGTATGTATGTATGCACAGGTACTGCCAGAGATGCTAATTGCAGAAGAAATAATCAGTATGTGAAATACCAGGCATATCTTTCTTGCTTGGCATTGGTGCTGTTTCTGGCTTGAGGCTAACCTCCTGGTGTTTACGTCCACATGTCCCGAGGCTGTTTACTGCCTCAAGCAAACCTTCCACTGGATCTCTCTATCCAAGATCTATAAAAGTCCCTACAAAGTACTGTAAATTTTCATGTAAAATGTGTATATACTCATAACTGAGGATTGCACACAGAAGTCTAAAAAAAAAGATCAATCATAAAATATTGATAACAATTACAGTGAATAAAGTACAATAAGATGATTTAACAATGTAAACATTTAGTAAAAATTAAATATGTGAACTATATGGATGTGGTTCGTTTCCTACACATAATTAAGAAATATTAAATTTATGAACTACATTGATATTTTGACTTGAGTTTCAAGTAATTTTAAGATGTAACATAATGGTTTACGTCTTGAATAAACAAAATCAAGAGCTGTTTCATATAAAAAAATAGGTTTCATAAAAGGTTATAGAAACTGTCCCCTGATGTAAGCATTTGATAAATTATCGGTAATTATTATCATTGCCCACTGTAGTAGCCTCTCTGGTGAGTGAAGACTGTGTCAATGTGTGTCACTGTGTCACCAAACCCTGGGAGGTGTGTGTCATTGCGTCCATTAAACCCTGGCTGATGTATGAGACACAGAATGTTGTCTTTCCGAGCATGAATTATTCATGGCTGATGTTGTGTGTGTGTGTGTGCAGCTTAAGCTTGACATTCGTCACCGTGCGTGGATAGATCGCCTCGCCACAGATACAATGTGTGAACTGTGCGCTACGTGCCAGGGATATCCCCTGCCTGTGATTGGTGTCAGTGAGGGGCATGTTTTTACCGCTTCAAAAATGCCCTTGTGTATGCCACACATGCTGTCCAAATGTGCAATTATGTACCGGGGTAAATAAATAAACATATACGCAAACAAAAACAGTACAAATACACAAGTGGACAGCATTAAAAAAACCTAATGAACAAGTTTAATGAGTATAATCAATAGTAGTACGAATCGGTAATCACTAATCTATATAAAGTTGATTTCCACTTCATTTTTTCACATGTCCAAACTGGAATCAGCACATCCAAAAGGCAGATGGATATGTCTATATAAAGCCATGGTCTGCATTTTAATTAATAATGTTGTTTTGTTACGTATAATTGATTATCCTGGGTATTTAGGATAAACACTTAAATTGACATTTTCTATATAAAAAAACAAGTGTTGTAGAAATCTGTCTAATTGCTTTATAATTGTATCCATGATATATATATTGGTGTTTGATTTAAATATGTCCAGTGATTAATTTTTATAATAACCTATAACACAATATGCCCAAATCAAGCTGAATAGCCACATTTGGATGATAAATTGAGCTGTGTAATTTAATTCATGGGTTATAAATAAGCGCACTTAATCATGGCTATGTCCAGTCAGGTAATGACATTAATTCGTTGGCCACTGGCAATAAACAAAAGCTTTACCAAGTGCAGGTTGGTCAGATGCATAGGCACTAGAACCCCTGTGGCCATTAAATGCACGTTTCCACTCAGACACAGAAGAAACAGTTTCTTTCCCTTTGTTGTCGCACCAGCTATTACTGTTCATTCTATCATCGATGCTAATTGATGTCACAAACTCGTTGTGATATCATTATTGACCACTTGCTGTGAGTACACTTTCACCACACTGTGGCAGCTGCTTCGATGTGACAAGATTTAACTAGATTTAACAACATTGTAACCAACTCAAAACCCAGAGATGGCTAATTATGAATAAATGGACATGGAAGCCAATGGCTTATTGACAGTTTGTGTCATCTATAGGAGATGCATTTTTGTTAATTTTGTGTTTAAACATATTTCATGCCGCTGATATTTATGCTTTCAATTCAATTACACTCACAGCGTTTGCAATCAGCCGTTTGCAATGTCTCTCTGCTGACAGATTAATGAAATTAATTGACTGGTTACAGTCAGGATTAGGTGCTTGATATATTACATTTGACTCAAATTACTTGCTTCCATTTATCAAACACAGATCAGTGCTTAAACCCACACATTATTACCAGTATATAATATTTAATTAATCCAAAGCACCATTCTTGTCAGGAATATATTATTAGTGTAGCAATATAAAATGATTGGTGAGCAGGTTGTGATGGATATAAAATACTATAAATAACACATAATGCAAACATTTAACACATTTAAAATTAGCATGTGATATATTGATTTTTGTGTCAGTAATTAATAAATAATGTTTTAAAAGATATCTTATCTACTGATTTGTTAATTTAATTACTGCGTTGAATATTTTGTTTGTATGTTTCAAGACATTAACACATCAACAATTAAAATTATCTTATTTTAGAATAACTTTGTAAATACCAAACTTGTCTTACATCTGTATAACACATTGACTTGTTACAGAAAATATGTTATTTAATTTTTCTGAAATCATCAAACAGACAAGAAAATATTTTCTGTTGGGCCATGTTAACATTTCTATGAAATGACAAAAGTGTTCTAACATTATGACATAAGTTTAATTATACTTTGACAAGTTACCCATTACAGTATAATATACAAAGCTGCTATTTTTATATTTTAACAAAACCACCTTCAAGTGCAGTTTTATACAGCAGATGCTCAAAACATCCTATAACATTTAAAATATTTATACTCTACGGATTTGAATATCAGTGAACGGATCTATGACAGTGCACCTAGTTACAAAGCTAGTGTTAATGGTAATTAATCAGTGTTTGTTTGATGGCAATATTCTGAGTGATTGTGCCTCCCAGGCAAAAAGCCGGGTGACATTCTCTGTTTGTGGTTGTTGTTAATTGAATAGAGACAACAGCCAGCTGGTGAGTGAAGTCTCTGTGAGACTGGCTACATGGAAGGCAGGCTAGGCTGTGTTTGCACACAGTTGGCTAACTGTTGGCCAGCCAACATACCTGATTGCATCGCCTCCCCCTCCACTGCATAACAACTAGGGCACACATCTGAGTGAGGCAGGAATGTTGGAAGCAATACAGTTGTTTGTGTGGCTGTGTACACTGTGTTTGTGTATGTGTTTGTGTATGTGTTTCTGTACGTGTTTGTGGTGTGTTTGTGTGGTGGGTGAGGAAGGGGGTAGATGATAGAAAGAAAGTTTTGAAAATAAATGTAGTAAATGAAGAATGTAATTTAACATGCATAACCAAGATAACAACATTACAAAATGGCGAACCTAAAGAAGTTAGCATTCATGAACAAAAGAACAAAGACCATCACTCATGTATATAATTATTCAATTCAATTCAATTTATTTTAAAACACACAACATTAAAAAGCAAGCAATACAAATACAAATAATAAGTAACATTATCATAATTATCATCACAATCATCATATTGACATTCGTGTAAGTTCAGGGTGTTAATTTCAAAATGTTTTCCATGCACCACACAAACTTTCATAGAAACGTTAATGTTGTTTTGTTATTATGTGTAATATTTTAATATTCAGCAGGTTTTCTTTGATTGTTCCAAATTAATGTAATTTTATCGTTGCACCATTTCATCAAATGGAATGTCTGCAAAAATTATATCAAGCCCATCATGGAAACTACTATTTTTGTTAACTGAGATCTGTAATGAGATGACGTTGAGGTCACATCATCAGGTCATAATCATCTTGGGACTCTACACATAGTCGGGAGACTGGAATTATGCTGTTCTTGGGCATGTCTCCTGCAGTAGTAAAATGTTAAGTATTTGTAAACAGCGGGCGACAACAGTGCACAGTGGCCAGACATAATGGCTTATACAGCTGATGCCAACTACTGTGTAAAAGTCTTCCACAGTGTTCTTCTGCAATAAATCATCAGTCTTCTAGCCGATAAACAGCAATTACAAATACGTTACACGTTCTTGGAATTCAAGATAATAAACTTAATACGATTAGCTTTTTTTCATCCACTTTCAGGGCCCGTGCAAATCCCACTTTCCTTGCTGAAACGGTGTCCGTTTCATTCACAGATTGCTCTGTGACATTTGAAAGCGTATATCCAGTGGACTTTGGCCGGTAAACGACTTGTCACTACATCTGAATGATTTAGCGAGGCAATGTACATTCATAAGCTGACGTATCCATACACTTGATTGTAACGTGCCTGGTACAGAACAATGTTTGCAGAGCCATTTGTCATCAGTTTGGTCTGTGTTAGTGATCAGAAGAGAAACAGGTAACAGACTGGTGACATCACATACAACTGCACTGTTCCAAGCAAGCCATGTTATGTAGGTGTCCCTTACAAAATACGTTTTTATCTCATTTTATTTATATAGGAATCCAGCCGCATCCTGTCTTAGTACGGATTTAATTCAAATTGAAAAATGGTAATACTATACTTATTTTCTTATATTCATTAGACAAATATTGATTCAAATGACAACCATATGTGACCATTGAAGAGGAAATATGTTTGATACTGGGCAGATTAAAAAAAAATGCAGCAGACTTTGTTTGATGTGGGAATATTTTACATACAGCATGATGAGTACTTGATGAAAAAATTTAATGCTGTGGAAAACAGAATATGGATTTGTGCAGATTTATATAAAATTACCATGAAATTGTGGCAGTTCTATGAAGAACGCATGCATTGACAACACACCAAGAGTATGTGACTGCTTACTGATTCCACAACGATATCACAACACAATTTAATTTACTTTCCATTGATGAGTACTCGGAAACCATTGTACTATAAGTAGAACCAGAATAATCACATTACCAAAGAACCTGCTCTGACCAGTGGCAGCTAATTTAATTACTCTGTCGACCAGTCTATCAAACAACCACAAGTCATTAAAACGAGGAACTGTAGGGAGATTTATGTGGGCACCTCAGACAACTCCAAGGCTGCTTTGTGTGGAAGTCAATGTCAATGTTGGTTCTTGTTGCTCGTCTCTCATTGTCTCCGCATAAAGCGATGACACAAAGATGACAATTGCAGTGCATAACCCCACCTGTGTCAACACAAAACTTGTAAAAGTCGGCTAACGCGATCGTAAAACTGTTATGGAAACCTCAGATGACTCTGCGGATGAATCCGTTCGCGTGCGCATCAGTTGGCTCCGATGGTCATTGTTAATGCAGACAAATGCCACACGATGGCAGTGCTGCCCATGGGTCAGTTGCGTCCACTATCTGTTGATCTTTTCTGTTCACTCCGATGCAATAAACCTGGAGATTACACCTGACTGCTCAACATTGTGTCGACTCAAACTGAATGAGTAGTTTTAATTATTGATCAGTTTTATTATCACTGCTTGCTGTTTGTTTGTTTTCGAGAAAATTGTCCCATAAAGTATACACACGGAAATATAGTCGCAAACCAAAAATAGAAAGTCACGGAAATCTAGAAACCACAGAAACTGGTTGATTAATTAATGTTATTACTTTATTTTTGCAATTATATTTCCTGTGCTGAAACACAAACTAGTTGAACAACTCGTTCCCATTTTGAAAAACTATCAAATGCACTTAGATACAAGCACACAAATGATGTAAATTGTCAGGTATACGTGTTAATGAACCAGACCTGGAGGTTATTTGGTGGGTTATTTTGAGATATCCTTCAGCCTGCGTTCGCCAACACAAGAGAGGGAAACACAAGGCTTGCAGGTGGCATTTACCTCCTGACAAACACTGATTATGTCACCCTGATTATGTCACTTAAACCTTGGCAACCTGTGACACGACTTTCAGCCACGTTTCCCATGCTTGTTACACCTTTAGCAAAGAGACAGGTTAATTGAAATTACCTGCGTCAAACTGTTGGGGATCACTTCAGTTTGTTGAGGCTGTGTACAGAATCGTCCTGCGAACACAACGTTGAAATTGGCTGAACGTTACCACACTGAGCAAACTGTCAAATATAAACAAATTGAGTACGTGATCTGCATTTGGTCCAGTCTCGGTGTAAATGAAGTCACAAATCACTGTTGATGAATAACTGGAGATTCTAATTTGTCAAAAACATGTGATATTGATGTGTTTTCTTTAACTTGACATGGGCAATATAACTAGTGTGTGTGCAGACAGTACCATAGAAGTAAAATATGAATTTAGATTGGATATGACAAAAGTACTTATTCTACAACAAAAATGTATTATTAATGAATAGAATATATTGTCTGGTGATTATGTTAAAAGCTAGCAAGTGAATATGTTTAAAAATTAAATTGACAGTTACTGATACTATACCTGGGAATAGGAAAAGTTGGATTCTCAACAAGACAAAGGCGTAAATCCCTTGTCCACATGCCACATGAAGCTCTGTGTCTTTGGATGGCAACCTTGTTCAATAATGTTATATTTCCATAGTCATCACTAAGTATTCAGTGAAGTTTTTTAGGATATCCAAAACTATTTTTATTGATAATTTGTCTGCAATGTACATTGTATGTTTTCAGATAGAATCTTTTGTTGTGTTTGTTCACTGCCTACGGTGACTAAATACTTGAACATTACAGTTTCAGACACACACAAATATGTATATTTTTGTACCATGCCTTTTTGTAAAGTGGTGAATGTAATTACTGTTAGGTGTCCAAATACATAGAGTCATTGTGATATGCACAGAACTGGCAAGAGTCATCTTTGATGTACAGCTGTACTCCAACTCTGTGAATGAGATGCAACACAGGTGTCACCGGTTAGTGTCATCACACCCACAGTTGGACCAACAAGTGAAGTGACACAATCACCTGGAGGATGACAGGCGGACCGTGTCACCACAATGACATCACTGTGGTGACGGACACCGTCCAATGTCTGTCTGTGTGTCCCCGTGATCGCCGAAGCACGACCGTGGTAGCTGGTACAAAGGGAGGACCTTTGTCTTGTGACAATACCATTGTCTGGTCGGGGAGAGAGGCGCCGTTAACCCCCACCACACAATGGACCACCAGTATTCCCCGCATCAGGTGGTCCGTGGTATTCGCTCGTGCCTTGAATCTGCTTATTAAGCAATGTTCGCTCGTGTGTCCTCTCGGGGAGTGGGTTGAATCGGTGCATCGTCACATGTCTCTCGCTTTCTCCAAAATCATTTTCACATCCACAGAATTCACAGCCTCCGATTTCACACCATCTCCCATGTCTGATTCATCGATGCAATACAATACACATTGTGAGACGGACCGCGGAATATACTTGCCATGGAAACTAGACAAATGATTACCATGGCACAGGTTGACAGACACGTCAAAGCAACTGATATAATTTGTGAATATGTTGTTCTCATGTTACCCTGTCTGTCTGGGTGAGACTGGCATTGATATCAATTCTTGACTTCTGTTTTCTTTTCCCTCACAGATGCTGCAGCGCTGTCTCCTTCCTTCACCCCCCCCCCCCCTTTAAACCCCTCAATATTTTGCTTTCATTCTCCAATCCTCTCCCATCTCTCTAAATCTTTACACAACCTTCCCATCTCAGTCTTGGGCTTCCTATTTTCTCTTTTCCAATCATTAAAATCATCTTGTTTTTAATGTTAGGTGAAACTGATCAAATTTTGTCACTGCAATGATTGCCATAGAATTTTAGGACTTTTATTTATGTGTAATATATCTAATCATTATTATATAATGAATTATTAATCTGTAATTCATTATTTCATATTCCATTTAATTTTATTACTTTTGTATATACCCATTTCTCTATGTGTATATACTGATAATTGTGCCAATATATCCTCTATATATTTTGTTTGGTACAACCCCCTCATAAGGATGGAAATTATTACCTGTCTTACAGGTGTTCCACATTCAAGGGTTGCCCCTACCTGGGGTACAAACCTTAAATAATTGTATTATGCCATACCCCGACTTCAGCCCTATCAGTGTAACAGCTTGGCAAAGGATTCTTTTGGCAAGTATCATTTTCTACATACATACTGCCCTTTGTTGTACTCAAACTTATCATCATTGTCATCATCTTCCCATCTGTTGTCGTCTAGTCAGTTCAATATATATCCTTCTAACCATCTGTCATTATTTCCTCATCATTCTTCCCTTCATCCTTCTTCCTCCTCTAATTCCCGTCACCCCTATCCCCCCCCCCCACCCATAAGCCGCGCAACTCATTTCTATTAAATCTCACTGAAGTGCCTTTTTGTCGCAGTGCCTCAAAGGCCGTGTTTCTGTGTCATTCAAGCCTTATCACGGTCCAGGTTTTTTCCAGTTAAGTGCCTCTTTCCTGTAGCAACGGGCCATAAAGCCACCTAGCCCCATTCAACCCCTCTGTCAGGCATCAGCTGATTTATCCTGTCCTTGATTCTTCCCATGTAAATCCGATCAATTTTAGCCTCAATGTAATCACCATCCGGCCTCGTCAATTGCCCATCTGGATGCGCCATTGTCCATCCTCTGAAAGAAAAATAACCCACCGTTACATCCCGAAGCATTTGATTGGAATGCCAGATTAAGCCGTCCACACAATTTGCCATTTTCAGCATGTGTTTTGTCACGGTTTTGCGATTGTCGTCAATTTGGGTGACGATATTGATAGTCGCTGTCCGATAACCCGATAACGGTAATTTCTATATTAAGTTCGACTGACTGGATACAGGCATGAATGGCGCGGAGCCAGCAGCTCATTGGTCAGTTTGTTGCAGGGCGAATCAGCTCGTTATGAAGCAGGTGTTCTTTTGTTTGTGCCCCACCCCTTGTTACCCCCGACAGCCCTCAGGGACTACTTAGTGGGGCCAACTTATAACCTCATTGTTCCCCCCTGAGTGTTTCCAAAGGGGAAGACTCTCGACCACCTGTTGTTGCCCCAAGTTCCCACCCCAAGGGAGACCGGGGGTGATTCAAATGCATTAACCTTCTGTTGTTTTTGATTGTTTCTTGCTCTGATAATTCTGGTTGAATGAGAAAAAGTGCTTGTTGTTTTCATCTTAGAACAAATGTACACTTTTGTAAACTAAGCACTCTCTTCTGTCTCTCTCTTCTCTCTCTCTCTCTTCTGTCTGTCTGTCTCTCTCTCTCTCTTCTCTCTCTCTCTCTTCTCTCCCTCTCTCTCTCTCTCTCTCTTCTCTCTTCTCTCTTCTCTCTTCTCTCTTCTCTCTTCTCTCTTCTCTCTTCTCTCTTCTCTCTTCTCTCTTCTCTCTTCTCTCTTCTCTCTTCTCTCTTCTCTCTTCTCTCTTCTCTCTTCTCTCTATCTCTTCTCTCTCTCTCTTCTCTCCTCTCTCTCTCTCTTCTCTGTCTCTGTCTCTTCTCTCTCTCCTCTCTCTTCTCTCTCTCCTCTCTCTTCTCTCTCTCCTCTCTCTCTTCTCTCTCTCCCTCTCCCGAGTCCGAGAACAAACAGGGTCCAAATAGTTTGAGTTATTATGATATGTATCAAATTAAATTTAAATTGGCTACTGTTACATGCCGTACTCTTTCTATTCAACAACCAACATACTTAGTTAATCTGCTACATTTCTATGATATCTCTAGGGCCCTGAGATCCTCCATTTCCAAACAAATTGTTGTTCCTAAGTTGAAGCTTAATATTGGCAAATGTGCTTTCTCTGTAGCTGCGCCAACAATCTGGAATTAACTCCCTATTACAACTAAATCTTCTGAAACTATAGCCACCGCACATAAAGCAATTTGTTTTGAAATTGCTTTTCCATCATAACGTTTCAGCAGTTCTGTTCTCCAGTGACGACTTGTGCCTGTCTCCGTTTATGATTACGCCAAATGATTTTGTTTGTTGCGCCTCTGAGCTTGAATTCTCAGGGATATAGGTGCTGTAGAAGTGTTGCGATTATTATTATTATTATAACAGGATCAGCTTCAAAGAAGCTTGTTTCTCATTAGCAGGACACGTGTAATTTGTAAGCAATGGCTTAGGTTGGAGCAGGTGGTGGAACTCTCATGTGAGCTTTCAACGGGGTAAGGCATTAGCTTTCCTTGGGGTGACGAAGGACAACATTTGTGGATTTATTTAGCGGTGCTCTACGTGATGCCACACTTGAAGCGATTATGGCGCAGCTAAGCCACTCGGTTAATCCGCTCCGGTGTAAAGGCTAGCTGTGCCAAGTGCTGACCAGTC
Organism: Oasisia sp. SBJ-2009; assembly: GCA_964017155.1. NCBI lineage: Eukaryota > Metazoa > Annelida > Polychaeta > Sabellida > Siboglinidae > Oasisia > Oasisia sp. SBJ-2009. The sequence goes on along the minus strand of OZ024861.1, from coordinate 39,726,003 downwards.
CAACTGAATATTTGACCTGTCAAGCAGGCGATTATATATGTCATCTTGGTGTCACATACACACACAGCTTGGGTGAGGGATTTCGCACACAAATGGTTTATATAAATGTCACTATGGTCAGGCTTAATTCTGGACACACTAGTAGAAAATACTACATATGTGAGTGTACCATGGGCCCAATCACGGGTGTGGGTACTATGTTTCTTGTTAAGTAGCAAGATCTCGGGTAAATATTTGCATTTATTCACCCGGTCTGAACAGGGATCTGTAGTATTGATGACATATATTTATAAGTGTAGTGTACTTGTGGTGTCAAATTCACTAAACAAGTTTGATTTTATGCCAGCAAGTATAATTTTAAACATGAAATAAATAAGGAATTTGAAAGGCAGATTAATGTTTATTCAAAATTATTGTGTATTCGTAAGCTTATTGCGCAATTGTGTAGATAGTATTATTTAACTATCAATGCTGTATTTTTTAATGTACTTTTATACGTTAGCAAAGCTTTCTTTTAAATAAATATATTATTGGTGTTTTTATTAATATAGGATGTATGTAATAATATGGCATTATGTGCACACATGCACAATTATGTACATGCATGTTCACACGCAAGCCCGCATGCCCGCACACACAACAGACACACACAATGTAGGTCTGTATGCTTGCTTCTATTGTCTTGGAGCTTGTAAGTATGACATTGTTATTTATTAAGAGATACTGAGACAGGCAGGCCATGGGCCTACAGGTATCAGTCGCACAGATATGAAGTTTAAATGTAATCAGGTGGCCTTGCTAGGGGCCATACGTTCCAAGTGCAACATGACTAAGTCCCTGGACATACTTATCAGCCCACATACATTGAAGTAATCCACCGTATTTATACATATGCTACCTGACCACATTCAGCGAGACGTATTCTTAGAAGCTATGTCACGATTTGATGACCTTGGGCTGTGAAGTGCACTGCACTTGGGTGTAGTTGGCCCGGCTTGGCGTGTCTAGGGGGTGGGGTTATACGGGTTCATAGTTTGCCTAACGCACCCGGCGACACAACCCAGGGGAAGTGGGGGAGGTGGAGATAAAAACGTCCCCACCGCCACGTAAGTCCACCTGACCTCCGACCTTTGTGTGTGGCAAACATCGGTGTCTAATTATGTGGCCGGAAGTGTACGTGTGTTTTTGCTAAATGTAATTACAGAAAATTGCCGTAGGAAACATGTAGGGAGCAGCGAGGAAGAACACACAGGGTATAATGGACACACATTTGCGTGTTTAATTTAATATTATTCACAGCTGACTGAACACGTGACACTGTTCTGGTTTTAGGACAGCTGTCATAAGAAAATGTTGTTTGTTTGTTCATTCGAGATCCCAGCTTGGGGCTCGCTCGGTACTGTTTTCCAGGTAAGAACTTCTAATCCCCAAACATATGTTTATTCTCAGAATGATAGGTAAAATAAAGTCAGTGGGAATAACTGGTAGAATTAATCGCAAACGTCTGCCCAATTACCTTGTTAGAACCTTTTAATCTGGTTAAGAATCCAGACAGTTTAACTGTTTTTAATCTGTGATTTATGTCTGAGTTATTAAAGAGTGAGTCTGTTTTATGCCGACTGTATAAAAGGTGTTTCTGCGTTAGCGTCATAGCTGACTTACTTTCTCAAGGTCACCTCACTAAGAAACACCTGCGTTAATTGCTTTGCATCATACATTTGTAGGAAGTGTCAAATAAGTAAGCTGCTATTCACAGAACATAATAATTAAACACGAACACTAAATGTCAGGTTCCTCAGCTGTGGGCGATGCTTCTTTAAATAGACCATTATACGTTGAATACAGCAACCGAATGAATGCCACATTAGTGGATTCTGAGCAACTCAGGTGCGATTGCCAATAGAAGTATAGTGTGTCTCAGCTGGCAGTCCCTTGGTTGGTTTTTGCACTCTGTGTTTTGAGAGAGTGAAGCAAAACATTAGACCTACTTAGTACAACACCTGATTTCTGTCTTTGCACGCCACAACTCTGTCGTAGACTGTTTGTCGTTGTTTTATACACGTGTTCACATTTGCAGTAATTTACAGCCCGCTTAATCTCGCTTGTGGCCGTGTATCTCGATCCAATTGATCGAGTGCACGCATAAATATAATCTCATTAGAATAGAATGAGAAAGATTTGTGATATTGATGAGAAATAAGAATATTGGCAATGCCAGTTGTCGCATTAGTTCCAATTACTTTGAATGCTGTAAATCGCAGTTATGTAAGTTGGAGTGTATTTTTACAGTAGATAGGATTCAGTCTAGATGGTGAAAAGAAAATGAGATTCGCCCATATTAGTTAACCTCCACAGAGCTTTCCCAAATATCATCTATACTCTCACTCAGATTTATTTGGTTGACAAATTCTGTAAAAAAAAATACATTTCTATGTATTTCCTTTAAAAAGACTGTTTGGTTAACTCTATTTTACAGTAAAGAAAACTAGCACCAGAATATTTTCTGTTATAATAAATTTAAGAATAAGAAGACATCTACTTAAATGTTTTACTCAAAATGTCCATTAAATTTGGGTGATTTTTATTTTCGATGACCATAAAATATATATTTGCACTTCTCTTTTTCTAGTTAGTAAGATTTTAAACACAATTTTAACTGCACTACATTTTAACATAATTTTAACAGGATGACAAGTAGTTCACTGCTGAAAAATTACGATGGATACAGTGCCCCATTTTGATCCGTATCTTCTGGGATAAATTCATGTACCCGGAATGGGAGGGATAGGGGGGGGGGGACTGTCCCCAGCACACACTGCCCTGAGAGACAGTGACAGCTGTGGCCTGTAACTGGGCAAGGTCCTAATGCACCATCTCCTGATGTGATCACCTGTAATCAGGCTTCTATCTCATCTAGCATTGCCTGCCAGGCTTATGCCTGTAATCTAATCTGCCTCACATGCCAGATCCCAGATCCATTGATGGCCCGGCATTCATGGTCTCGTGGCTGTCTCAGTGGTCCCATGTCAGCAGTTGGATATGGTCTCTTGGCTGTCTCAGTGGTCCCATGTCAGCAGTTGGATATGGTATCTTGGCTCTCTCAATGGTCCTATGTTAGCAGTTGGATATGGTCTCCTGGCTCTCTCAATGGTCCTATGTCAGCAGTTGGATATGGTCTCTTGGCTCTCTCAATGGTCCTATGTCAGCAGTTGGATATGGTATCTTGGCTCTCTCAGTGGTCCCACGTCAGCAGTTGGATATGGTCTCTTGGCTCTCTCAGTGGTCCTATGTCAGCAGTTGGATATGGTCTCTTGGCTCTTTCAGTGGTCCCATGTCAGCAGATGGATATGGTCTCTTGGCTCTCTCAGTGGTCCCATGTCAGCAGTTGGATATGGTCTCTTGGCTCTCTCAGTGGTCCTATGTTAGCAGTTGGATATGGTCTCTTGGCTCTCTCAGTGGTCCTATGTCAGAAGTTGGATATGGTCTTGTGGCTCTCTCAGTGGTCTCATGTCATCATCGTCAGTAGGACATGGTCTCATAGCTCTCTTAGAGGTCTCACGTCAGCTGTGATATATGGTCTCCAGTTTGTTTCAGTGGTCCATGTAACTGTTGGACATGGTTGCCTGGTTATTTCAATGGTCCGTATAAGCAGTGACTGATACGGTCCTATGGTCCATGTCATCATACGGACATGGTTTCATGGCTGCTTCTACATGGTCTCCTGTTTGTTCGAATGGTCCATGTCACTGAGGTTTCAATAAGTGGGCGTGTGGTGAGTTGTTTGACGAATAGGTACATGTAGATGCCATCAAGTTATGTGCTGTATAATTATACAGTGCTTTATAAATCAATACAACCACCAGTAGAAGGTTGAGTGAATTAATTGACAGACCTCTGGACAAAGGCCCCTGGACAGCTAACACCGTCCAAAGGGTCCACCCTCTGATTTATCTCTCGGAGAGTGTTAATTACCATTCCCGACTGACATATCTCTGCTACATTAAACCTCGCCAGTGATGAACTATGCGGCATTCATCAAACTTTGGCCGCTACTTCTATCAATTATTGCGCCCTCTCACTCTTAAACTGCCATTAATATCAATAGACCATGGTCAGTAGACCCCGGCTGACCTCAAGGTCCCCGGGGGATGCACCAGAAGTTGAACGGTCACTCCCACCAGCGCCCACAAGTTTGACCTGAAGGGACAGGGACTAGGACCTCACAGCCATTAGTAGCTGCAGCAGCTGTATAGACACTAGAGAGTAGAGACTAGAGTAGAGAGGCCAGCACAGCATGGCTATCAATGTTCTCCATGAGAGGTAGAGCCAGTGGTGCCGAGCCAGTGACAGTGACAGGTTCCTGGACTTGCCGTCTCGGATTCCGGTCTGTTTGCTTAACATTTACATAAATATGTTTCTCCCATGCCATGTGGTGCCATACGATATAAGCCCACAATTAGGAGTCTGTCTGCTATTCCCCAGCGAAACAGCACCCTATTGAAATAGTATTACACTGGTTGTCATATATGTCTTATGTTACGCGCTTGAATGCTCTGGATATGCTGCTATACAAAATAAACATTATTACTGTCTGTTATTTTGTGAGGATTATGTAGTGTGGAATGAGTAGAAATTATGTTTTTGTGCAGCGTGGCATCAGAACTGTCAAATTATGACAGCTGTCAGGTATTGTTTTTCTGCGTATTGATACTGGTGTCATTTTTATTGGTGGTGTCAGCATGACACATCACTGCCCGACTCGAGCAGAAATGAAGGGGTGTCAGGTTTCAAAGTTGTTTGTGGGAAACTGAGAAATATCTACCAGTGGAGGTTAAATATGCCGTGAATTTTTTAATAATACACCTTCAAATTTTTATAGAAAAAAAGAAGGAACATGTTAATGGCCGCCAATGGAAAAGTGAAATGTAGTTGTATATTATACAGCTACTTGAGCAACTCGTGTGGGGCAACCATCAGTTTGGTGTGGCATGAACTTATAAAAGCTCTCAATTATTTGACTACTAATTTAACTTCTATGTTTAGATATGTAAACTAACATGTCCACCTTAATGTTTCACATTCATCCAGTTTTGCCGTGTCACTGGATCAGTTTTGCAATGTCATGGCAGTGTCTTGCAGACAGTATCTCTGTCAGTTGTTAATGTACATACAAACCATATTAGCATATCGTACACTTGTTCTTCACTCATACAATAAATAAACTGAAATTGTTTACGCAAAACATTTATGAAATGTTATTATTAAACTACCATAAATGGATCTGCACACATACAAAGCTGTTAAAATTTTTAAAATTACAAGTACCCGGTAATCAATGTTTGTTCCAAGTTTGAATCAGACAACAAATCAGATTGCCACGTTCAATTTTGAAAACTGTTTTCCTTTCCCAACTCCAGACATTTCTTTTACTGTCAACCGGAAACCGCACACCTGTGCATTTGTAAAACATTTCCATTTTCTCTGTGAAGATATTCCACACAATATCTCATCATTGTCACCTTAATATGCCATTGTAGCCTCTGTCAACCACCTGTTTGCTTGTAAGCCAAACTTATCACAACCATCGCCGATACCCAGATAAAAAAATGAATTCTGACATTATGTTGAAGCTATGTTATTCTTCTTGCCCGCTCCATTTATTTGTCACCGTTGGTAAGCGTGAATGGCGTGTGACCTTCAAGTTGTCAACCCGGAACGATTGTGGTTGGTCTACTTTTGAGACACAGTCACGCGATTCCCGGGGTAGGAAAATATCACTTACAATCAGTGTTCATAATTACTGTTTGGTCCAGTGAGCTGAGCGTGCCTATGTCACGGATGGGTTGGCACAGAGCTTTAAAAAATTGCCAGCTATAATAACCACCATTTTTTTCTGTTTTTTTAAATACTTTTTTTAGATCTTACACCCAATTCCCATACAGTGACATAAATGTTACTTAAATGTTAAGTGTTCTGCAGTCTGCCAGGTTTTGATTAGGACAATCAACTTTACAAAAGTATATCATGCATATACATATACAAATACATACATATTATAATTAACAATGACAATGATATTTATGCACTAAAATCCAAGTAGATGTTTGTTCTTTATAGTGGGTATGTAAAAATTATGAAATATAAATAAGTACAATGATTAAAATAACCATTAAATTACAGGCATTCTTTATTTATCTTGCACTTTGATTACAAATACTTTTGATAACTGAATTAATGTAACTTGCAAATTATTTAAATGAATGTATAACGGCAAATACAAGAAACACGATTGAAACATGACCTCATCGATCAGGCCATGAAAATGGGAAAAAACAGGGAATCATGTGGCTTATCCACTTAGCCAGAAGGTAACTAAATGAACCAGCTGTGAGAACTTACAACAGGGACACATGTAGGGAGAGGGAGAGGGAGGGGGAGAGGGAGGGGGAGAGGGAGAGGGACTAGCCTGGAGAAATAGGTCGATTAATCTGTAAACAAAACACTAAGAAAACACAACCTTACACACACCCATGCCTCCCACACCTATGTGCCCAGGCCTGCAAGCCCCCCCCCCCCCCCTCCCCCCACATACACCAGCCCAGCCCCCCTCCCCCCCCCCCCACATACACCCACCCAAACCAGCCCCCCCCCCTGAACTTCAGACAGTTTCACAGTTCCCCCTACAGACCTACCCATCCAACACCATCTTCATTTCCCATTGAAGAAGCAAAATAAACACTATTCCATATCGAAAATGAAGTCTTCAGCCATACTTGATTGTTACATTATTGTGCACACATGTCTGCCACTGTCTATAGCCATGACTTTGCTGCCAGGTGCTCATTCATCATTCACACAGCAGAGTGAACTAGAGGAATGTGGACTTAACTAGAATGTCATATAAATTAAAATGCTCCAGGTTTTAAAAGGCAGCAAGAGGTTGCAAAATTGGGATCTCTTGATCCAATTTACTGACATTAAACCACCATGCGTCACTTAAATATTTTACCAAAATGCGTTTTTTGTATATGTATAACAACATACAGTGTAGTGTGTGTTAACATTGCACCAAACTAGAAATAGAATTTTTGACAGCATGCTGTTATATTTACTATACTTTTTTCCATAGTCACCCCAATTGTCTCGTATTCACTGTACTTTCCTCATATTCAACCTGAATGTCTCATAATAGTTACAAACATCAAAACAGTTTGTCTTATTTTCAAGGTAATTGTATCCATATTCTTGAGAAAATCTCAACTCCAATCTAGTTGTGTCGTCTTCATTCTAATTGTGTGGTCTGTGACATAATTCTACTGCCCTCGTGTCCTGATCAGGTAACTGGTCATTATCCGAGTTTACTTGCCACACAAGTCCTATTACTGCGGCTAGGTAGTTCCGCCATTGACCTGACCAGACCAGAACTTTTGGTCACGCTTCAGCGATTATCAAAGCTCTTACGTAAGCTCCTGTAATTGAATTCTGCTCACAGGCAGCGTTATGCAATGCACCCGTGACGTAATCACTGCTCTGCGATTGGTTACGTGAATGGATGGCGTGTTCGTTATTGCATTTTGCATCTTACATTTAGAACGGCGTTCGAGATGTTAGCGTAGATGTAGTTTATTCTAATTAACCTGATCTTGAGATCAAAGTGATGACTTTGTTCCTTTAACAAGACCACTGAAGTGGTCTTTAACCGCTGAAGTGTCGCCGGATGTGGCTGTGCTTTTTGCCCGAGTGAAAAAGTCCTCCGTGCTGTGACGTGTCACTCGAAACCTTCTCACTTGAGAACAGGAACACACCTGTCATGCAATATGTGGAGGTTTTGAAACAAGGGGAGCATTATAGTATACTAAAGACTTTTCAAATACAGTATACCCATACCCCAGGAGTTGTAAGCTTTCTTTCTTGGCACTGGTGTTATTTAATTCTCATAGATAAAAACGGATAAAGTAAACCAGTAGTTTACATAATATTATCAACAGAGTGCGGAATGGCTTATTGACAATGTCAACATTTTATGACTAAAATATGCTTAAACTGTTAAAACTGCTTTTGATTAATTAAGCACATTTTAGTACAGGTGTATTGAGTATAAAGCAAATGTTAATAAATGAAAAATGTACAACGTACATTTTTCTGTACTAGGATAAATAAGCTGCAGGTATATAATACTATATAATACTATATAATACTATATAATACTATATAATACTATATAATACTATATAATACTATATAATACTATATAATACTATATAATACTATATAATACTATATAATACTATATAATACTATATAATACTATATAATACTATATAATACTATATAATACTATATAATACTATATAATACTATATAATACTATATAATACTATATAATACTATATAATACTATATATGCCCGCCAAAATGTGTTGAATTAATCAAAAGGAGTTTTCATAGTTTTAGTGTATTTCGGCCAAGAAATGTTGACATTGTCAATAAGCCATTCTGATTATTTCCACGTTCTGTTGATAATAATTATTATGTAAACTGCTGGTTTAGTCTGCTGCTTTCAATGTTCAGGCTGCATACACTTACACGTGGTTCCCATATTGATTGAGATAATGTGGAGCACTGTGACGCAGAGGCTGGGCACTGACTCTTAATCGAGAGGACCATGGTATGAATCTTGTGCTGCTCTGCCAACCATTGGGCAAGTTCATTCATTCTACCCTCACTCAGCTGTATGAATGTGTACCTGGCTATAGACAGTGGTGGATATTTATGTATGAATAGTGGTTACACATTATTTGCAGCATAGTGGGCTGTTTCCCAGCAAAGTCAAAATAGTGTTCAAATTGAACAGATCAGCCAGGGAGTAAACTTAAAAGTGTAAAGAACTTTGAACAAAGGGTTGATGCTATGCTATATAAATTAAGAACTTATTTCTTTACAGAATATCCTGCAAATAAAATTACCACCCAACTGCTCCAAGTAATAGAACAATAAACTTGTTTTAAAACAAATATTTCTCGAGTCATATATGTGTATATTTGTTAGAATGTTGTTTTCTACGGGACGATTAGGTAACACGTGTCAGGCCGTTGACCCATCTGAACCAGTAACGAGTGAAAATATGACACTCAGCAAATATTACACAGATGACTAACAGTAATATTTGTGGAACAAGGTGAGTTTATCTCAGCCGCAATGTACAGCCGGCGTCCATGTCGTAACTTGACACAGGATTAAATATTATACCTGTTAATACTCTGTCCCCTGGAGTGTAAACATTGTGTGTGTGAAACTGTCACATACAAACAAACATATGTCACGTTCTGAAGGGGCCGAAGTACATCGTTACCTAATCGTCACAGTCCCGTAGTCACAGTCGTGTTGTTGTCACAGTCCTGTGACTCAGTGCAGGTGTCCGTCCCACGGTCAGCTGTTCTTGTGTGGTAAGAATAAATATTTAAATAATGTCCGTGCGTTTGTCATATTTTAATATCCCATAATGACTTCAAGTGTTTTGACTCTATGTATTTGTATACTATATCAACTCAAACACTCTAAAAATTAACAAAAACAATCATTTATATGTGGTCTGTGTTTTCTGACATCTACAGTTTTTACACAGCTGGGTACAAACAGTTCGTGTAGTGAATGACTTGACTGTATTCTTTTCAGCAACAAAAAATTTAATAATTTAAATATTGTATGTTTTCTTAACCTGCGTATTTAATTAATTGTTGCTACTTATCAGAATATGTACAGTCGTTATAATAATACTCCTGAGAGATTGTTTGTTATTTCAATCAATAGTCCTCGAAATGTTCAGATGATAAAAAGAACTTTTAAAGGTTACCCTTTCGAGTTAGCTGATTATCACTATGTAACAAACTTGCTGTTCATATAATTACCATGGCTGGCTTGATAGATCCCTTTAAAAATATTATGCTGACAAAATGTAGTGTTCTATACTAATTTAAAGTTTGAATCCAAAATATTTTGAATCACCAAGTTATGGTTATCAATCCAGACAAGACATAATCAGTTAACAAATAAGTGACATCAAAACAGGTCAGTTAAAAAGTAAGATTACCAGGTAGTATTGAATGGAAGGATTGCTGTGAGAGAGTTGCACCGGTTGAACTGTGTATGTGATTATGCACGCAACCTACAGGTGGATTATCACAGGTGTGTCATAATTGAATCAGTGCATTATTGTAGCAAAACCACAATATCAGTTTGAATGAGGCCTTGGTGTACAGATTGTATGACAAAGGTCCACTGCACTGGCTGGCGGTAGGCTTTTTAGTAGCAGTTCACTAGAAACACCGCAGCCAATCCAGGGATGTGTGTCTCCGGGCGTACTGAAGGTACCCGGTAGTTTCTTGGCTGTGGGCTCTATTGCAGGTGTTATCAGAGTGGTGAGAACACACTGCCAAATACAGGATAATCAATAAGAGTATACAGTTTGCTTTCTATTATGCAACGACAGGACTGATGTAAGATCAAAGTTTATGAAATAAGATTATAATTTACTATTAATAATATATTTTATTTTAAACAGCACCAGATTCAACTAAGATTGTTAGTGTTTGTTTATATGATATAACATATACATACCAATTTACAAATACACTAAGTAAACTTAACATACGTTAAAAAATACACCAAACAAGCTTCTCTAATCAACAAAAAACGGATTATGTAAACTAATGTGTGTTTATGTATGATTAATACTTCCTGACTTGTTTATAGTTTGCAATCAGTGTTTATCATGCAGATTTACAATAGATATTTTGACGTACAATAACAAGGAACAGATAAGTTTGCCACAATATATTAGCAAAACAAGCAAAAACCTTTAAACGATCTTGTGGGAATAAGCCTGCTTAGCCGCTCGGTGTTACCAGGAATTACACGTGGGATGTTATTTATCCAGACTGGTTCTGCTTACCTGAAATAAATATCAGCGTGCCAGGTAAACATTCCAGGTTGACACGTTGACAAGATGTCTGTCCAAGAATAAATGATGAATATGTGTACAAAAACATTTCCCACCTCGTAGTGCCAATCGAAAATTCGGTTACAGCTGTAGGCTCTATCGAAAGAAAACAGTTCGTCAACACCTTTCCTGGGTAATTTCAAAGCTGGATGATGCTTTCTTTAAATTCATTTCACTGTTCTTTAGCAAACTGTATTGTTATAGCCCGTACATTTGACTTGCCACTGACAAACAATGTTTTAAACAATGAATTATGTATACTAGTCCTTCCACTAGAAGTAGATAAATGACTGCCTAGGTTAATAACTAGGCCGACATGTATTCAGAAATGTTACTGAAGGGTTAATGAAGAGAAAAACGTTCTCGTTATTTGTGTACAATATTTCTTGTCAGGTCGCTGTGTTTTCACCATTCAAGGTGAAGGTTATGCACAACCAGGCAGTTTTTGCCGAGATCATTGTGAAGAACGTTATAGAAGAGAAGACCTTGTCTCAGTCAAGTAAGATTGTACATATATCTCGGCTAACTGTGGGAAAAGAAACAGCAGCGTGCAGCCGTAAGATAGATCAGTTATGCAATGCCATTATGTCAGAGTTGTTCTTTTATTCAAGTAAAATACGGCAGCTCCATAATGTGTTCGCAGTGACATGCAACAAGTTGCAATGCTAAATTACTGTGAATGTGTTTTATTAAATGCGTTGTTTTCCTTTTCCCTGTGTAATGTACAGTGAGGCATGTCTCTGTATTGGGCCTTGGTGTTTGTATTATCCCTATCTGTACTATTTCCCCCCCCCCCCATATCCCCCTACCCCCCCCCCCCCCCCATATCCCCCTACCCCCGTCTCCATTGTATCCTCCACTATTTTCCTGTCAGTATTTACACTAGAGTTTTCATCCCCTGCCCCCATCTCCCCATCGCAACCCTCCCCACTCCCCTAAACATATCCCCTTATTTCCCTGTCAATATCGTAGCTCTGCTGTCTCCACCCCCTCTGTACCCCTCCCCCCAACCTGTCTATTCACCCCTACTACTCCACCCCATCTCTTCCCCCAACCTCCCCTTTACCCTCCTCACTCCTCCCACTTCAGTCTTGGTCTTCCTCCATTCCTTCTGCCATAAATGTCGGATTAAACTAACATTTCAGCTGTCCTACTGCTGTCCCACTGCTGTCCCACTGCTGTCCCACTGCTGTCCCACTGCTGTCCCACTGCTGTCCCACTGCTGTCCCACTGCTGTCCCACTGCTGTCCCACTGCTGTCCCACTGCTGTCCCACTGCTGTCCCACTGCTGTCCCACTGCTGTCCCACTGCTGTCCCACTGCTGTCCTAAAGCTGTCCTACTGCTGTCCTACTGCTGTCCTAAAGCTGTCCTACTGCTGTCATACTGCTGTCCCACTGCTGTCCCACTGCTGTCCCACTGCTGTCCCACTGCTGTCCCACTGCTGTCCTAAAGCTGTCCTACTGCTGTCCTACTGCTGTCCTAAAGCTGTCCTACTGCTGTCATACTGCTGTCCCACTGCTGTCCCACTGCTGTCCCACTGCTGTCCCACTGCTGTCCCACTGCTGTCCTAAAGCTGTCCTACTGCTGTCCTACCACTGTCCACTACTGTCCTACCACTGTCCTGATCACGGTGATAGTCACAGGAATTATGTCAATTAAATCAAACAGAAATTTAATATGTAAAAAACATATAAAAACCGAGAGGCGGCAATGTGTGTTTGACGTAATGATTGTGTGCGTAAACAAACCTTCTGGTGATGAATCGGCCATTACAGCTGACAGGGCGGGAACGCAAGGTACACAAAAAGGCACCAGGACCTGCCCCTGGGCAAAACAACATAACCATCCATCACTGACACAACTCTTTTCTGCACTAGCCAGGCCCCTTACCCTTGCTAGGGCACAGCACAGGGACTGTGTCAAACAGATTGTTGCGACATTAATTGTTTGCCCTGAAGTATAGAATCACTTACCAGGGGTACTGCCATTTTTATTTTTTCTGTATGATGTAATAAGTGGGTTATCTTAAAAAAAACATTGGCAGGAAATATATGTAATTTAACTTTTTTAACATTGTTTGGATAAAAGTTTAAAGACATAAAGTATTAAATGTGTGTTATGTGCACATGCACGCATATGTGTGAGTGCTTAGGTGCATGCAAGGGTATTTGTGTATGTGCATTCGTGCATGCGTACACACAGGCATGTGGGGAATAAAATGGGATATACGTTAATAAGTTATAGAGAGCACAGCCACTCAAGCAAACCAAATAGGAAAATATAGAATCTCTGTTTGTTTACTTCGAGTGTCTGCAGCTTCCTTGTGTTTGTACAAGTTTGTTGTGATGTGACATAAGGTTTGATGACACTCCAGGCAGACTGGTTAGAACCAGTTTACCCTGTTTAAAAGTGGCCACCGTAGTGGCACATCTATTTACAAATCTGCTTTGGATGGGGAGCTATTATTATGGAATAATCATGTCTTGTTGTTTAATTGCAACACTTTACAAAGAATCCACACATTAAAATGTATTAATGAACAAATGACAGCAGTTGAGAAGTATTCTGACGTGACAAAAACGTCATGATTAATCAACACACTTATTTAATAGACTGCAAAAGTTTACACTTACTTTGTCAGTTTGTTATTCTTTCATCTAAATCATATTATTTTACTGGCAAAAACAAAACTAATTGTTTTACATTTTATATTTATTAACACATTGTGGTTATGGATTCGATTTAAGCAGTACAACCTCGATTAGATTGCCTTTCAATCACACCCCTAGGGTCAAACCAGAAAATAGATAATTTGTTATAACCACATTTCATTCACAATCAGTCTTCTGCCCCATTCTGTTTGGTAACCCGAGCTGTTCAATCGACAAAACACCTTTTTTCGGGCGTGGGAAACTAATCTCAATGTGCTGCTGGTGGCCTGGGTGTACATGTACTGCTGCATTCGCCTCGTTAATTACCTGCAAAGTACTCCACAAGTACCCAATTTCAGTTCACAGTTGGAAGTACTTTTTAATGTTTGTTCAATTACCACATTGAGCAAAACATGTCAGTGCAAATGGAAAGTCGAATACATCATAAAAAGTATGTTATTTTTTGTTAGACTGGGGGTTTATGTTGCTGCTGCTGTCATCACTGTCAATATTATACCCACTGGCCCCTGTCACTTGTGGTTGAGGGTGGGCCACTCAAACCCTCTTGTTTCCGAATCTTAGTCATCAGGCCCCCTTTTGTCCAGGTGACATGTTTATCTTCGATGTTGAAATTACCAGTGTGGTGTTTGTGTAAGTTGTGGGGCAGATATATTAGGAAGATGATACCCTGGATGCACTGAAGGGGCAGGTAAATATGGCACCAGGTAAATAGTGTCATCATCTTGTCATTGTGTGATTGCTTTGCGGTATTTCCGGGTGCCGTCGTTGGACAGCTTGTTTTGTGCGGCTTTGTTTATTCCGGTTTTTACACAGTCAAAAACTGCTAATCACAGTGAAATGTGGCATAAATATTTGCCAGTGAAAATGACAGAACTCAGAGTGGATATAAAGATCACTTTACTGACTTCACATTTGAAATGCATTTTGTGACTGAAAACGCAGGGATTTACAAAAAAATATATAAATGAAAATAAAAACTGTAAATTCAGAAACATGGGTAATGGTAATCCATTCATGGGTAAGATCTCCTTTGTCCAATATTCAATAAAAATGTCACAACATAAAATGCATCATACTGTGACTGTATTATAATGATAATAGTTTATATAATTGTCTTCTGTTACTAGGGGGTAAGTTGATACCCTGTCTTGACCACCCTCTGTGGTCAGTCCTGGCAGGGGCCAGGCTCCTGTGGTGTTGCATTGTCCAGTGTGTTGTCCAGCTAACATGCAAGCCCAGCTGGACATCAAAGGCCACTGGTCAGTAATGCTATAGAATGAAGAGGAGCACATAATAAACGGTGCCGTTGTAGCATGGAATACACAGAGCAAACAGATATTGCCAATTTTCCAAGTTGATGTCATCATACAGTGTAGGCGTAATTATACACTCGGTCCCCTTCAGCTATTGTTTGATAGGCCATTGAGTTAAGCGTCATAATCATCCCACAAGAAGCGTTTAGTTGCAGTACTAATGTATTACACAAGACGTAGTTCAGTACAAGGTCAAACACTGTAAGAAAGCTTGATTGATCACAGAGATAATTGTGTGTGTGTTTGCGTGCGTGCGTGCGTGCGTGTGTGCGTGCGTCTGTCTGTGTGCATGCGTGTGTGCACGTGCGAGGGAGAGAGCATGCACATGTGTGTGTGTCTATGTGTGTGAGTGTGTGTGTGGGTATGTATATATGTGTGTGAGTGTGTATGTGTGAGCATGCACGCAGTTTGCTTCTGAATTACTAAAAAAAATTACCTCCCCCCCCGGTAGTTTGGGCAACAATTATACTGATTTTACTAGAGAAATAACTTGCCAATTGTATTTGTACTTTGTCAGGAAATTATGATTGATTGAAATTTAACACCAACTTTGTTTAATTAAATAACTTATGTATGTTGTCAGCAAGCTATGGTTGATTTAAGGCTAACATGGAAAATATGATTTATTAAAATGAATTATCTATTCTTTGTCCGCTATGTTATAGTTGAGCATTTTGGCTTTGCAGACTATATTATATCAGTTTACTTTTAAAAAGTCACTGTACTTGGCCCCCATGCTCCGGGTATTCTGTGTTATGTTTACTCATTAGTACAGGTGTGGCTTAATCTTTCATTACATGTACACCTGAATTAACTGGCTATTTTTCAAAATATGACTCCCTGGTTTCTGTTTTCTTTGATGTTTTCTTGTGGGGAACTTGGTAATCCTGTTAGCGTTCCCCCACAGACGACAGGATTAACTTTGTGGTTGGCAGTCAACGACCAGACTCATAAGTCATACATTGCACCCAGTGACCAAACCACAGCCTAGAAAACGCAAGCAGCAGGTCGTCTTCTGCAAAAACAAGACAATTGCAGAACCGCGGTGTCACCAAGTCCTTTCACTGTCTTCTTGCGGACCACTCAGATCTTGTCAACAATTTCTTCTTAGTGGTTTGATCGCTATCTAACTCTGGTGCATGAGGGGGTGAATATGATGGGGGTGCCCCGGTGATTTCAATTAATGACTGGAAAATACAACTGCTTCGGGTTGTGGTTTGTATTATCAAGTGCAAAGATCAGACCCTGATAGGACGCTTCAGTCATTCAGTGGTCTTATTGAACACTGCACTGATTACCTCTAATGTACTGGTTATATATATATATGCACCGCAGGGATTTGTTTTAATATAGAATACCACAATGTAACTTTCTTGTTAAGTATAATCTTAAGTATAATCTTATTAACTATTTAATAGTGCAGCATATGTAACTAAGTCTGTAGTTGAATTTTTTTGTAAATTTCATGAATAAGTGTAATAAAAAGTTACATATTTGAATGCTTATGAAACTTTCAAGCTTGATATTTAGAAAGTTCTTAATTTGTTTAAATCTAAACATTTATAATTAAAAGGTATTTAATTCAATTACACTTAATAATGCAACCTGTTCCTGGTTTGAATGAATGATCTGTTTTTCTCCCATAATATAATAATATGTCGTTTAGTTTGCAGTTAATTATCGTCAGTCATCAGGAGGGATGGTCTCTGAAGTTAGATAACCCACAGATGTAAACACTGAAAACTTGTTGCGTTCTCCTATCACAAGATGCATAATATTATATAAAGTAAGCTGGCATTTCCCCTCCCAACCTTGAACCTACTCTACTCCCCAGGGATCTGTCAGGGTTGGGTGATTGCAAACAGTCAGTGTGTTGATTGACAAGTTTGGGTGAGACAGATGCTTGGCTGGGTGCTGAGGAAGCCAATCCAAGCAGACTTCCTGGGTAATCTGTGCCACTTGTTCTGGTGTCTTCTTGCAGCCTTGGGGAGCCGGACATTGGTCAGTGATTATGGTCAAGGGAAGGGGAATCTGTGGGGAATTTAGGTAATGAATGAGGGGAAACAGAGATGGGAGATTGCTGGTGCAGGTTGGTGGAACATCCAGCTGAGATAGTACAGGATACTGGTCAGTTTCAGGAGAGTTCTGACATGGATTTTCATAAATAATTAGAATCTCCTTGTAATTTTTATAGTGTAAATAACATTGAAAATCGGCAGATGTTTTAACTTCTGAAAGATGTAGTTGTGGATCATTGTAAATTATGTAGTGTTTATTGTAATATTTTAGTAGCACAAGTCTGAAAAATTAATCTCCTTAACCACACAATTAAAGATTTCAGGGTTAAATATAATGTTTCTGATCAAAATTATCGGATTTGTAAAACCACAAATATGCAATAGTCTCCCACATAAACTCCTACTTAACAAACCGGAGAGAAAACATTTGGTGACTATTGCAACATGACAAATATTGACGACTCCCACTGTAGTTGTTATTCAAAGTTTATCAGCAACAAGCTCCGATGTCTTGTTTTGTGGTGTACACTTCCTGTCCGAGAACACCGCTATTGACACCAGCCGCAGCAAACACTTTTGCCACAGGCTCCCGGGTAAGATAATGCACCCATTCAAGTAAACACGATCTGTCTTACACCAGAATATTATTATTCTGTGTAAGCGTGCCTTGCAGCTATCTGATATGTTCTATATTCATCGGTGGTGCAGCGCGAATGAGGGCAGATCAGCAAGTGCATCGCTCCAACTTATGTGTTCTGATATAGCATTGTGGATATAGATGGCAACCTGATGCTGTATCATTGCCAAATCGTCGAGTGTTTTCCAAATATGTTGTCTGTAGAGATTTGCAAGTCACTGCAGATATTATTGCCGTAGGCAACAACCAAAATAATCTACTGTTGCGTTGACATCGCTGTTTGTGTTACTTGCTAATAAAATGTTTTGTCTTATCTAAGCATGCAAAATGAAACTTATTAATTTTTACATATGCATATATGTTACAATTTGTTTGCATTTTACCCTAACCAGTTAGTTAGTATGTGTGACGATTAAATAGATCAAAATCAATGTACTTCTGGCGGCAGTGAGATTATATTTATTGTCAAGTTTGAAGGTTGAATTCCCTGCAGTTTACAATTGATCTGTCTTGATGCTAATTGCACAAAAACGAAGAACATGTAGGAAGGTTTCCGATTAAAAAGTGCTAGTCATTTTATTTGTCGAGAATAATGCATCCAGGCCCATCTTCCCACCAGGCTTTATAAGCACCCCCTGTTGAGAAACTGACACACCAGTATCAAACGGATATCATCTTTCAAATTTTGCCTGCTGATCCAGTGACTTTATTTACATAAGATTGCAGGGCATTGCCGCAAGGCACCTACTAACCTTAATACTATCTGTTAAACAGACCAGGAACACAATGTGGTGATTGTCTCATGTAAACAAAGGAACCAATCTATCTCCAGTGTACCAGGCCAGAAGAACAGTGGCGAACTTCACTAGTTGTCATACCCTTCAGATGAAAGAGACACTCCATTGAGTAGAGAACAATGACTGAGTAACAAGGGTAGATCAGTCCTGCATAGGCAGACCCAATTATCTCATTTATCAGCTGAACTAGTGATTGGAAAAGTTGTTCTTTAGCAAATATGTGTAACAAATAAATTAGACCTCACATTGCCGGAGAATGTATCATATGATAAAAATGGCATATTCACAATTCTGTTACACTTTCCATGGGCAAATACATCATTTATCAGTCCTAGTTCCATGGCTGGTTATAACAAACATTGCTATGTGTAGTAAAAAAAACTGAAAGATTCTTGCAGATATGAGAGTTCAAAGAAGATATCAAAATATTACCTCTTGTCCTGTATATTATGTCCAGGTATGACAAGAAAACAATTAGCATAAAGAAGATGGGCATATATTATTTTGATAGCAATAAAAGGCCAGACAAATTGCAGAATTCGCATGTAAACTGGTCATTTTGTCCTTTAATTACAGCAGATGGATTCTATAGACTAAAATGGAAGAGGTCAATGTTATAGCAGCTAGCTGGCATGGTATATAATGACTGTTATATCTCAGACATATGAATAAAATATGTTATTTAGCAGTTTTATTGCATTATCATTGTCAAATACAATGTACATGTGCCTGATACCTAACAATAACATTCACATGTCCCAAGTTGTGCACAGATATTTTTAATTAACCTCCCCACAAAACATAATTACATCTCAACAAAGCTCCTGCATTTATAGTGATCATATGTGAAATATTATTGATTAATCATGCACAAAACACATCAAATATGGTTATTTATCACTTTAACCCTGCCACATTTGAACCATGCTGCTAAAATGACGGTAGAGTGAGACATAATAACAGTGTCAGCGAGACATAATAAGTGGATATAAAAGGATATTTCTTTCACTTAATACACTTGGTGGAATGTGAAATATTTAGCACACCAACTAGCAACCCAGTCAATGAAATCTCACCTACAATACCCTTGTTGTGAGGTCTTGTTTACTAGACAGGTAAAGAAGATAAATAATAAACCCTTTAAGTTCTTTTTTGATGCAAGTGTGCGAGAAAAATTAATCCCATACTATGTACCTGGATGTCTTTCTAAGAAAGTTTGTTTTTAGTGCTAATGTTTTTTCCGAAGCTGACAGTTGGTGGTTTGGAAGTCTGGAGTGATAACTAAGTACTCTGACAGATGGGAAACATTTCACACACGGACATTTCAGATCAGTGGGGGAACTATGCTGAAAATAAGAAACGTTTTTCTGTAAATGAGTCATATGATGAATGTATTGGATATCTGTGCATGAATAGTCTTTGCTCATTAAGTGGAGCGTGGCTGGATGTTTCCAAAAGAAGCCAAGATGGTGTTTGATTGAACAGAGAATAAAGTGTAAGTTGTTTGAGCAGTCCTGGGAATTGGATATTGCGCTACATACAAATTGACCTTTCACCTAGCCTTCACATACACCCTAAAGGTAATATTGTACAAATAAGTGCATAATATTGTAAAATTATGTTGACACGTTACTATTTGTTAAGATACAATGTGGGTGTTCCAAAATTTTAGATGTTATTGTTTTTATAGTAGATATAATCTACACAATATAACATGATATTATGACACCTTTCTCAGGCTTTGTTACTTTAAGTAGTACTGACCGTGGTGGTCAGCTGTATTGACAGAAAACCTTGGTCCACTCCTGGACAGCAAAGCAACCTGGTCATTAACTTCAATTATAATTGTTGTCAGTCGTGACTGAGGAATATAGAGCAGTGTTTGGCTACCGCTTATCACTACGGCAGGCCATTAGGCTGGCCGTCATAAACACAGCCCATGTGTTGGCTGGCAGGTCACCCTGACACAGGCTTTCAAAATATACAAACCCTGCAGGACACCAGGCTGATATAGACTAAATCTGGCATCATCATCTTTTCCCAGATGTAAACTGTAACAGTGGCAACAAATAACGAACAGTCGTTGACCTTGCTCTGTCCAGCACCTGACTGTTATTCTGAAAGGTAAATCCTTCAAACGTAAATACAGTGGTCTAAATCTGGCTCCAGCATCTATTTCCAGGTGCAACAATAAATAAAGACTGATGCTTGTCAAGCAACATATTTTTTTCTGAAAAGTACATCCTTTGAAAATGTATGCCATAGTTCTACCCATGTTATACTTGCGTATTACATTAGGAACAAGATTGTTGATGTTTGTGTACGTGTAGAGGATTCGTAATTAAAGTAATCAGTTGATCAGCTGTGACAGAGGGTCAGTGTTGATAGCATATCTTGGAATAAATCACGAATATTTTAACAGAAGATAAAACCATTGATGCATAATTAGATTGAGCAGGACAATATGATTGCTTAATAGTGATATGTGTATCAATGTTATCTGTCATTCTGGTTTAATGTATTTGTTGGTTGTCATGTAATAGTCGGGTTGTTTAGACCCCTGTTTACACGTGTCGTGACTTACATCACATTACCAGACTTGATAACATACAGACTCAATAAGATACTGGAAGCTAAAGTCAGTGTAACATGATACAAACTGTGTCACCAGAATTGTTTGCCTGTGTCACCAGCATTGTTGTCCCATGTACAAAGTTAGTATTGTTATTAATGACGGCCCATATTGATACATAATCTGCGATGTATTAAAATAGTAGTAAAAGCTTTATTTCCTGATGGTAACCATGTCATGTGGTATATCGTCACTTTCAGTGGGCCGTCATCACCCAACACACTTTTATTGTATGTATGTGTGTGTTTGTATATATATATATATATATATATATATATACATATATATATACACACACATATATATATACATATATATATGTATATATATATATATATATATACATACATACAATAAATAAAGCTTTAGATAAAATATATAGTTCACAGCAGTACAGATAAAATAATAATTGTATTACCCCAGTACATATATAAATATATCAGAAATTTGTAATTAAATTGTAATTATAAAAATATATATAATTATAAAAATAATAATAATTTTATAAAAAAAATACGATAATGACATTATAGTATCTAATAATTAATTTAAGCAAGTTACCATTTCCGTTGTTAACAAGCATTCAGTGTGACATTGTTTCATACTCTATTAAAAATTTAATAATAATAATAAACAAAAAGTATAAATAACAGTGAAACTCAATATGATATTGATTCTATGTGATATTGACTCAGTCTGATGTCGTTTGCCTGAGATCTTGACAGTAAAAATGTCACATTAATAATATTTTACACATGACCCAACTTTATATTGTCACAATTACTGCATGCACATAGTGACAGTTAGAAGCCTTTGACAGGCTCTGTAAGATTAAATAGAATGTGTCACCTTTATGGATAATGACACATCTTTGAAACGACGTGTTACAAGACACAATGACTGGCTAATAATTAATGTCTCTGAGAGGATGTGTGTCTTTCTGCGGTGACAATGTCAACTGCCAGAGATAAGTGCCATCTAGTGGTAGCCTCATTACAGCACCAAAAAACTGTCAACTGTCACAGTAAGAGTAAGCACAGGTCAGGTTCAGTGTGGTTTGTTTGT
Organism: Oasisia sp. SBJ-2009; assembly: GCA_964017155.1. Classification (NCBI taxonomy): domain Eukaryota; kingdom Metazoa; phylum Annelida; class Polychaeta; order Sabellida; family Siboglinidae; genus Oasisia; species Oasisia sp. SBJ-2009. Next base: position 39,703,869 of record OZ024861.1, on the reverse strand, counting down.
GATTTGTTTTTGGGACAGGTCTGTGTATCTGCCTCTTCCTGTTCCATCTACTTCCCTGTCTCCCTTATATACATCTTCCCTGTCTCGCTCATTTGCATCTTCCCTGTCTCACTCTTATATCTGTCATGTATCCCTCTCCCTCTCTCTTCTTCACTCTCCTTCCTCCCTCATTGTCCTTCCTCCCCACTCTCTCTGCACCCCTCCTTCCATATTACATTCTTCCTCCACCTTCCTATTTCCCTGTTTCTCCTTCAACATTTCCTTCTTTTCCACTGCCTCCCTCCCACCTTTGCTCCCTCCTTTTCCCCTTTCTCACATCCTCCATTCTCCCTCTGCCATACACCATACCTCTATCATATCTTTCTCCTTTTATTCTCCCTCTCCCCCTACATTCACCCTTCTCCCTCCATTTTTCTCCCTCTCCCTCCCCACCCTAATCCATGTCCCTATCCCTTCATCCCTCCCACGTGGTAAATTACCACTCAAACACTCTCACTCATTCGAGCCCAGGGGCTGTTGTGAAATGTGAACATGATATGTTTGTTTGTGCACGTTGATGTGCTAATAATGATTCATATTTGGGCCAGTGGCCCCCCTGCAGAGTCAGCGGTTGGCCTCAGTCACCTGAATCCCCGAAAGATCTGGTCAGCACGTGCAGACACCAACACCTTTCAGCAGCACTCGCCGGCAACTTTCCACTTGCCTGAGTTCGCAGATAACAACAAGTGCACATATTTTTATTATCCCCTGGCTCTGTGGCTCCTCATAAAAACCCTATCATGTTGCCTAGCCGCAGCCTAGGTAGGAATGTGTGGAAGTTGGTCAACACCCATTGCTTCTACAAAACTGTATGGTAGACTAGTTGGTAATCTTAGGTTGATTGGTAACCTCATATGGTGATTGGTAACCAACCCCATGGTGATTGGTAACCTCATGGTGATTGGTAATTACATGGTGATTTGTAACATCATGGTGGTTGATATCGTTATGGTGATTGGTAACATCGTGGTGATTGGTAATTACATGGTGATTTGTAACATCATGGTGGTTGATATCGTCATGGTGATTGGTAACATCGTGGTGATTGGTAACCTCATGGTGATTGGTAACATCATGGTGATTGGTAATCTAATGGTGATTGGTAACCTCAGTTGGTACATTCTTGTTTGCAAGGTTACACTAATTGGCATATGCAATGAAGGTATTAGTTACTATTATTATTGAGTTACTAAATTATTTAAGGATTTTACTTTGATCAGGGTCTAACTGACTATAGCAATTACTGGCAATTACCGATGTAGTCATATGCTTCATAACAATGAGTCAGTGAGGGTGTTACTTCCTCTTTAGATAATAATAATAATAAAATAAACTTATATAGCGCCAAATCTAGCTTAAAAACTATTCAGGGCACTTTACATGTACCTTTAGATGTACTTTAGCACTGACTCAAGTGACTGGTAGCAATGATGTGAGTGCCTTTTGTTACGTACTTTAAACACTGCAATCTTTCCGGGAGTCTTGCCAAGTTTCACTCGAAATGAAAGTGAAATGGAAGACACAAGACCAGATGTGAATAATAGAGTAAATGAATACATTTATCCATCAATTCCCCATCATGTGATGCAGGAACCATCAAAATTAATAGCAAACACTGGAGCTTTTACATGTTTCATTATATAGTTTCTTGATATTCTTTCTGGCCTACACATAACTCCTTTATGTGTGACAAAAAAACAAGAATTTTTTTAACTGACAATTGCATGCAGGAATGTTTGATCCTGGAGATGTTATGTTGTAATAGTAACTTAATTCATAACTGTTACAACATTGTTTCAAAGACAACAAGCCAGAGATCATACACATATTTTAATTGCAATGAAAGAAAACCACAGTGTGGCTGATCTTCCCTGAGGTGGTGACTCTAGCCCAGCTGGGCCTAAACCACAAACCAGGGAGAACCAGGGAAGGAGGGAGTGGGAGAGGGGGGGGGGGTGACGTGATGGACAGGCTTTCAGGACATTTGACACATGGCAGGCAGGCAGTCTGTCAACAAGCCTGTCAAGTCCACTTTGGTTGAGCCTCTAGTTGTGTCAAAGACAAGTCTGTCCTGTCCACCTTCATATCAACTGTATCTCTAAAGACCCATGAAATATGAGCAGGAGACAGGGGCCATGTGGGGGGAGGGGGGTTTATCAAGTGGAAGGGGCTTGGGTCCTGTTTGTCCATTGTCTTCTCATTAGAGGGAAGCTGTGTCTCCCAGTAATTATTAGCAGGATGTGTGCTGTATTGGTTGTAGCAAAATGTTCCCCATTTTGCCAGGAGCATTTTAAATTTACAAATATTTTCCCAAACTTACTTACTGCAATTTGGTAGGCACTAAACCATCACTATATCATTTTAGCATTAATATAATATATAAATACAAGTTAACAATGAGAAACGGACAGTTTACATGCCTGTGATTACATCCAGATATCCACTAATCTTACAACTATCACCATGTCTGGTTAATAAATCTGTTTAATGTTAGGATTAGGATTATCATTTAGATGCAAATATGTGACTTATGAAATATGTAGACAACCACAGACAGTGGACAAACATTAACATCAATTGTTTGAGTCATCAATGGATGGAAACCAAACCCAACTGAGCATGTGGTTGTTGATGCCTTAGCTGTATGCTTGATGAGTTACCTTATTAACTGCCCCAATAATCACAGATCCCTATCTACAACATACTCAGGAATGTAGTTAGGCAACTCTCCTAAACAACCTATTGGTTTCTGTTGTCTCAGCGACAATCCTCAGCCATGTTCTCACAAATAAACCATTCTTTCTAAACGTGTTCTTCAAAACCTTTCATAATTGTTTATCACCATTGACATAAAACCGGAAGATGTGTTTTGCACCAGTCTTTTTATAGCACCCTTTTTTAAAAGTAGGGCTCAGGTCATGCGTGAACTTAGGCCTATTGTAAGTTCTTTCATAACCTTAATTATCAACCAGCTGTTGTTAGGGTTAGGGTTAGGGTTAGAGAGAGAATACTATCAATGGACTGACATGAAAGGACAGGTCAACAAAGTTGCCTTCGTGTCATTTGAGACAAATATAACCAGTTTAGCTGGAGGCAGTAGTTTCTGCATCGCTGTTTACTTCACCTCCAAATGCCACATGGTTGAAGTAATTGACAGGGTTTATCCATGTTGTTTATCAACTGGGCAGAAAATATTACTCCAGGGTCAGCCATTAAGTTAAGCATTCACTTATATTTACACCTGCACTGTATGACATGCTATTTGTGTCAATTTCTAAACAAATTGTGGCATACATAGGCTGATTTTAAAATGAAAAAGGTAAGGTTTTAAAAGCACCATATCCAGTAACTAGGACTACCTACTCAAAGCGCTTTTCCTCTAGACTGTCTGGCTAGAAAAAGTAGATTTCTTTCAGCATCATTGAAGAGTCTGTATCAAGTTCAAATCTTTAATCTTTTTAATTTCCGAAGAGTGTTCCCTTGGGTCGACTCAAGATAATGCTTCTCTTACAAGTTACAATGAACTGTGCTGTAATCCTTCAGCTTGAGAAGTGAAGGTCATTTGGCTGATTGGTCCTCTAGGGTATGGTACCACCTGGATCAAGGACCATGGCTTTGATCTCTTGGTGCAGTCCCCATCACCAGAGGGGCCCAATCAATCAGATGGTCATCTCTACTCATTCACCATTCAACTGGATCTTTGTTTATAATAAATATTTGCTGGACAATTACACAACACTCCAGAATGTGCAGACATTATACTGACAATTTTGTAGTCATTTAAAAGTAAATTCTTGCCAAAAAGATTACAGCACAACGTAATATGTAATGAAAATGATAAAATTATAAATAAGTTAGATATAAAATTAACTGTTGGAATTTGCTACATTTGGGAAATATGTTGCAAATGCTTCTGGTGAATTCTGATGTTGTAAAATACCATGTTGGTATTGTTGTTGTAAAACATCATGTTGTTGTTCTCTAAATAATTACATTTTGCTGCAATATTAATGGGATTATGTTTATAGTTTTGAGGATACCAGTTACATACTGCGTTTGAATGCAGTGTCCTGGTATCATAGCAAGGCGACTTCTTTAAACAAATATTTTTAAGTCAGTAACGTTGTACAGGAAATATTATTTATAGTTGTGGTCCTTTCAGTTAGGTCCTGTTTATTGCTACTGTAGTTTGAAGGTTGACAGTAGTTGTGTTTTGTGGCTGATTAATGATATAAGATATTTAATGGGAACAAAGAAATGGATACATCCTTCTTGGATGATATCAACAGTGACAGATGACATCACTAGCCAGGGTAGGGGTGATGTCATCGCTATTTATACATGCACGAGTGAAAAATCAATTATTTGTGGACACGTTTCGTGATAACATTGCAATAAACAAAAGATGTAATACCATTTTTACACGTTACTCAGCAGACAAATATTTTTACAAAGCCACTTAGTGATATCATATCCATCAAATGAATGACCAAATATCAAACTTCAGGAGTTGTAAACGTATTCGCTGATGTGATTATTCACTGAATGACAAAATAAGTGAGCAATTTTGATCATGACATGACAACTAAACATACTATAATGTAAATCAGTTAATAAACACTCTTTGTTCATTCATTCTGTGCCAAATGGGAGAATAGACAATTACTTACTGTGTGAATATAATTATGTGTTGTTAATAATAATTATTATTTAAATATTTTAATGTTAAAAATAACTAAAAATAAAATAAATTCCTCACAATGGAATTATGAACACAGCATTACAAATGAAAAGTTTTAAAGTACAAAACCTCTGTTTCTGATGCAGTTTAATTTTTTTTATTATTAAATTGGACACATATTGGGATGGGAAATAATAATCTAGCTATTCATGTATAATTACATTTATGAAAATATAAGTTTTGTCCATTTAACAAGATTTAACAAGATTTAACAAGATTGCCACCTAGAGAATCAACTCTAGATGGCAGGTGGACAAGGAAGCCGTTTGGCTTATCGAGAGTCCAACCTATCTATCTAAGTATACCCTGCCCGTCTTAGGTATATGTCAATTTTATTTTTAAACATATTAACACTTCTAGCACCTACACAATCAGCTGATAATTTGTTCCATTCGTTTACTATTCTTTGGGAAAATGAAAATTTTCTAATATCTAGTCTACACTGCTTCTTTGCTAATGCAACTCCATGTCCTCTAGTCCTTCTCTCTTCCTTGACCGTGAAAAAAATATTTCTGTCAATATTTTCATACCCATTCAATATTTTAAAAACCTCAATCTGATCTCCTCTCAATCTTCTGGTTTCTAGTGTTGTTAGACCACATTCTTTTAGACGCATTTCATAACTAATATTCCTGAGTTTTGGTATCATTTTTGTTGCTCTCCTTTGTACTCTTTCTAGCATATCAATATCCTTCTTGCGATATGGCCTCCATGCTTGTATACAATATTCTAAATGAGGCCTAACTATTGTTTTATAAAGCGGTATTATTAGTTCTTTTTCTTTGTATACTATATTTCGCCTAATTAATCCAAGAATTTGGTTTGCCTTCGCTGCTGCAATTCCACACTGCTCTGATACCTTCATGTCAGCACTAATGGTTAAACCTAAGTCCTTTTCCTTTACAGTAGTATTTAGTACAGTACCACCCATTGTATATTGTGCATTTTCATTCCCATGTCCTGTGTGGAGGCACTTACACTTTCCAAAGTTAAACAGCATTTGCCATTTCTCAGACCATTCTATCAACTTATTTAGATCATCTTGTAAATGCTGTCTATCTGCATCGCTTTTTATTTTCCTAAACACTTTTGTGTCGTCCGCAAACTTCAACACCTTGCTTGTTATGTCATCATCCAAATCATTGATATATATTAAGAATAAAATAGGTCCCAATACTGATCCTTGCGGTACTCCACTCAAAACAGATTTCCAATTTGAAACCTCCCCATCAACTACTACTCTTTGTCTTCTATCAATAAGCCATTTTTCTATCCAGTTAATCATACTATTTCCTATGCCATGGGCCTTTAGTTTAAGTAGTAATCTTTGGTGTGGCACTTTGTCAAAGGCTTTTTTAAAATCCAAGTAGATTATATCTACTGGTGATCCCTCATCTACCCACTTTGTGACATCTTCCAAAAAACATAACATATTTGTTAAGCATGACCTCGCTTTTAAAAACCCATGTTGAGATGTGTTTATCAATTTATTTTTAACAAGAAAATCAACCAAGTGATCTTTAATTAGTCTTTCTAATAGTTTACAAATCACCGATGTTAAACTCACTGGTCTATAGTTCTCTGACTTGCTTCTTGATCCTTTTTTAAATAATGGTATGATGTTTGCTTCTTTCCATTCTACCGGAACCACTCCTTCCTCTAATGCCAAATTGAACACTGTTGCAAGTGGTATGCTAATTTGTTCTACAATTTCCAGTAGTAATTTGGGAGGAATCCCATCCACTCCTGGTGATTTATTATCCTTCATATCTCTTATTTTCATAGCTACCATTTTTGGGGTTACAGTTAGTTGTCCTAAATAGTCACACTCTCTCCCTTCGAACTTAGTCTCTAGTACTGGTAATGTACTAATATCTTCCCTGGTAAACACCGAACTAAAGTATTCATTTAGGTTTTCTGCCATTAAGAATCCCTCCGTTATTATGTTTCCATCACTACCTTCTAGTGGCCCGACCTTATCTTGAACTTTCTGTTTACTTCGAACATACGCATAAAAACTCTTGCTGTCATGTTTTATGTTGAAAGCTATTTTTTGTTCATAGCTTCTCTTCGAATTTCTAATTTCAGCTGTAGCTTGATTAAGTGCTTCTTTATAAATGGCATAGTCTTCTTCACTTCCAGTATGTCTATATGTCTTCCACATCATTTGCTTGTACTTGATTTTTCTAATGGCTTCCTTCGATAAGTGTTTCTTCTTTGACCTTTTCCCTTGTTTTTTCAAGGGGACAAATTTGTCAACGACGCAGTCAATTTCCCTCTTTAAGATATTCCAGCATTCTGTTGCTGTCTTATTCTTCAGTGTGTTATTCCAGTCTATCTTCGCTAAATATTCCCTCATGTCCTTATATCTTCCTTTGTGAAAATTTTTCCTGTACCGTATTTTTCTGTTCCGTTCTCCTTTTACTTTGATGATAAAATGTATCTGGTTATGATCACTACATCCCAGTGGCTCACATATATTGACATTATCAACAAATTCCTTCTGTGAGCTCAAAACTATGTCCAACACGTTCTTGTCTCTGGTTGGTTCTAACACATGTTGAAAAAGGAAACTATCTTGTACTAAATTTAAAAACTCTTGATCCTCTCTCCCAGGACTCTGTAGAGATGTCCACTTTATATGCCCATGGTTAAAATCCCCCATAATAATACAGTCCCGTTTACTCACTTCTTTTATAGCGTTGTGCATTTTTTCATTCTCTTCTATGCTTATGTTTGGACTACGATAAACTAACCCAACAGTTAATGTTGAGTTTCCTGTAACTATGTTACACCAGACAGCTTCACATTCTGCTTCTTTTTCTAATTTTATTTCATAAGCCTGGATGGATTCTTTAATATATAAAATAACTCCGCCTCCCCTTCTTCCTAATCTATCTTTCCTAAACATTACATATCCTGTCATTCCTAATTCGGCATCTGATATATCGGGGGTGGCCCAAGATTCAGTTATACCTATTATGTGAGGGTCAATATCTTCTACCATAATGTTTAGTTCATTTCTTTTGTTTACTATGCTCCTTGCATTTATGAAGGTATGTTGTCTATGAGGAGTTATGTCCATGATGGGCTTTGTCCAGTGGGTTATGTCAGTGGATTATGTCCTGAGGGGTAATGTCAGTGATGAGTGTTTATCAGTATGTGGTTACATCCTACAAATGTTTTAAGAGGTGTCTTTCTTGCTATTTGCCATTTCCCAGGGTAGCACTCACTGGTAAACAGCTGTGATATTGATGATAACAATGAAATGTGACATCTCCGCGTTGTTTACAAGTGCATAATTACACAGCGTGGATTCTCCATCATTCCTTACTGCTGCAAGGCTAGTGGGGAATATACGAGAACATATATAAATACATACAACCTGATCAACTTAGACGGTTGGTGAAAACAATAGCACCCAGGTATGACAACAATGCTCCAGGATCACCTGTTTACCTGAGCCGTATAAGGACATGGAGTGATGAGTTTAAAGGCTTGGGCAACTGGCTGTGGTGAGTCAGTCACACATGGCTGGCTCTGTGCTGGCTGGCCAAGATGTGTCACTAGCAGCTTTACTTTACTGTTCATGGTCCTGTGTGTAACTGTGTATGTTCAGGGTTCTCCATGTATGTAGTTCTGGGTCCTTATGCCTGCTGCTTCAGGGTCCATTGTGTATCCTGTTTTAGGGTCCTCTCTGTCTGTTGTTTCGGGTCATTCGCTGTTGTAGCTGTAGGGTTCTTAATATCTGCTGTTTCAGAGAAGGATCCTTCATGTATGCTGTGTTAGTCCCTTATAAATTTGCTATTTTAGGGTGCTTAATTAATGTCTGCTGTTTCAGAGTCCTTGTCTACTGCTTCAGTCCGTTATATCTGCTATTTAGGGTCCTTCGTATGTATAGTTTCAGGGTCCTTCATATCAGATGCAGTGAAGAGAAATGCATCGTCTGAAAAGGCAATCAAATATTTACACAGACAGCCATTTATTCTAAAGTTTTGATTATATCTGTACTATAGGAAAGAGGGAACCTTTATGTCTCATAGATTCAAAGTCCATTTCAGTTTGATTATTTGTGGTTATACATTTGCAACAACAGTTTTATTTGCATAATAGGGAATATAGCGTGACCAACCTTAAGCTGGTTTTAATTATAGAACAACAAAACGATGATCATGAAAATATTCAGTCATGACATCAGATTATGTTGTGATTGTCGCGGCGCAGTAATTCTTTCCGTGACTCACCAAACGACTGCTTACCGAGTGATATATATAACCTGACATCCGGGTGAGAAATTTTCCATGAAGATCGGCACATGTCTGCAATGTCAGCCCATGTCCTCCAATGTCAACCTGATATATGGTGCTCCATGCATGCTGTCATGCATGGCCGCACTCGGTGTTGTATTGGCATGACAGCCAACATGCATGACGACCATTTGTTGGTGGCAGACTATCACGAACGGCACCGATTTCCTAGGACAATGTAGTGTGGGTGACGTTACCATCTGGCAACGTTTTAGTTTTCATAAATGTCAGATTATTATCTCAATGCTGACTGCGAAACGTTTAATAAATTCTTCCTCCATTTCAAGAAATGGAAATGAAACCTTTACAGATAAACATTGTTTCCTTTGTTTGCAGTAGTTGATGAGTTTTGGTTTTTATTACTCTGTTTGTTAAGTTATTATTCCTTAAAAATATTTGGTTAGTTGTAATAAAATGTTTGTTTTGCGGCGTATCAAAACGTAGGATATCACACAGAAAGTGAGGACAACAAAACGAATGAAAAATAGTTATTATAAAAGGCAGCAAGATATTTTTCTAAGAAGATTTATAAGCAATGTGACAAAACTGAACATGGTTGTATTTTTATTAGATACAATGGTTAAACCATGGAAGGGTTGCACTCATTTTGGAGTTTATTATCTAAACTCAAGTGTCAGGTCATTCATACAATTTCATACGGCAGCTGGAAACCTTCAAGTAATGCCACGTGAATAAAATGACTGAGGCAATTAATGATCAGCTGCTGAATAAATACTTAACAAACCACGATGAATAACATTTGGTTCCAGCTTCAATGTAGGCAGACAAATAAAGTTTTTCTGTAGGTTGTAATGGCCTTGCTAAATGGGTTCAATTAATAGCTTTATCTCAAGTTACAGTCAGCTTTTCCAGAATGAATAAACTTAGTACTGGCAAGTCTGAAATGATGGAAATCTGACAGGCAGACAAGAGAAATATTAATAATTCAGGCTAGTCATGATTAGGGACCTTCCACGATAAATGTAAGTGGTAGATAAGCTAGTTATATTCCTGCTTTCGCAGAAGCAATTAGTGGTTAGTGGCTTGAATTTAGATGGCACACATAATTGGCCTTAAAAATGTGACATGTGTAACGTATTCCTGAAATGTAATAGGCATTAATAAATTGATTTGATTATGGCCAGATCACATGTCTACGCAATTCCCTTTATTATGGTGTAATCCTATGTCTGGGTAATTGTTTCTAAGTTAATTTCGTTACAGGTTTTTTTGTAAACAAGGCTGTTATAAATTCATTAATTGAATGCCATTTTTTGTTATACCACATATCGAGGGAAATTATGAAATAATAATAATTATTATATAAGAACAGGTAAATAACATTTAAAAAATAATTAATAACAAATCTATTAATTAAACACTGCTAAAATATATAATATAATTTGTTACATACCATTTCTGTGTGATTTATGTGTGAAGAGGCATGGTTCAATGTTGTATTACAGCTGTATATCGTTTTCTATTATGTGATAATGGCAAGGAGCCATGATAATGAAGACGTTGATGGTAATTTCTTGCACATGACGTCACTCTTGCAAACTAATATGTCTGCCACCAATAAACTTTAACAATTAATGATGTGTCTTTATTTAAGACGTGTTTCTCCTCTGTAAGCTTAAAATCAAGGTCAAACTATAATAATCCGAACAAATCATTACCTACATAATAATATTCCACAAAGCTTTTGATTTACTGATAAACAAAGGAATCAATGCCAACGGTAATTCTGGTTAGTTGCTAGTTATTAAGTTTTATTTTATTGGTTTACTTCAATGTCTTGAATGTCATGGCTACCTATTTTCAGAATTGTTTATTAGGTTGTAATTGCTATAAATGTATGTCCTTAACTGAAGCTTGTCATGCAATGGTTCCCTGTGGTTCCTGTCAGGCATACAATGGTCCCCTGCCATGCCTGTCAGGCATACAATGGTCCCATGCTGTGCCTGTCAGGCATGCAACAGTCTCCAGCCATGTGTGCATGCGGTGTACACATGGTGGTCATTTTGTGGTTTGCGTGTGTATTCCACATTCTGGTCACTTCCCAGTGGGATGTCCACTACACTGGGTCAATGGGTGACCTGTGGTTGGCTTCATTCATTAACTGCCCACATCACAAGCTTGTTATGACAGGTATGTGGTCAGATGTCCAGCAACCAGAGGAGATGACCAGCTGAGACCAGTTTGTGATGATGGGCCGAGTAATTGATATGACAGATTGTTGCCACTGTTGGCAGGCCCATGGTGATGGCGCTATTACACGCCGTTTATTAGCCTCTGTTCTACCAGTAAACCTGGCAACATTCTAGAGCATGCTCACATTACATGTGAACCAGTTCTGTCCTACTGGAACACCCCTATTTTGGAGTTGTCTCCACCATGGAAAATTTTAACATTTGTCACATTGGTCTTCAGTGTACAATCAAAAAAGCATACAGCTAAAGAAATCTATCCAGAAAATATTCCTATTGTTCCTACAACTGAATCTTTCACAGACTTATCACTGTACCAACTAACACAGCACTTATTGGCAAAAACTATATTTTCATTACCATCATTAAATTTGTCATCAGCTTTCATGCGATTCCTACAGTATCTCCTAATCAAGACACTGCATAAATATTAATGATGTCATACAATAAACTTACTGATAAAGAACTCGGTCAGATCAATCATTTTGGAGCTGAAACGAGATACTAAATAATTCCAGCCATCCTTATCCAGTGAGACAGCTCTTGAATATAGTTATCAATATTCTTTGTCAATTTATTAAGGACATTTCATTACATCTAATAACAATTCAAGATCCAATCACTACAAGTCCCATCTACTTGTCCAACCCCTGTCACTGAGAGAAGTGGTTTACACCCTCTTCACCCCACTTCTGGTCCACATTACGCCCCATTGGGTCTACTCTAAACATGGCATAAAACACTGCAGTGTTTAATCAATAGGATCTTCTGTCAGATAAATTTGGAAATAGGTCAGATTGTTTACCCTTCAGTGCACAATTAAGTGCACTCATCTCACTGAAGCAGGTTTTGCAGACTATATTGGCAGCAGTTGAAAGGTTTTCGCCTGAAACGTAACTTGTCTCATTTGATTTTTGCTGTGTTCAAAAGCAAATAGGCTGTCAGCACTGTAAGATCAGATTAGAGAAATAAGTTCACATTAGTATGAATGTATGTATGTATTTATGTGTGTGTAAATATATATATATATATATATATATATATATATATATATATATGTATAGTATATATATAGTTGTCTTTAAGGAGCATTTAATATATTAAATGTTTTAATTAACACTATGTACAATAACGTATTAATTGTATTTTAAAACAAATTTTTGTAAATGTTGTATATAATGTACTTTATAAACCATCTGAAACAAAATTAACTGGCCATAGCCTCAAAGTCAATCCACGTAATTGCTATTTTGAATATTGTATTGATACAAAATGAAAAACTGTCAGTCTTATCGAAGAAAAAATTAACAGAATCAACATTGAGTAGGGCATATATAGCTGTTATTGTTTTATATTTGTATGCACTTAACCTTGGAAGCTGGATGCCATTGACCTTGAGAAGGCCATGCTCATACTCGTACTCATACATACACATTTCTGGGTTCTGTAGCCACAACCAGAACCAGCAAGTAATTATACATATAATTGCATCACTGACTTGTGGAGGTTAACAAGTCGTTGGGGGAAATTTATCTTCCCCCAAGGTCAAGGTCAAGGGAGCCAGCAGGTGAACGCCGTAAACAAGCTGTCGTGTAATGAGTCCAACGTTCTGGTTTTAGCCACCTTTGTAGTAGCCACTACTGCTAACAATGACATTAGCTATGGAATTGTCGTCACTGTTCTAAGTCAGCAAGTAATCAATGACTACCGGTATATGAAAGTATCTTATACAAGATTATCAATTGTTTTCCACCATTGTTATTTATGAAATTTTTGATTTGACTTAGTAAAATTGTGGTTATTATGGAACTAACATGGGTCGAAGTAGTTTGATGCACAGTGCAAGATTATAATAACTTACTGCAAGCATCATGTTTAAAATAAATGTTTAAATATGAACAAAATAAAAAGTAATAACACTATAAGGCTTGGTAGAATTGTGGTAAATAAGAAACTAACATGTGTAAATTAGTTGACACCACAATACAAGATAACAATTAATAACTTACACTAAGCATCTTGTTTATTATCAGTTTTACAAATAAAATAAACGGCCAAGGTATATATTTAGACATAGAACTGTTTACCACCAGCAAGATTCTATTTCAAGTGACTGGTTCACTCCTGTTTGTATAATGAGGCACTCCACTTATGTCACTACCCATGCATTGTTGTGCCCTTGCTTTGTCTTCCCACAATTTTCACAATCTACCCCTTGATCTGCCTGTACATACCCCATTTTAAAGTGGCATCTCGCCCCCAAAAAAAAAATGCCCCATTTTAAAGTGGCATCTCGCCCCCCCCAAAAACAATGCCCCATTTTAAAGTGGCATCTCGCCCCCAAACAAAACATGTCCCATTTTAAAGTGGCATCTCTCCCCCCAAAACAATGCCCCATTTTAAAGTGGCATCTCACCCCCAAACAAAAAATGCCCCATTTTATAGTGGCATCTCTCCCCCAAACAAAAAATGCCCCATTTTATAGTGGCATCTCACCCAAGCAAAAAAACAGATAACCGAGTGCTAGCTACACACGCCACTTTTCTGTCCTCAATTTGCATAACTCATGTTTCTTATGTATGGTTTTAATTCATACGTGAAGCTTAGCGAGGAAGCAAGATGTGTACATGTTACACTGCATGAAATTGTCATTTATCACTTTACCCTAAAGAGGGTGGCGTGAACAGCAGTGCAGAAGCAATGGCATATTGACCTTAGTGTACATGGTTTTTTCTTCAGGTGTGCCCAAATCACTTTAAATTGGCAAAAAACTGAAATACTCCATAATGATGACAGATCTAGGCCATGTGTGAATCATAAATGAGGTGGAGGCTTGAAATCGGTAGTTTTATTTCGGCAAGGTCATTCCGTAATTTAGTTGCTGTAGATGAAAACTGCAGGCCGTGTCCATAATTATTTATAGCATTTCTTCATCGTTAATTCGGCATTAACCTGTTTTCTTGGAGGGTATGAGAGGATATTTGTAGATGGGTGTTAGGAAGGTGAACAAGGTCATAGATTGATGCCATATGTACATTAGTGGCTCCTCTCATATCTAACTCAATACAGATGATGTCCTCAATTAAGCTGTTCTCCAAGATATCTAGTGTGATGGGTAAAATGAAGAACACATGTTTCAATGAAAACTGTATGTATAATGGGGATAAAAACCTGAAACCATTACCTTGTCACATACGTATATATAAATTATCTTAATTATAGCATGCGGCCAGAAGCTTGTTTTGTACGTTGTGTATGAAAATGTTAAATGAAAAATATATGGACCAATGCAGTTGCATTTGTAGCTCTGATGAAAAAACTGTGTTGAATAGTCACATGGAATAGCATAAAAAAGAAGTGTGCCCACAGATGAAAAGAGTAAACATAATACACTGCATTGTAGTTCATCATCCCTGTCAGGTCACATGATGTGAAAGAATAATCAAAAGAATGTTCTAGAACACAGGGTTCTGCTCAGTCATTCTGGAGTGAACAACAAATCAAGGAAAGTACTTTACATTTTGACTTGTTTTACATTTTCTCTTGGCATTTGAATCATGTAGTGACACCTAAACATGTGATTACTGTGATGGATCAATTGTGCTAACCTTCAAAAGAGAATGATGAGCCAAATTGCAACAAATTGTATTCAGTCAAAGTATAAGCTTGACAGCATTTCTGGAGAGTACTTTAGAAGGTGTGTCTAACGTGGTGTGGCCGGGCACAGCCAATCAACTGAGTTATCACAGCACACCTATATTTCAACCAATCGCTGTGCGGGCCATTTGTCATTGAAAGGTCGATATGCTTGAGCCTTGTCAGGCAAGCCAGTTGTTTACCAGCTAGCGTTATGATAATGATTCTAGCCTAGCTTTGGTCCAGTGGGCATAAATTACTGACCTTGGATGGTAGTTTAACGAGGTGGACACAAAACACTCAGACCTATTGTTAATTTCTATACAGCATGCATTGTTTGATGCTTTTTTATAATTAGCAATTAAAATAAATGCAGTTTTATATCTTCTGTGTCGCTGAATAGTTTCATGGTCAATTCTAATGGTGAAACAATATTTTATCTTGAGCAAATATAGTGATTCCATTTACTAACTGCATTTATCAATTAAGTATGTTCGACTCTGATAACGAGATAAGAACGTTATGCCAATTTGATAGCTCGCATAGCTTTTGTCCTAATAATATCTGGTGGACAGGTAACTGGCTAGTTAATGCTGATTAGAATTATACTTCACAAAGGAGAGTTTAGAAATTGTTTGACTTAATCAAGCATTAATTATAAAACAATGAGTTACAAAAAAAATTACAATTATTTGGGAACAAAATATATACATAATTGTCATCACTGACGTCCATAAGTACAAGCAGAAAATAGGCTGAAATTAGTTGACAATTCACAGATATGGTGAACTTGTTTGTGGACTTTTTTAGTTTGGCTCAGATCAAGATTTTTACTCCATGCTGGATACATATATATCTGTATAATATATATATATATATCCGTCCTTGTTCTGTCACTAAATCATGCAACAATATAGCTGCATAACCTTATCCAGAACTGGTAAACACTATTATTTCTGTCCGCTGTTGACTTGGAAATACATCAGCAGAGCATTTTGCCAGTGGTAATCAGTCATACGTTATGTGCGTATGTCAGCGTTAGAAAGTCAAGGGTTGCTCCCCTCCCCAGTAGGGAGACGGTTCCTTCCCGCCACCCAGAACTCGGGGCACGGGACCAACATGTTAAGTAGCACATTACATCCCCAGATTTACATCTGTTGCGTCACTACACAGGGTAGAATAAAGTATCGCGCCACTTGATCAATGTCAGCTGGCCACTTGTGACAAGACATCAGTGCATCCAAGGTTGTTCCCACGCAGAACCCACGGCACTCAAAGTTTATGTGGTGATATCATATTTACGTATGACGGAAATGCTGTAATTTAATTATTTTGCATCAGAATTATGGTCTGTGATGCAGTTCGTTTTCTGATGAATTGACGTGCGCACGCAAGTGATTGCAGAACCTTTATGAAGAAACTGAGAAATTGTGTTCGTGTATATAATATATATATTTAATCAGTAATACATGTTAATTAAATCCAATTTATTAATATTTCTCTATGGCATGATTACGTAACATAATGAATGTTACACAGCAATGTGCCACATGCATCAAGCAGTATGTAATTTCAATATAACATGTACCATAAATAATATTATTAAATAGTGCATACATGATAACTTTCCCATTGATATTTTCACACATATAAATATGTCATACACATGTCCCTTTGCTAAGGAGGTATTTTGCAACACTGAAACGACATGCAGGTAAGTGTGTTTCTGACAGGTTGAAGTGTTTGAAATAGTAACGCCTGTTCCACAATCGTTGTACAGATGTGAACATGCAAATGCGCTCTTGACATATGGGCATAAAAATAGTGCTCAAATGTCTCAACCAGGCAAGCAAGGGTTGACCACTGCACTAAGGCACAAACTGCTGTCCAGACAATGATGAATATGGCTGCATTGACCCATGTCAGGGCAAGAAACTGGTCACGCTTCTCCTCAATCTTCCAGTTATTGTCTACCAGCTCGAGGCCAGTGGCACTGGACGTCCAACTAAGTCATCTGTCACCCTCTAAGAATCTGTACCTGCCATGTAATTGACAAAGTAGTGTCCCGTTGTCCTTGTCCTTGTCCTTGCATGTTGAAAGACTGTTCTTGAAAGCATCTAATGAGTACAGAGATAGAGCAGGGAGGTTGGGTATGTCTCGTGCAGCACTGGAGAGATATTTGTTCCACATGTGATGTTTAATTTGGTGAAACTGATTACTGTTCCTGCATCTAGCAGCAAGTTAAATATTATTACCCAAGTGGGTATCAATCAAGTTGTTTACCATCTTAATGTATCCACAGACTTCTTGTAATAAATAAATTGATAAATATTATTATATATGTCCCTTGGCAATCGTGAATGACAGACGGTATAGTGAAAGTGTCTGACTTCTGTGATCTTTGGGCAGAAAGGATGAGAGGGTAGATAGCCAGTGACATGTAACAGGTGGGTGGAGACTTAATGACCCAGGTCGATTGCACCCTGCCTCAGGGGTGTTTAACTCCAGTCCCCCCACATCAAAGCAGTAATCCCTGGTTAAAGGGGCTGTGCTGTGCCCATGATTGATTGTATATTGATTGCAGGGAAACTCCATAGATCCATGGAACATAGATCAGTGGTCCAGGCCTTAGGAGAGGACATTAATCTTGTAATGACCAACCGACTAGACCAGCATGTATTTGAATACTTGTGACTTATTGTAATGTGGCCAGCTTGGAAGGAAAAACCTGATAAAGTTTGAATTTCCTCATTAATCTAAAGCGTACATTCAGTATGAACAAGTTCCGAACTTCTGATCAGCCCTGTTTTGTCAAGTGGAAAAGGTAGAAGTTATAAAAGTATTTGTATTACTTCAAAAATGTTGTGGTCCTGCCTGTGTATAGGTATTACAAGAATACAATTATTTAAGAGTGAAACACTTGCAAACAAGTTGCCGTATTAGATACTAATGAAAGAAAACAATTTGCAGTTTGCCTGCCTTTAGGGCATTGTTTGCCTTTTACGTAGGTGGTCCTGCCAGTTGTAATCATCAAACATAATTATACACACAAATATATATGACTGAGCTTATTTCATGTCCAGACTAAACAAACTGGCAATGGTGTCCAGATTTAAAGTAGACTTTCCTGGACATTGGTGGACACACACAGGTGTTTTCCGATGAGATACACAACAAATTGGACAGCACTTGTGCATGTCAGGATGTTTTTGCAGTTCAATATTCCAAGGTACTCTCGCTTGGAGGTAATGTTAACAGAGCACTAGCATCAACACTATTGTACAAATACTGCCCAGTCACTCCTGGTTATAAATGACAAGTCAATGTACCACTGTGACCCCCGACAACACACCCGGCCTGTGATGTCGTGCCCCAACTGGGCGCTTAATGAGTATGTATAGCAATGATTAAAAGCCTATAAAGTGACATGGTAGCGGAGAGTGGCACTGGCCTGTGACCATGGGGAATAAGTCGTTTTGTGCGTGATACAGACGGATGCGACCACTCGGTTAACACCTGGCGAACGGAAAAGAAGTCTGTAGGGTGTAAAAACAGAGGACACGTCTAAGTGGTGTCTTTGCCAGGGGAAGTAAACGATCCCAAGCAGGGACCGATATGGCACTGGTTCTTACCCGTTCAAAAAATATAAAGATGGGCCTGGGATACGATTATGATAACTGATCGTATTATATATATTATCAACACAGTCGACAGAATTTAATATAGTGATTGTGACAAAATGTGTTATTTTTAAATGTACCTTTTAATTACAATTGAGCACAATAAATCGACATTGTAAAAAAGTTATTAACCAAAAGTAAAATTCTTATAAGTCGTGAGCTTTCATCGATTGGGTGCAAACAGTATATTTTTAGCTTATAATTATAGTCTCTGCGTGGTAAGACATCATTTGTGTATTGACTATTTTCGAAGAAACATTTCAGTTCCGCCGTCTTTGCGGTGGGGATTTGCCGCATTCAGGATTAGCGGCGCGTGAAGCAAATCCCATCATTTATTCGTATAATATTACAAAACGTGCGTCTATGATTTTCGGCTTGCTATTTTGATAACGGATCCGCACTTTCATGCTTTGATTAAATGGCATTTCAGCGAAGTTTGGCGACGCGAATTATCCAAATGACCAGAGGGGCCTGGTGGGTCGGCGGTGAGATACGCCGGTCCCGCTGAGATCAGTGCGTTGTTGTCGTATACTGCGCGTCGCGTCGGCTTTTAACTACACTCCTTTGCATAAACACCTATTTTATATCGGTCAGCCTTTCAGGGTGGCTGTCCACTTGACAATGTGTCAAGCTGTGCTCATTTGAGCCTTTTGTAGACGTTCTTTCCTATGCCCCTGGGCGCTAAGACGAAACCCGTAATCGGGGGAAATTGCGGTTAGCAAATCATTTAATGTGCGTGTCGTATTGCGTTGAATAAAGTTATAAACGTCAAAATTGTGCATAGCGAAGGTTATCCTTTATAATTATAAGCATCGAAAAAAGGAATTAACTTTATTTTGCGAATCATCACAATCCATTCCATTTAGTGCAAGATTTGTGTGCTGTAAATCGTACAGAAATCCATTAACCTGTACAGCTAATCACATTATGTTCCGTTGTGCTGCGGCAAATAACGGTGACAGACGCATCGTGAAAAGGCTGTAGAAATTTTCCAAACTATTCCGCCGAGCCACGGTGAGCTCTACGTTTAGCATTTTCGCGCATAAGTATCTGCCAGTCGTAACCTAGACTTGCTTGCAAGTTGTCGTCAGCACAAGCACTAACTGTGCCTAGTAACGATGGTGCCGAAAATCAAAACATAAGCGGAAAACTCCACAAAGTGTGCGGACGAGCAAAATATCCCATTCCACCGAGCAGTCATTTCTCGCGACCTTGATATTGCATCAGCTGCTCGGCGACGGCGATTGGCGGGTATAAATAGCGCTTTCCCGTGGTACTAGGGATTCTTTGTGTGATCGAGAACGAGGTTGCTGTCAGCTGGTTAATAGAGGCCGGACCTTCGCTCGCCTAGCTTTGTTAACCGGCTAACCGGCGAAAGTGGTGTCTGGGTGAAGTAGTGACAACGGTAGAAAAGCGTTAGAAAGAACCGGTGCAAGCTAGCGGCACAACAACCGTGTGTTGCCAGAGCGAAGTTACAGAAGTAATCGCCGCGAATATCTGCCGGTAGATTCGGCATCGACGATAGAGATTGACGATTGTGGAGGAAATGTCAAACAGCTGATTGCGTACTCGCGTAGATCAGCTGTTTTGTGCGGTGCAAGCCGGCCGGGCGAAGTGACAAGCGCGTTTGACGACGGCGTTCGCCGGCAGTGTGACGCCCATGTTCGCTGAATTCTACTGGGGACATAGTCCGATCGACTACCTGGACGGCACAGACACGGAGACGCAAGAGAAAGTCGCGTATGTAACCGACGACATAGATCTAGATCCGTTTTGCATGAATGTTTCCTACTCGTGCCAAATCCTCCTGGAGCGCCTGCTGACGACGCGCGACGGCTGCTCCCCGGCTCTCATCCCGTGGGGCAAGCCGACCAAGGACCTGTCCGGGATGTGCCAGTGGTGTCAGGACAGGGGAGTCGCCAACACGTCGCACGAACGTAGAATACGTGACTGTCCGAGCGAGAGCAGCCTCCATCGCGGCTGGGATCTATTAATGGCGCCGGCGATCGATAATGACATCGTCGATGTCGACAACGGGGTAGGCACCCTCCTTTTACTCCACAACCCCCTGCTCAGTTGAAGTGTGCAAATAGCAGGACAGAACCATGGGAAACTGTCCCGGCAATGCCCCATTTTCCTATGCATTTTACAGATTTCGCAATTTAACAGCAAGTCTGATATTTTCTATTTTGTTGTATATACTCCCTAATAATTATGGATGTTTTGAGGTGTCGTGCAATTTCTCCCCAATTATTTTCCATTCAAATAATGTTTGCATCTCCATCTCCTATGGATAGTGCTGAGGAAAGTAGATGAATAACTACAAGTATAATATCATATGCCATGTAGTGGTTTGTATTTCCTTCCTTTAGGACATGATAACTAATTAGCATGGCTAAATTGCTGAAATTGGTTAATGACTTGCATACAGGAGTCCCTGTAGTGACTATACATGTTTTGTGATCATGGTTGCATTCATGCATTGTAAAGTGTATAGTAAAATACGTTACTTCTAAAATCATATTCTACATAGTATTAGCAATCAGCATTGCTTCCAAACTATATGTTTAGATCAGGCACAAGCAAGATGGTGACTTCTCTAACGTCAGTTATAATCAGCTATTAAGTGCTTGCTGAAAAGATATGTGCAGATGTTTGCCAGTGTTCTAGATGTTTGTCCACTAAGAGCTATGTCTACACATAGGAGAACCTGTGTCATCATAGTTGCTTATTGTCACCTTAGTGCCAAAGTTCATGTTAGATTGTCAGGCGGAGTGCTTGTCAGTTTGTCCACCCTGAGCCGTCAACAACTCACAATGACCATCTGTGTCAGTCTCCTGGGTCAACAAATTGTCATACTCACAAACATTCTCAATCCATAGTTTACAATCTCGGCCACTCTGGGATGATTTAAACTAGAGAGGCTAGGCTGATTGTAAGTTTATATTAGTCCTTATATTAATTATACAATCATTCAACTATTACGCAATTGCAGGTGTATTCGAGTGTGTGACTGTAGTAACCTAAAACTGGTCACACATGCTCACTGCATGCACTCACTGACACGCATGGTCGATTCCACAAACTGTCAAACGTAGCAGCTTGCAAGTTCCACAAACTGTGAAATACAGCAGGTTCCACAGACCTGTCTGTGATATTACATCCGGCTTTGAAATTTGAGATGCCTAAGTAAGCGTAGGTTTGTGTTGCATCAACTGTGTCCTGGTTGTTACATTATCTCGAGACAGTCAAGCACCTGATTTGATCATCCAGGTTCATTGCCCAGTCAGGTACAGAGATAGCATAGAGCAAAGGACCATTACTTTACTTCTAGATTTGTAGACAGTTAAAGTGCAATTGAGATGGTATACTCCATTTTGAATAATCTTCCACTCTAAGATATTGATTACGACGTACAAAGAACTGTGAATGGACTTGTGATAGACCACTAGATACATTTTGTTTGAACCATCAAATTGTAATTTAGTTTTTCGTGTTTTGTTCTGCAATATGTTGACTGAAAATTGGTGAATCTGGAATTTATTTATTTATTTAAACCTTTCCCTCTGTAGCTGACAGGTGAAGATGTATAGTGATGGGTTTTAACAAACTGCTGATGTTTACAGTTGTCACCATCCCGTGTCATTATCTAGGCTGCTGATTCATCTGGGTCACCCGGTTCAAGTTTCAAATTCATTCGGACAGTTGGGGTGAAAAAATACAAATGATACATTTATTATTTTCAAAGCTTGAATATACGGTAGCCTGTTAGAAAAAGTGTTCTACATGTGTCTAGTGATAAAGATTGATTGACTGTTTTCTTCACTCTAACAGTCACTTTCTGGGGAGTGGCCAAACCCCAGCTTCTGCTTGCTCTCCTGTCTTATTGATGGTCATTTTATTTGGCTCAGTGTGTCAAGGCTTCTCACAGCTACAATACACTGAATACGTCTCAGTCGTATCTATCTCTGGTGATATGTTTAGCACATTAGCACATTAGCCCTTGTGTTCACTGACATATGCATAGTGTCTGTTAGTGCCCGCATATAATATATATCAGTCTCTAAACAGTTTCCCATTGTGAGTGATCTGTCAGTGTTGGAATGGTCTTTCGGTAAATAAATTGGCTACATTCTATTATCTATAATGTTATGTAAAGGTGAGCCACACATCACAAGGGAATAGACACAAATGCTGCTTTCTGAAATAGTGACAGCCACCTCCTTTTGAATGTTTTTGGTGATCAGCCAAATATTGTTATTTGGTGATGCACTGCAGGATGGCTTGTCCTGGTATTTTGACAGTTGACAGCTGAATTACTGGGTGATTGTGTGTGAGGGTATATACCCCCAGGCTGGGTCAGCTCACTGGCCTGCCCTGTCAGCTGTTATGTGAGACATTCACACCAGAGATGAGTGGATAAGAACCTGTTGTTCTGGTTCTGATTATCATCTACAGTATTGAGAAATGCAGTGTCAATTATCTGATGACTGCTATTTTTGGTGCTTCCGTCAGACAACTGGGATAGGATGTTCTCTGCGCAAAGTACAGCGTTGTTTTAATCACATTCCCCATCTAGTCTGGTTTGGTTCGGTGGGTTACAATCAAAGGACTGCAAGACAAAATTAGATTAATCTGGACATTTGATCAAATTGCTGTACAAGAATAAAGTGTACAGCAGACAGTTGTACCAGTGCTCGAATCCGGTGAATAGCTTATCATACTTTATTCGGTCGAGTAGTTAGTACCAGCACCATGGACTATAGCTTGTGCTTGTGAAGAATCTGCTGTGTTTTCCAGGAATCGGGATGCGACAGATCTGCCTTATTTAGCATTAGCAAACACAGCGTGTTTAGAGAGCCGAACCAAATGTATGTGTTGTTTGTGTGCCTTGTTCGGTAAATGGGTGCTGGCAACGTCCTAGCCGTACGTAAAGCCATCAACAACAGCTGGTGGCGGCGCTGTTCCCATTTCTAGCCAATGCCGACAGGGCTAACTAGGGGAACAGATGGATTATTTATGGCCGAATCACCACACAGTGTCCCCCTGCCTGTTCTTCTGACACTTTTATCCCATCATAACAAGCTTTTGATTTGTAACTCACCCATTAGGCACCCAGCCTTCTGTTGTGTTAAATTACCACACTGTTAACCCAATAAAAAATTATTTGGTGTCAGTTTGGTAAAGTTGTGCTGGTTTACACCTATCGAGTATTTTCCAGTGTTACTTGTGAGTTGTGAGGTGTCAGGTGGCTGTTGGCTCGAGCCAGTGGCATTAGCGCGTTATTCACAGGTATTTAAACATGGACAATTGATTGACACGACAGATTGTGTCCTGGGTTAACTTCAGCAGGAGTGGTTTTAACAAACATGTTTACTGTGAAATTGTACTTGCTGTCGAGTGTCGTATTTATTTCACAGTCGTATTTTTTATTGTGTTGTTTAAATTATAAAGTGGTCATTAATGTGTTGTTTTTCCGTTTGTTACAGATTGTGCCGGTCGACACGGAGGATGATGAGGTGAGATTTCTTTTATTGTTACATTTTAATGATATTGCTTAAATATCTATACCGGAGTGTATACTCTTTGGTGAGTAGTATTTTGTGGTGTGAATGTTTAGAGTCTATTCAGGAGAAAACAAACACCCAGATTGCGAAATCTTTAGACAGATCTTTATGAGACATATGGGACAGGGGTATAAGAACTATGTGACAGCTGCCTGTCAAGTTGTTGAGGGGGGGCTTGTGTCTACTGGTGTCTCATGTCAGACTGGTGTCTGATGTCGGTCTATCTAACATCTGCCAAGGCAGACAGATACAACTGTGATGACATCCTGACATCTCGGGTGTCTCATTTCTGGCCCGGATGCCTAAAAGTGACACTGGCATGATGCTGGTGACAATGACGCAGACTATGATGACGACAGTGTCACACTTCCAAATATGGTGAAGTTAGTCACTTGTTGTGGTGACGAGTAATTTTAGAATTGATTGGGGTCCATTTTGTATGTGGGAGTAAAGTATTTTAACCGCTCCAGCTCCCTCTCCTCCCCCCAAACCTGGGAATCACCCCATTCTGAATGGATCTGATTCACAATTGTGACTCGTACTGATTATGATTGACTTTTGTTTAAATTATTAATTTTATTTATTAAAGCGAAAACGATCCTGTTTGGTGGTCACCTCATGTGCCTCGAGCAGCAGAGCAGTGACTGTGGACAGCATAATACACTGGCCCATTGAACTGACCGCTCACGTCTTGACCGGCTGTTGATGTGGTCAAGCACACAACTGACCCCTGTCCAGTGGCGTGATGTTGTTTGACATTGCCTGGACCTGGACTTGTGGCTTGTGTCACATCCCCCCAGCCCTCCCTCCCTCCCTCCCGTCTGTCCTCTGTAGGATCCCTGTCATTATTGTAACTGTAGAACAAGGCGGACCGTTTGATGACACAGCCTCATTGAGACCGCCATGACATCACCATTGTGGCAGATAATGCCTCAGATTGCGTGGTCAATTAGTCTCCTGGATGAGGTGTTGGTGGTTTGTGGTCACACAGCTGATAGTTCCGTGTAGCTGCACCTGTAAATGACAGCCGCCACCCAAGCGTGATGTCATCCAAGGCTGTTACCACACACCAGCCGGCTGACATCAGTGCGGTGCTGACATCAGTGTGTGTGTCGATTGGTCGCCAACCCAACATGTGATGTCGTCACGGCGGTGATGACACACGCACAGGGTGCATCAATGTAGCTATCCACCCAGACAGTAGTTGTCTACCTGCGATGTACCAGGTTCGCTTGTGTCCCCCGCATACCGCCCTTTGTAAGCTGACTGTACTTTTCAAGTGTCGTGGTTATATAGGGGCTCAAAGGCCTGGTGTACCTTCATTGTTGAACTCTTGACGCTTTGTTGTCTGTGGTTTGGGGAGAAAACAAATCGGAGACGATTATTGAAAATGTACCAACTCTTTCACATGGTGAACGTTATTCCTGCAACCAGTTTATTAATTGTGTAATAACAGATTATAGTGGTGTGTGTGTGTGTGTGTGTGTGAGTTTATGCACATATAACTGCAGGTGATTTAAATGCACGCACACAACAATGAGTGCTACATAAGAAAACATACACATAATCTAAACAAATGCATCTGTCAAGTCAGAAGCAGTAACATTACTTCACATGTAAATCCTTTTGTTTGTGCCTGGATCGGAGTGCAACAAGTAATACATTTCTTGATACTAAAGTCAAGTATACCTGTCTAAAACAGTGTGTAATAGCTTGATTTGTCACACTGCATTGTTTACACTTCACTTTTACTTGGCTTTTTAGTGGCACACCTATAATCAGTCACGGCATCGCTGTTTTAATAGCACGCTAACACAATGGTTTAAAATTAGCTGGCTAGAATAAGCACTCCTACATCTTGTCTTTATGCGCACTCAAGCCGCAAAATTACTTTCCCCAGCAAGAGCTTTCTAATTTATTATTATCACATAGCCATTATTAGAGGTATGTGTCAATGTATTGGTACTTTCCGTTAATGTTGTCTGGCAAAGCCAAGCAGCATGCATTAATGTTGTACTTCATGCGGTTTTAAATCTTGAGCTAGACATTTATTCTAAAAAGTAGACATTTGCATTTCAATGATTGGATAATACAATTAAGTCTGTTCTTGGTGGCGTGAAATTATACCAAATCAGTATTTTAATGATGACATCAACTGTATGGTTGGAAAAGCAAGATGTAAACTTGGCGATATCGTGAGAGATGTCTAGTACTTGGCAGGGGTCTTGCCTCCTTGTGATTGGCACGTTATGAAGGATAACTATGAAGCGACTGGAAATAACCCGGCTCATATGTCATTTGGTGCATCTACAATTGTCTGCAGTCGTCTGTTTAGGGCCGTTTTTAAACCTTCGCTCATGCGAACACAATGGGAGATTTATAAACCTGGTGGAAGAGACAGGTCCGTGGGTAGCCGTTGACACTGTGGGTGGTGGCGTGGCGTGGCCGTTCACTGTCAACCGCACAGTTTCTTGCTCAATAAATTACACGTGCAACTTGCAAATAAATAGCCGGATAGTGTATTCACATATGTATGAAGTGCGGTTGGCCACAAATAAGCCGTTGACAGTTCAGGAATCATTCATGTGGCACAGTTGCGCCGATTTCTGGCAGCTGTAATTCAATTTCAAGCTGGGTGGGGTGTGTTCAATGAAATATATAGCGATACTGATTTAGATCAAATTATTGTTCTGTAAATTTGTTTATTATTGTTGCTATGTAAATTTTTATTATATGGGTGATTTTGTGTGGTTTCAGGCACAGAGTTTGTTCGTTGATGCGTTCTTACATAACAATCGATTGGAGCATCTCATCCAGCTAATGGGCTACCACCCGAAATATCTGGACTGCTTCCTGAAGACCCAGCAGTTCATATTGAGGGGGGATGGACCCCTGCCCCAGCCCTACAGACACTACATTGCTATAATGGTGAGTCACACATTTCACAACCCCTTACCTTGTCTAGACAGTACACTATGTGCTCAAATACAGAAGTATTCAGTCGGTCAGGATCACTTGGTTAAAAAGGATCGGTTTGTAAATCCGTGTTGTGTACTGATGGATATAAGCATCACTTGATGTCATGAACAGTGCAATCCAGTCCCAGCGTGGTCGCTCCAGCAGAGTTGCCTGTACGTAGAAATGAGGCACCAGCAAGATTTAGTTGGTGAAATTCTAACCTCTTCTGTGCAAGTTTCTTGGTAGTCATAAGCTGCACATGTCACCACAAATAACACAGACAACTGCACCCACATAACTGACAGACTGTCTTTAATCCAGTATTATCTATATTCTGCTGTGTGACATTTAGCTACCACACTTAGACTGCATTACTCTGCATCTATTGGTACGGTGGTCCTTTGTCTGAAAAATGTATTATTATAAAGGATGCAGCAAGAATGTTTATACACCCATGTCCAAAGAAAAATTCAAGTTATACCCGCCTTTGCAGAGCTCTGTTACCTGGTAGTTTTTCCCAAGAAACATTGTACATTATACAGAACAGTTGCAGGCGTTTAATGCTTACCTAGACACAATCCGTGTTTTAGGAGCACATAATATTACCAGAGCTGCTAAATCTCCTGGTGAATAAATAAGCAATTGATCAACATGGACGTGCCAAGGTTCTCTTCCTGGCATGTGCCCTGTCTTCCCCACGGAGGGATGCCCCAGTAGACTAGACGTGGGAGTGGAAAACAAACATTACACCTTCCATTAAGCCGTGTTGATGTTCATATGTCATGTTCGCTTGTCATAACGTGTAAGTGGGATAAATATAAAAGACTTGTTCCTAGCGACGGTGCCGTGGTCGCTCACTGGAAAATTCCACAGCGCTGGCACTGGGAGACAGAGGGTTAACCACTCACAGCTGACTGCGGCTAGGATGTTATGGCCGCACCATGAATAGGTCCCGTTTTGCAGTGGTCCCATGTCCGCTATTGTTATTTAATTAATGCCTTCTGTAGTGCATGGAAATATCGGGACCTATCTCATTACACACTCTAGATGGCAGTGCATAGATCGTTGACCCCTGCAGTATAATATATTAGATACTTGCAATTTCGGTAGGAGTGAAAAGTATTAAATTCCCCAGGCCCCTGGGTGAAACAATAAACTGCTTCATCCAGTGTAGTAGTTAAAATAAACCTATTTTGTAATGAATCCAGGGTTTGGTTTATGTTATAACTTTAAGCATGTCTAGGGTTTATACCCTGGGAGCAGTTTTTTATTACCCTGGGGCGGTATTGTGAGATATTAAGCAAGTAGTTGTAAAGATATTGCTTTAATCTGTGCATGTCCGACCTTTGGCATACCTAGGTCAGACCTTGCATCATATTGATATATTCATGAATCATGATTTGTTTTATCTGATTTATTGTACAATACAAGTCCATGGTACTATGAAAGTCGTGCAATTAATGTGAGTTGATCAAGTTCATGTAAGAACGTGTTCGTGCAAAGTATGGTACACTAACGCTGTTAATGGGAGCAAATATTAAAAAACCTCAATAACTGTATTTGCGTTATAGCAATAACAGGATAATGTATTTGTCTCATGTGGACAGCAAGGTCAGTGACCGAAGACAACCATAGTCCATCAGCCAGCCTCCCTCTGGTAGTTAGACCCATCTAGACTCTCCCTATTCCCTCGCTGGCTGGATGCCTTCAAAACTAACCACTGCCTCCTCCCCAGAGCAGTGTCAGCCTTCCCTTGTGGCGTTGGTTCCTCCGCTTCTGGGCCAAGGTTTCCACATTCTGTTTTGCTTCCGGGCGTAAATCGCATGCCTCGCCACTTTTTGTTCGTGCGCCAGCATCCAGCTTGTTGTTTACCACGTCCACTAAATCAATTCCTGGCAATTCAACGAACACAAAGCAAGGTGGACCGACTTGAACGTTGGGCTGCTTCGGAACTGGGTTAAATTATAGCACAGTGGGATTAATTACAGTGCAATATATGTACACTGTATGACAGCCGAAATAAGTAGTTCGCCTACTGATATTACATTAATCTTTATTTTGTTTTCATGCAGTTATAAAAATTTAGAGTGATTGTCAAAATTGTACACTTGTGCATTATGGACCAGCGACAACCTTGACATTGATAAGCTTCATGTATAGTGCTCAGGGTAATGTTTTATGGTAATTATTTCTTCGTGTGATAATGGGTGTCTTCCAGGAAATAAATCTAAGAACTAACTGAAGGGGACACTGCTGGTTTTGTGGCACATCTTTATCGGTACGCTGATGTAACCAGCAACATCTGCAAAGGACATATCATCTTTACACAGATACCAGTAACCTGCTAGTTCTGCAGTTGTGTACCCGGTGTATTAGTACCTGGTAAATTCCATGATTTCAGACCCAGATATAAAGATATGCACACCTGGTACAAAGCATCTTACTTTACAATGAAAACACAGTTCGCCCAGTGCTAATCAGATTTGACATGAATGGGTCCAATTTGCAATTTACGGCATTTGTTTTACAGTGTATTGCATGTGGTTTATAGAGCATTTTGTTAGCTGTTTGAATATTGATTCCTTGCCTCGGTGCTCCCACCGTGGCACCTGGTGGCAGGCGTACGTGGCTAATGTCCGTGGCCAATAAAGCTCGCTCAGTGCTCATTTGTTATTCCCCGTCTTCCATTTAATGTGCCATTGTGAGCGCTGATACATTTATATCTCCTCGTCGCTTGTGTTTTATGAAGCCATTCCACCTCTCGCGCTGGAAACTCTGCAGTTGTTTCTGCTTTTATTTCCACGAGGTGTTTTACGACAACTCCTCCATGGCCTGGGTGTCGACCAGTGTACTTGTTTACGAGGTCGTGAGGCTGCGCGCTCAAGGTCGCGCTAGTGACACCTTTGAAACTGTATTTCTTACTGATGAGTGGGCTTCTGAGGCTATTTTTAAGCACTGTGCTGTGGCTATTTTGGGGAAGTGCGTGGCACAGTGACACAATTGGGAGACGTCATATAGTGTGTCATTGTGCTGGTGAAATGTGGCGGAAATTAACTGCCAGTGTTCAGAAGATTCACTGTTTTCTGAAGCAGTTTGACATATAGCTCTACTCTCAACCAGAATCAGCTGAGGGCATGTTTGTAATGGGCAGAATGTGTGTCCAATCAATATTCACTAGTATGATAGATCATATGACACTGTCTGAGTGTCATCAGTGGCTATTTGGGCTAAAAACGACAACAAACTGTTGCAAGATGTAAAGCGACATACTTTGAATTGAAGGACCATTATTGCCTGAGCTAGAAGAACTACATTATTGCCTGAGCTAGAAGAACTACAGTCTATCAGTGCACACAGCAGAGTTTTGAGTAAACAAAAGGTGTGTGCCGATCAGATACTTATCTTGTCTGAGAGGATAAACTTGGATGCTGACACTTCTTCTCCCTGGCACTGGCGGCAATGTTCACTGAAACATCTACTCAGTGTTACATACACCCCAGTTATTGCAGTGTTACATATACCCCAGATGGGTTACTAATACCCCGCAGGTGATAACATGATATTACCACCAGGTCTGCAATTTTGCAGTGTTCAAACAGGAAACAGATGAGTCCATACCAACTTGACCTCATGGCATTATCTGTAACTCTGCCGGGCAAACATAACCTTTGTGGAGACTACGGCTTGTTGCGTGTCTGAGTTCCTGCACTATCTGTGCCAGAGTCATGCACTTGCGTGTCGATCTTTGCACTCGCTTTTCTGTTTCAACGCCGATTTGCCAGACAATGAAAGAAAAAATTTACTATCTTTGATGACATGGTGGGGTGGATCCAAAGGTGTGAAATGAGTACTTACTTAGGGTGGGATTTGGGGTTGAGTCCTGTTGAATTTGTGTCAAGTGGGAGGTAAATAAATCAAGAGTACCGTGAAAGCTTGGTGTCACGCGCTGACTGAGTGGCGTAGTGACAGAGCCTGTATTTGGCAGGGATAAGACCCAGTTGTGATCAGAGGCTCATCCATTAGCTGAGTCTAACCAGAGCCACAGTTGGTTGAGTGCAACTTTGATGTGGACGTGTCGTGTCGACAGCAAACCAGGATAGATATGTTGAACATCAACAGAGCTCTGGGTTGCTCCCTGGACTCTGTTTTGCACTGAAAACATGACTGCCACTTTGGAGGTGTGTCAAACAGTTGCCAAAGAAGGAAAGGTCCCTGGTTATTTCATTGTGTCATGTCTTGTCAGTGGCGGTCATTGTCCAAATAAAGCACAGTGGGTGTTTGCCGGGCATCCAATGTCCACTGCTACAGTGGTGAGGTCAACCTTCACTCATGCCACCACGTGTCTATTTATGCTAGATAAATATAGACATCTTCAACAATGTGGCCATGATTAAACATCCCAGGGGTTTGACAGGTGAACGATTCATCAGTGCTATCGCGCCCAGTGCATGGTTTGTTGCCACAAAAAGAAGCTTTAGCAAGGAAAAGACCTCGCCCACCAGTTGTAAAAGTCATGTGAATCGAATCCCTGGGAATCTAGGACAAAGTGTTTATTATCACTAGCAAACCAGTACAAATTATTAAATGTGATGTGTGCATCAATGAAAGCAGTACATATACAAGTTTGTTTTGTTATATCAGCAATATTTACACGAGAGATAGTCATACTTTAGCTGTAGGCCAGTCGACAAACTGTAGATTTGCCAGGTTTCGTACGTACAAGTGACCTAGGCCGTCAATCGTGTTTGATGTGTACATTTAAAGCAGCACTTGAGATAGAGACAACTGTTTGTTAGTTCACGGTGCAGAGTTCTGTGCTGTGTCTATTTCAGCAGAAGTGTCGACATGAACCAATCAATACAAGGGGCAAAGAGAATGGGTTTTAATTGCGCAGTAAAGTTGTGTCGTGTCTTGAGTGGCGAATCCCTTCCTGAAAACTGCTGGCCAATATTAGTACATAATAAACTAGGCAGGTCAACACAGCGACTTCTACAGGAAAATGTATGTTAGCAAACTTTGCATTGCATAAATTATAAATGCATACTTATATAATAAAAATGAAGTAAGATTATAAAGCCCATCATGCGTCAGTGAATCCGCATTAAAAATGGATACTATTCAGTCACAATATATGAACTAAAGTGGCTATTAAGTCACAAAATTACTCAATAACATACATAAAATGACATGGTAGTGTTATTTGATAGGAATATGTGTTGTGTTGTAGGCTGCTGGTCGACACCAATGCTCGTATCTGATCAACATCCAGCGCACGGAGTTCTTGCTTCAAGACGGGGACGAGCGATGGCTGAACGGCTTAGAACACATACCAACCAAACTAATGAATCTGTACGAGATTAACAAATTGATGGCACATCGACCGTGGTTAATAAACAAGTCGCACATCGAAGTGAGTACAAGTAAATGATGTGTTCGTTTTTGTCTTGATCAGTTACAGAGTCGTATTATTTTAATGATCAAGTTTGCATTCATCCAATAGTTTGCATATATGCCTATATGTACTTAGTAAAATCATTTAATAAATTAAAAAAGATATATTCTGTTTTATAGGTGCTGTTTAAAAAATCCTTGTTAATTTAAATAAAGAACTGTAGTAAAATTAGTTCATGTTTTCGTGGAACAGAATTGTAAATTGTGTCATCACTGTTTGTAGAAATTGACTCGAGGAGAAGACAACTGGTCGCTGTCGGAACTGATGCAGGCCATCGTCATCCTCGCCCAGTTCCACGCCCTGTGCAGCTTCATCTACGGCTGTGGGATCAACCCCGAGATTGACCACGAAGACGGTCACTCGTCGCGGCCGATGTCGGTCACTGACGCCAGTGTGGTGGAGAACTCCTCCTCGCCCGGTCTCTCACAAAACAGCAGTCACTCATGCACGCCAAACTCAGTGAGTCTCTCTTTTTGCTCTACTTTTATCCTGTAGGTGTTGTGTCATTACTTATGAGTGGGTGAACATTTCCTGTAGACTAATTAACTGAATTATAGTTTTTTTTTAAACAGACTAGTTTGCAAGAGTAAATTTTGAAATATTCAACATTTTGTTGCTTTTACTCTTGCATAAAATATACTGCGGTTTCAGTCTACCGTAGAGAATTTGTTTTTTTCCAAGTGAACACTAGTCAGAAACTGAGAACGTAGGATAACAACATTAACGTCAAACTACTACAAGATAACTACTGCGATTCTCAGAACAGTTTTTCATCTCACGTCGTCGTGGCAAGTTCACTTATTTTCTTCACACTTATTGAGTGATGCTACATCTCTTTTATTCGCTGTAGCATTTCTGAGAAAGTTGCATAGGTAAAACGTAATCGTTCACGCCTGATGTTGTGTGACTTGTGTGCACTGGTCGCATTGACATCACTACATATGGTCCACAATGTACAGTCCAGTGAAAAGAGGTGACCAGGACAGGTTAAATAAGCATTGGCAGTTTGCTAACAGCGGGAGTCGTCTGTCAATGAAGAGCCATTGAACAGTTGTAATGGGTGGATGTTTGCCAGCAGTGTTTGCGCGTCAAAGAATGACGTTTCTTATTCATATAATAGGACAGTAATTCTAAAGCTTGCGGTTTGTGTGGTTTGCCAGCTGATGAAGTTTTAATACAGTACGTATCAACACATTGTCAAGTGACTCATTCACTGAAGTGCTTGGGTATGTCAGTGAACTTGTGAGTCGACAGCTCTTGAGAATGTCACGTCTACGGATTAGTCTTCAAAATGTCCTAATGATAAGTTTTGTAGCAATGAATTTCTGAGTCTGAGTCTCAGTCTGACCGTGAGTCTGTGAGTCTGACTGTGAGTCTGTGAGTCTCACCATGAGTCTGACTGTGAGTCTGACCGTGAGACTGACCGTGAGTCTTGTGAGTCTGAGTCTGACCATGTGTCTGTGGGTCTGATGAAGAGTCTTGTGAGTCTGACCGTGAGTCTGACTGTGTTGCAGTTGCCGGAGGGAGAGAGCTGCATTGAGCAGTTGCTGAAGCGGATGCGGCAGCTGACAGAGGAGGCCCAGGTGGAGATGACGCAGGAAGAACTGCTCAAGAGGTTCCAGAGAGTCGAGGACCAGAACGCAGAGTGTCAGTGTCTTCATTGTGTCTGAGTGTCTTCATTGTGTCGTCTCTCGCTGCCAAAGTTTACTGCAGGCACTCATCAGTTGTAACATTATTTAGTGGCTGTATACAGTGATGTTTCCCATCATGATGCGGTTCTTAATAATGTAAAAAGTTTTAATATATTAAATAATACATTTATTACATATAACCCAGGCAATCTAGTAGATTACTCTACGTGGGCATTTGCTGGGGACGCTTGAGTTATTTTTGTTACACTTTTATGACATTTGAATACGCTATTTGAGTAAAGTGACATTTCTTTCATGTTTTAGTATGATTCTCCTCTTGATATGATTACTTTTCAACAGCTCTATTAGCCACGTTCAGTAATAAAATGTTATAATTTACTGTTGACCGACATTGTCACCTTGTGCGTGTCATAAGGACAGTCCATCTTGTCATTGTTGAAGGCACGCTGACCTTTGCCTGTCACTTTTTCAGTGGTCCCTGTTGCTAAGCAACCATCGCCACAGGCGGATATCTTGCGGTACGTGGATGATGCTGACTTTGTCTACCAGGACTTTGCGAAGCGAGGACACACTGCCGAAATACCCACCTTCAGAGCACTGGTAGGTGTTCAATAGAGGACTGTATCGCATTTTCTCATAACATTGTTAAGCAAAAAGCGAAACCTCCTTCTAGTGAAACTACATAGTCTGCCGTTTGATAGATGTTATTGGTTTGTGGAGAAATTTGCACAGCGGAACTCTGAATATAAAATGTGTGGTTTCACACAGCCATGAGCAACTGTTGATGGAATCAGAATCTGGCCTAGATTCTCCGGTGATCCAGTTGGAAGACTGTAGTTTGAGCTGTGGCCAGTTAGGGCACTAACGGAAGATTTACGAGTTTGTGGCAAGGAGAGTGGGGAGGTGTTTCCCATCATGTTGTTCCTACAGGGGATTCTGGAGTGTGCTCTACAGTGTTTGTGTGCCTTTGTCCCACAGGATTACTCGTGGGAAGACCAGGGTTTCTCCCTCGCCAACCGATTGTACTCGGACATAGGAAGTCTGTTGGATGACAAATTCACGACAACTTACAATCTCACCTACAACACGTAAGTTGCTATCTCATCACATCTTCCATGCCTGATGCTTGATCGATTTTTATCTCAAATGTATGTTTGTTAGTTTAATGTTGTGTAAACATCCTATTGTCTAGTGCATTGTCCAAATTGAATTATATTTCTTATAGCGTAACAATGCAACATGAATTGTTAAGAAATATCAAAAGTAGGGACACAGCAAATGTCATCATCACAGCAAGTGGCCATTGAATATATAAGGTAGCAATTAAATTTGGAATAAAGAGTTACATAAATACACCTATGAAATTGTCACATTTGTATGGAGAAGTATTAAAAATACATATGAAATTGTCATATTTGTATGGAGAAGTGTTAAAAATACCTATGAAATTGTCACATTTGTATGGAGAAGTGCTAAAACGATTTCCCTCGCGTTCTCCCCCCAGGATGGGTCAGAAGGCGAACGTGGACACGACCGCGTTCCGCCGTGCCATATGGAACTACATCCACTGCCTGTTTGGGATCCGCCACGACGACTATGACTACAGCGAGGTGAACCAGCTGCTGGAGCGCCCGCTCAAGAACTACATCAAGATCGTCACGTGTTTCCCCGAGCGCGTCTGCAAGAAGGACTACGACAGCTACATGCGAGAGTTCGAGCACTCCGAGAAGGTACGCTGTATACCTGTTGTCATCAGTTGTGTATTCGTAAAGTTTACTGTGTTATAAGTATGTTTTGCATATTTTTTAAGCATAGGAATGGTTTGTTGTTTGTGTGGATTTTATCAAAATATCAACTTGTTTAAATGTTATGTATACAGCCTTGCACAAGTGCTGACTCCACCAATCCAAAAACAAATAATGGATGTAGTACTTACCTTTTAACAAGATTGATTTGAAAATGCAAGAATTTTTTCTTATTTTATTCATTGGCAGATATATTTAACTATTGAAAATGCTAAGGTTGCAATATGAGAAACGAAAGTTGTGAAAGATTTGAAATAATGTATTTACCAATGACATGGCCCATTTGGGCAGGATACGGAGAGATTTAGGACTACGTCTAGCTGCTCAGGTGGCCGAGTGACTATATCGCTGTCCACGTCCGTTGTAGGTTCACATCAACCTGATGTTACTTGAGGCTCGTCTACAGGGAGAGCTGCTGTACGCGCTGCGAGCCATCATGAAGTACATGACGTACTGCCCGTCGTAGGACGACCATGACGTCACGCTTGACTGCTCTTTGTGATTGCTTATGGTGCTGCTGACGGTTCAGTTCGGTCCACGTTGTGGCGAGAGCCATTAGCCATCACAGACAAACGCTGGCTTCAACGGTGTGTGCCTGGCCTTCGTCCTGTAGATGTACATACTGGTCACTCTCAATGGTCACCCCTGCTGGTTCCATCAGGCGTACCGACTGGCTGGACCCCGATAAGACTGCTAGACTTACTGACGGTTGCGGAACCGAGAACCGGAAGTTGCTGTGCCATGTGCCGTGCGTGGCACTCAATGGTTGTCGTCGAGCCGTTGAAACAATGCCGACGACAACGAAACTTTGCCATGGAATGAAGGAGAATGAATGGCACAAGGAAAGGTGACTTGACTTCTCCAGTGTTTATCTTCATGAAACTGTGATACGTTTTGTACAGCGAAAGAAAAAAGTGTGTTTGTATAAAGTGCTATAGCTCTGTATGTATCTGTCCGACTGTGTCCGTGGACATGTGCGTGTGAGCGTTCACGCGCATGTCCACGCACATACCGTCATATATCAATATCTACTAATACATGTGTGTGCGTGTGAACATTTTATACCAGCTGCGTGTGAGGCCTGAGTGTCGTGTCGGCTCGTCCTGTAGCCTCTCCAGCGATGGAGATAACGAAAAGTGCTGGACAAGAATATTCTGGAGCGATCGATGTGTCTAGATCTAGTCAGTCTGTAAGGAGAGGAGAGGATGGTTTTTACTTGAGTTAATGGTTGATTCAATGTGCCACATACCACAACTGCGTCTTTCACTTCATTTGGTGGTTGGTGGCACCTGGCCGCTGGCCACGTGATTAAAACCGAGCTCTTCAGTGCTCATTCATTCATTCATTCATTACTGGTTAGTTAGCTAGTTAATTGATGTTTGCCGTTGTTCAATTTTAGCTCAATCCTTATTAAGTCTGTTTATTTTGAGCTTTTATAGCCCAGAAGACACTTGCGATGGCTGGGGATATGTAATCAGTATTCCTTCGTTGTTATTAATATCAGATATGACAGTATCTTTAAAACGTTTAGGATGAAAAGAAATTATGCGTGCATCGTGAACTGTTGCTGCTTATGACTTGGGCATTCTGTTACAGTTGTAGGCAGTTGCATTTCAAGGTGCACGTAAGTTAAATAAGCAGTTGTTATATTATAATGTAGATTTATGGAAGTAATGCTGTTGGATTTAGCGACATTGTTTATGCTATATCATGTCCCGTCCCAATATTGTGAACCCCACATATTGCATCTCACCTCATCCCATTCAGAGATTTCATCACTAGTGTAAAATTAACACTAAATAATTGAGTATTTTAGGTACCTATTTAAACTTTTCTATGATATCTGCTGTACAGATGGTAAAATCAATGTATATTTTAAATTGTTGTGTAATAATATTATGTGCACGCTGTTGTATGTATGAGACATTTGAGGAAAACGTTTGTGTGTGTGTGTGCGCGCATCCCACTTCTGACACCATAAGCCGTAGTAACGTAACGGCATGAAGGAGGTATTGGAACCTTTGTATCTCGCACGTATCGTGCGGGGGGCATTTTGTGTTACATCTATCGTGTTCATATTCAAGTTTGGCTCACGTTATCATTGTTAAGTTCAGCAACAATTGCAGACTGTTGCCGTTACTATTTTGATGACCACACGTGGTCTAAAATCCATTTGGCTAAAACAGAGATGGACTGGTCGTTAAACACTTGGAACTGTATGCCAATTAGACAGTTTTCATTAGGCCATTTCCAGCGCCGCTGTTTTCGCTATTAATTTATTTTCGCATGAACTGGCTGCCTGCTTTGTTATTGTATAGGCGACACGTCCGTAGCGACTGTCGCTGGCTCGCTCCAGTTTAAACTGGCCACGTCCAAAGACAATGATCTCACTGTTAACAACGGCGCTGCGACGAGATGGCCGTTCTATCTCTCGCTCTCTTGACTACGCTGTAAACCAGTTCGCTGTGTTACTAAACCGGGTATTAATTTAAATAATTTACAGCTGGACTATCTACGAATGGAGTGTGATAAATTATTTTCAAGCTGTTTATCGTGCCAGTCTACCGGAACCGTAGTATTATTATTCTATTGTTGTTCGTTTGAATTGCTACTGCAGAATGCTTGCTGGTGTTTCGACAGCTTAACGACTGTCCCGACCGTCGGGTTGGCCGCGTTGTCGGCGGCGTGAGAGATACTTTAAGAAACGTTATTTAATTCCACTAGTTGTTCACCGGAAGTGGTCATCGTCATGTAAACGTACTACGGCATTTAAGCGTGCTTGTCAGCGTGTGCTACTAACTCCTCCGGCTTCTTGCACGCCCCGCACGGGGAGGTTCTCCGCGAGACAGGCTCTCATTTCTATGCAAGTGAGACTCGATGGGTGTTGGTCTTGATTTTGGCGCAAATCCCGCACTGCACAGACTTTGTATTGCCACCACTGAAGACGGGTATAGGTCTGCTATGATAAGGGGGAGACGTGACCGGTTGCAGTATTTATAGACACAGTCGGGTGCCGTGGTGGTCG
Source organism: Oasisia sp. SBJ-2009 (assembly GCA_964017155.1). Classification (NCBI taxonomy): domain Eukaryota; kingdom Metazoa; phylum Annelida; class Polychaeta; order Sabellida; family Siboglinidae; genus Oasisia; species Oasisia sp. SBJ-2009. Next base: position 39,664,797 of record OZ024861.1, on the reverse strand, counting down.
TTCGTTATTCGGTAACCGTCTCAAAAACGTCCGGTTTCGTTCACCGCGGCAGATAACTTCATCTCCTAGCGCAGTTGTAACTTCATCGACGTTTGTCCCCAACAATTGCTGCTTTTCCCGCATTTGCGACGCGCATGCGCAAAAAAACGCTTCCCCAAATTTTAGTTTACCGTCATCAGTATTCATAGACCGTCCGGCCTGCTATTTGCCAGCCGACTTGTGGGGGAGATGGGGGACGGGGAAAGGGAGGGGAGCAGTTGGAGGAAGGGGGAACTGCCGTCTGCCGCCACAAGTCTAGTCATTGTTAGCCAAGACGAGCGAGCGGTTCGCTATCGCCACACTCTCTAACGCAGCGGCGCAGACGGCAGCAAAGGAACTGGCGTGATGGGCCTGTACCACCATCGTAGCACCGATGTCGTGGTGGACCTCTTTCCTCCGTGTTTCCCTTCCCCCCTTCCCGTCCCGCGGTGGAGCGTTGTATTGTGCTGGTGGGAATGTGAGGAGCGAGTTTTATGTGAGACAGACTGGTTGGAAGTTACACGAAGTCGTTTCAAATATGCATTCCGCCGTAGCTTTAGTTTAAATTATACTGTTCGCATAATTAATTATCGGTATATCCAACTGAAGACTGCGACATCCCGGCCGGCGCGACGGCGCGAGTTTATTGTAAATACAAATGCGTGTATTTTGTACGATTGTCATTGTTTTAAGGGTCTACGAACCCGCGAGTGTCAGAGCTGTCGCGCCGGCCGGGGTGGGGTGTCTTGTGATGGAGACCGATACGGTCTCGTTGCCAGCCGCCATGTTCAGAGGGAGACTCGGCCGTGTGACCATCTAGTCTCGCGCAGTTGGGCGGACATTATGTGTGTCCTTCTGCCGCCAAGGCGATGTCGTTACGAGCTTCCAACATGTGTTAATATAAGTAACTCGTATGTGTCTAGCGTGATGGCGACGACGACGATAGGATGGATGACGATGTGAATGTTGTATGCGAAATGGAAAATAAAGGTGTTCACAGAACCTTCAAACAAAACTTGTGTTGTGTCTATAATTATGTATATTTGCGATCTACTCAGAAAGTGTTGTTGACATTGTCGCCTGCTATAGCGTGTGTTAGTTATATTCGGACGTGGGAAGGAACCCCGATATGGAATAAAAAGACGAACTTGGGTTAGAAATCACTTGGGTTGGAAATCGGGGAAATGGGACTTGGCAGAAACTGCGAATGGAAATGGGAAGTTCAGAGCTCTCAATATTGGGATGTCACGATGTTTTCTAGCTTGTATGAATCATTTAAATCAATCTTGCTTCCTCAATCCGCAACCCTCGGTTTTAAGCTAAAGGCTTGTCCTCGGTATCTTAGTTGAACCCGTCACATGTTGCTAAAATCCCAATTCTAGAGATTTACTGCCATTATCAACAGTTAGTTGGGACATTACCCGCTAAGCGAATGTCACGCGAGAATTTATGGACTCCGGCGCACTAGTTGCGTCTTCATCCAACACCGCAGGATTCTTCGTGAGCACAGCGACCGACCCAGCGGTTCCACAGCACTCACGCCGGCGGCCGCTTGCGAAGATAGCCGTGGCCTGTGGGGTTGTTTGCGAACGATCGGGCACTTCACTCGTTACGTAGTCTCTGTCGCACCCGCTCACCACATAAACAGTGGCACCTGTAGTTACTGTCAACGAGCGGCAGATTTGGTGACTCACGCCCTCGACTTTTCTCCCGATGTGGCTCTTCACACGTGCTCGAGTGCACGTCACTCGGCTGTGACAAGTGGCGTTAGTGACCTTAATTCTTCGTCATCTGTCTACCTGCTGACACTTAAATGTGGATCCATCTATACTTACTTTCTTTCGGGCGAATTTACGACTATTTGACTATGAAACATTGTTTTATTCAACTTCTACAAACGCCAAAAAGCGACACAACGAAAACATCTACAATTATATTAAATATGTTGGCAACAGTAATGTATGCGGTACGATGACATAGGTCCGATGTTTGACAAAATTCGTTATATTTATATTAAAAAACAATACTGTGAAAGTTCGTCAACAGGCCAGCACAAGTTTCAAACACCCACAGTTAACGGGCTAATTTTATAACTGTCAGTAACAGATCTCTGGTAAAGACCATCATTTGTAGCTTCCCTCTTGAACGGGACCGTCGCTAGTCGCTACGCGTCGTTGAAGCGAGTCGTTCGCCAGCGAAATTAATCCGGTTGAACTTTATCGCGAAACGTTCACCGGCCGGCCGTTCGCCACAAGCCCCGCCCTACGGACACTGAAATGTTCTAATTATGGACCCACCCCGTTCAATCGTTCCTGTGTCGCGCGCGCGGGTCAACAACGTCGTTTGTCGTAAACAACAGATGGGGTGCCCGATTAATTACCGACGTTACAATAACAGGGTTCTTAGTTTTGACGAGTTATCGCACAAGTTATGCTGCGTCAACAAGTTGCCGCTCTACTCTACAACACCTGCGCGTCGGTTTCGTCTCACGATTCATTTTCACAGCCTACGAATTCACACGTGCATTTCGCAATACGCCGGCACGTAATACACGCACATAAATTACTGAAGAGTAAACAAGCGTAACACACACAGCGCCCCTTTAACAAACTCCGACTTAAAATGTTTACTGTAAACACGTTGTTGAAATGAATATTTGCGGTGTAAACATCATTTGATGATTTCGATCGAGGCCTGCAAAGCGGAACTTCGGCACGGGACATGTCAGTTTGTTGTTCGTTCTATGATATAAAGTGTTGTCTTCATATTGCTGTTGAAATAATTATAACGTATTTATTAAATACAGTGAAATCAACCTTGGCGAACACCTGTCCGTAATGAACATCTACAGCGGACAGTTTGAAAGTACCAATGACTACGGACTTCTACCTGCCCGTAGCGGTCACCTGGCTATAACGGACATATTCCACTGTCTGAACGATTTCCACTGCAGACACTTATTACAGTAATGTTTAGTAGAATATATCCAATCTAGTTTTGTCTGCACAGTTAGCTGTGTTGTAGAGTCGTGACTTTTGGCAAGTTATTTGCGTATTGGTAATGACCTGACATTGGTCTTCAGGCTGCAGGCTGATTACAGTGTATCGATATTTCAAGATCAAGAATAGCTCGAAACGAAACGTTCACGTAATACAGATAACGACCAAGTTATGCGAAACAAAGGCAGTTCATTAAAGCACTGGGCTGGTCGACAGGTTTGAATAAATACATAATCTAGGTCTCGTGTGTTGTTTTACGAAAACACAACTGTTGGCCTTTGTATGTTTACATACCGGAGAAGAAGCGTAATTATTAGAACTTTGGACCTTAAATCAAACCAGCTTGTTGTCAATCTACTCCGTTCGCTCTGCGATTCCTCTCGTCGAATTGAAATTGACATATATGGGGGTGTGGATGTGGGTGGGGGTGGTTTGGAGGTAGTCAGAACCGGAAATCGCAGCACATGCGAGCATTGTGTTGTGTATAGGTGGTATGACGCGCGCATACACGTACACCACATGCCGTCACCTGCGCCCACAAACACACACACACACACACACACACATACGCACACACACACACACACACACACACACACACACACACACACACACGCGCGCGCGCGCGCACACACGCACAGACGCGCACACACACGCACACCCACACGCACACACACAAATATGTACATACGCAACAACACACGCGCACAGACACGTTCACACACAAACATGCATGCACATACACACGCGCACACGCGCACACGCGCACACGCGCACACGCGCACACGCACACACGCACACACACACGCACATGCACACAAACATACACACACGCACGCACGCACGCACGCACGCACGCACGCACTGGACATTTTACACTACCAGCAACACCCTAATAACGCAATAATCAGTATTCAAAACAAATTCGACACGAATACGATAATTAACCAAGACAAATTTTGATTTAACTGAAAATGAATGACGATCAACATTGTGAATCTTGCCCAACTTATGTCCATGATATAGGTACACGGAGTATTCATAGGAAAGTCGAATATAATCCTAAGCCGCATACTGGATTCGGCGGCCACGGTACATACTCGAAGTGTGTAATCCCACATTCCGTCTTACAAATATGTCATATTTTCTCACATAACCGGGCAATTGGTACTTCGAGGTAATTTAATATCCCTAAGTCAGACCCGTACCCCAGGGGTGCGAAGCGTACATGTTTGTACACCCCGTCGTGGCTGGGGTGAATTGGTACTGGTTGATCCGTAAGAGTTGAGAGCGCGTGGTAGAGTAGTGGTTGGTACATCCGCCTGGCACACAAAATCTCGGAGTTGAAAACTCAGACGGGCAGGTGTGGCATATTTGGTACAAAATCCTCGCTCTTTCTTTGGGATTGCATCGCTTATTATTATAAGTTCATGTTAATGTCGGTCTCGTCTCAAATTTGGACGTAAAATAATTACTGGCGCCCTACCAGTGCCCACCTCCAGTCCCGGTACAGATAGGTCGGTGTTTGCGAAAAAAATCTTTAAACGGTGGAATGCGATTGGTGGCACGTAGGTGTTAGGTGGGAGTTTGTTCGAGACAAAAGAGTCATGTAATTATTTTCCGTTTTTCATTAACATCAAAGGAAGCTAACTACATCTAATTTGGTGTGGTGCTACCGTTTAGTGTGGAAACTGTAGCAATGACTAAACTCGCCGTTTTACACGAGTTTGTATATTATAATTATAAGTACTATTGACTGATGATTTATTAAAAATAGAAAAATGTATTATGTGGGAACTTTATAGTTGGATTGTATATGTGCATTCATATTAAAATCAACAATTCCAAACAATATCATATTAATGTACACTGTTAGCATATCTTGTCAAAAATTTAAATCATCATTGGAAACCTACGTAATAAAATTACAACATATACATTAAAATATACTTTACATAAACATTGTTATAACATAAATTAATAAGTTAAATAAAATTAAACTGTCTGTTAAAATACATGTCCATTACGAGCCGATATGAAAATGCAGACCATTTTATAACATGTGAACACCATTTGTACATTTGCCAGTGCACATATAAGTGAAACAAAATGTATGATATTGGAAACTGACTGCGGACCATTTGCCGAGCTTGTAGCGGATGTTGATATGTCCCAGTTACCGTCCACCCTGGTGGCGTGGACGGTCACTCTCCTGGTCGCGGTTTCCACCCCGGTCAACAACATCCGGGCGCGCATTGTCGTAAACAACAGATGCACTGACCATCAGACGAACTTCTGACCAACTAATAGCGACCGTAGGTTCTCAGTGTTTACAACCCCAGCCGACAAGACATTGGACATCACGAGTTGTTGTCATTAATTAAATATATTTTACTGATTAATAATATTCCTATAGTGCAGTTGTTTTAAATGTCAAATAACATTAGGTGCATCGATTAAAAATAAAAACAGTAGGCGCTATACCGACCTAGGAAAAGCATGTAAACCTAAAATGTAACGTTATAGTTATAATTACTTAAATGTACTTACCTACATATAGATAAAAAACAATCTAGCTCTATGAAGCAAGAATACAAGTGTTTAAACACTATCGTAATGTAAAATGACACATAAAAATATGGATTTAAGAACTCAATTGTTCAACAACATTCGTCGGCTTGGTTTGAGCAGAATATTGGCGATGGAAAATGTCCGCCCGCCCAGGCGTGTCCGTCGCGGTACCATGTGCAACAGAGATACAGTTATAGCGCTTAAACGTACTCCTCACAGTACCACAAATAACGGAGATGTCGTCAAATCGCTTAAACGTACTCCTTGCGGTACCACGAATAACGATGATGTAGTTATATCGCTTAAACGTACTACTCGCAGTACCACGAATAAAGGAGATATCGCGGTGCTTGGGCTTACTTAGCGTGGTACCGTACGCCGGCGATTGTTTTAGGTGGACCCTTCACCTTGCCCTTATGGCACCTTACCTATATGAGACAACAAGCATGTCCTATATGTTCGGCATAGTCGTTTAACTCAGGGTAATAAGCCCGTTCTCGGTCAAGTTCGCGCCATATCGCAAGTGCACGTGAACCCAACTAAATACACACGACAGACCGCTGAACTGAATGGACATCATGACCGCCGCCGACGTTGCCGAATATAGACCCTAATACCCGATACTTATTTGCAAGTGGCTACTCGATATTTGACAAAAAAGCCGTTATCCGCTGTGTGTGTGTGTGTGTGTGTGTGTGTGTGTGTGTGTGTGTGTGTGTGTGTGTGTCTGTCTGTCTGTCTGTCTGTCTGTCTGTCTGTCTGTCTGTCTGTCCTCTCGCTCGCTCGCTCGCTCTCTCTCTCTCTCCTCTCCTCTCTCTCTCTCTCTATCTCTATCTCTATCTCTATCTCTATCTCTATCTCTATCTCTATCTCTATCTCTATCTCTATCTCTATCTCTATCTCTATCTCTATCTCTATCTCTATCTCTACCTCTACCTCTACCTCTACCTCTACCTCTACCTCTACCACTATTTCTACCTCTACCTCTACCTCTACCTCTACCTCTACCTCTACCTCTACCTCTACCTCTACCTCTACCTCTACCTCTACCTCTACCTCTACCTCTACCTCTACCTCTACCTCTACCTCTACCTCTACCTCTACCTCTACCTCTACCTCTACCTCTACCTCTACCTCTACCTCTACCTCTACCTCTACCTCTACCTCTACCTCTACCTCTACCTCTACCTCTACCTCTACCTCTACCTCTACCTCTACCTCTACCTCTACCACTATCTCTACCTCTACCTCTACCTCTACCTCTACCTCTACCTCTACCTCTACCTCTACCTCTACCTCTACCTCTACCTCTACCTCTACCTCTATCTCTATCTCTATCTCTATATCTATCTCTATCTCTATCTCTATCTCTCTCTCCCTCTCTGCCCTCTCTCTCCCCCTCTCTCCACTCTCTCCCCCTCTCTCCCCCCCCCCCTCTCTCTCTCTCTCTCGCCCATCTCTCTCTCTCTATCTATCTCTCGCTCCCTCTCCCCCCTCTCTCTCCCCCCCCCCCTCTCCCCTCTCTCCCCCTCCTCTCTCTCTCCCTCTCTCTCTCTCCCGTCCCTCTCTCTCCCCCTCTCTCTCTCTCCCCTCTCTCTCTCTCCCTTCTCTCTGCCCCCTGTCTCTCTCCCCCTCTCTCTCCCCCTTTGCTCTCTCCCCCTCTCTCTCTCTCCCCTCTCTCTCCCCCCTCTCTCCCCCTCTCTCTCTCCCCCCTCTCCCAAAGACGGAAAGCAGCTAAAATAAGCTGCTGAGGTTTTATCACGTATCTTTTGTTATCTGCCCTGTTGTTATATGTACTAATAATTCGACGAAGAAGAAGACGAACAACAACAACAACACTATTTTTAATAATTCGCGGCTCGAAATTCGTGAAATTATCTACTTGTCCGGCGAATAAGTAGAAACATAAGTCCACTTAGCCAATGTAAATAGCCAATTGAAATAACTACTGTAACACTATCTACCAGCGGCAGCCAATGTGCCTATTATTCTCAGTCAGACACAGTACACTGTATTTACATTTGAATAGCATGGGCCTATGCTGCTGTCCCTGTCACAGGCAATGCGTGCTGTAGGGGCTACTGGGTCTGTTTAGCAGAAGACCCGTGCTGCCCTACATCCTATTGTCAGTACCTTTTGATATACGTTTGATGTTCCAAAGTGTTTCCACTGGGAGCCGGGCAGTTAGAAATAGGTATATCGGAGTTACCTTGGAAAACAAATGTTCATAGTAGTACATGTTAAATCATAATGATGTTGCAACATTCCCGGGTTCACAGCGCAGTCAAGCAGCCGGTGACCCGAGACTATTGTATTTCTTATTGTTTATTTTGTGTTTGTTTACTGTCATTAGACAATAACATTTACTGATGAAACATGACTGAATAAATAAGTAAGTTATTAAAATGATTGTAAAAAGAAAAATGAATATCACTAAAAGTCCATATGATCAAAACTTTGTTAGTTCTAGAGCTAAACAGTTCACAAAATGTCCTAAACGTTTATAAAATAATACCATCGCGTAGTTTGACGTCTGCCGCTTCGCTTTAATCTAGAAGTCTAGCCACGTGACATGAAGTACTTCCCGTTTGGCCCGGACACATTAATGACGTGGGTCAAAATTCTGAGTCAACGATTTCGTCGAAAACAACATCTGTCGCGTGACACTGACGTAGTGAGGCGACGTTGATGCGTTGACGTCGACGTGTGATGTCGTCGATTGTCGTTTCACGGCCCCTTCACTGGGCTACAAGTAGGCGAAGGTTTTCTCATGAGATAACAAGACAATCTGTAGAAGATGTCTTTTATTTAGTTCGACGGGAACATGACAAATGAAGTACAGAAGGTCTGCGTGTTGTAAAGTTGTTTTCTGAGTAAGACTGCCATGTTAATAATTTAAACTGCCATTTTAACAGTTTAAGTTGCCATTTTTACATTTTAAATTGCCATTTTAACACTTTAAATTAACATTTTAACAGTATAAAGAAGATATGTATGACATAGGGCCTGTTTTATTTGTTTATATATTCGACATTTATTTGGCGCTTGATGTGTTACTTATAAATTATGATTTTGCAAAATTACTGTTTTCCAGATGCGGGTAGAGAAATAGAACGGAATACTTATATGACACGCGAACATCATAGTTTTTACCCTTCGCCAAAGCCTCTTGCACCGTTTTATCTTCAAATTGAATATTATGTGAAAAACACATAATTACACATTTTAATGAGGATTAAAATGAGGATTGTTGATTCAGTAGACATTTGTATTACAATGATGGACGACAGTAGAGAGTTAACGACAGACCATCTCAGAATGTCTTCCTCCTGCTCTTCCTTTCTGCTTCCGGTCCAGGTCACGTGGTTGCTTCTTCCGGTCCATGTCACGTGGTTGCTTCTTCTACTTTTCTTGCCATTTCTTTCCACCCACCCCCTCTTATGTTGGCAATGGCTACTTGCTAACCACTCACGTACAAATCCTGATTTTTTGTTATTCTTGTGTGGACTAAGGTTTAGGCTTAGTGTGAGTGTGAGTGTGAGTGTGAGTGTGAGTGTGAGTGTGAGTGTGAGTGTGAGTGTGAGTGTGAGTGTGAGTGTGAGTGTGAGTGTGAGTGTGAGTGTGAGTGTGAGTGTGAGTGTGAGTGTGAGTGTGAGTGTGAGTGTGAGTGTGAGTGTGAGTGTGAGTGTGAGTGTGAGTGTGGGGGTCGGGGTCGGGGTCGGGGTCGGGGTCGGGGTCGGGGTCGGGGTCGGGGTGGGTGTGGGTGTGGGTGTGGGTGTGGGTGTGGGTGTGGGTGTGGGTGTGGGTGTGGGTGTGGGTGTGGGTGTGGGTGTGGGTGTGAGTGTGAGTGTGAGTGTGAGTGTGAGTGTGAGTGTCAGGGTCAGGGTCAGGGTCAGGGTCAGGGTCAGGGTCAGGGTCAGGGTCAGGGTCAGTGTGAGTGTGAGTGTGAGTGTGAGTGTGAGTGTGAGTGTGAGTGTTAGTGTTAGTGTTAGTGTTAGTGTTAGTGTTAGTGTTAGTGTGAATGTCAGTGTCAGTGTCAGTGTCAGTGTCAGTGTCAGTGTCAGTGTCAGTGTCAGTGTCAGTGTCAGTGTCAGTGTCAGTGTCAGTGTCAGTGTCAGTGTCAGTGTCAGTGTCAGTGTCAGTGTCAGTGTCAGTGTCAGTGTCAGTGTCAGTGTCAGTGTCAGTGTCAGTGTCAGTGTCAGTGTCAGTGTCAGTGTCAGTGTCAGTGTCAGTGTCAGTGTCAGTGTCAGTGTCAGTGTCAGTGTCAGTGTCAGTGTCAGTGTCAGTGTCAGTGTCAGTGTCAGTGTCAGTGTCAGTTTCAGTGTCAGTGTCAGTGTCAGTGTCAAGGGCAGCGTCAGGGTCAGGGTTAGTGTTAGGTTGAAGGTACTTTTGACAAGATTGACATTAGGTGTTTTACATGCATTTGTACGTGAGTGGTTAGCAGGTAGCCACCTCCTCATAAGATGTTCCTATAGTCAAATATTAATTTCGTCTTCTGGCACGTTGACTACGATGTTAGGGCGTAGCCTACAGAACACCCGAGTAACCTGTTAGACACACATGTTCTGGAACCTTGTGCAAGTACAACTAGGCTAGAGGTAATCCAAGTTCAGTCCTTCTTTTTCCATCGCAAATGCTGTTCACAACAATAGGTTATTGTACAGCTGAAACAACGCTGGCATCATATTGATTCGAGAACGGTTCAACCCTGTAAAAACGGTTGTTGGTTTTTAAACATAAATGTCTGTTCACAAGGTTGTCTTTTCAGCGAGCACGAGACATGATAGGATTACACCGAGCCAGACGAGTCTGCCCGAAAAAACTCCGAAAAAATCGGAGCTTTAACATTGTAAGTTTCCGCAGTGAACAAGTTAGCTTTTGAACAACAGGTTTGATATTCTATTCAACCGGAAGTTTTCGACGACGCACGCTACCAGACGAAGGACATCTGGTTTTCAATTTGGTTCTATCGTAGATTACAATTTTACGAAAATACACAAGTTATGTGTTTATGTGTCTGTCAAATACAAACGACCGACGTCTGTGTCTACCACCGCATATTTTGAAACGTGATTTCTATTTGATAATTGTTACCTAACTTTTCTCCGTATATAGTACACGACTTTGCAACATTTTGGGTGTGACGTGTGTTTTCTCTGACACGTTGTGGTTTCTGTCGTCATGCGTTAAAATATCTGTTCTAGTGTCCGGAAGAGCTGACGTTGACAGTCGACTGTCGTCACTGTCGTGCTGGTTACGTCCACGCGTGCACGTGGTTACACCCGACACGTGAGTGACAACAGAGGCTAGGCAGCCGCCGGCTCACCGCGAGGGACTTTCCCGTTGTGTAAAAGCTGACGGTGGTTTCTAAAGCACCAATGTGGTTATGCCAGTTTCAAAATTGACTAGGGACTTTCCCCCTGTAGTGCTGTCGGTGCGGTTTTTAAAAGCACCACCATGGTTATATGGTCGTTTCTATATCGACTCGGGACTTTCCCGTCATAATGCAGACGAGGAATATTCCAGACAGGAATGTTCGTTTCGATATTGACTGCTGCCGGATGGACACGTTCCAACATGTCCTGTGGGGGGATCTGTCTGATTGTCTCGGGACCCCGCCCCCTCGCGTGTTTAGCAAAGTCAGATATAGAATGTTGAGTTGTCGATTGAACCTTCCTACGACGTTGACCAACAGCTCAACGTTGAACCACACGAAGCTTTACTCGTGCACTATGATGGTTTATGTTGTATGATTATGTTATATCGTATATAAAGGTAGTGTAAGAATGGGACGAATATTCGATTCGTATTCGAAATTTAGAATATTCGAACGTTTTCCGACTATTAGATTCCATTCGAAATTCGAAACATCGCACCTATATAAACGAATATCGCTCGTATATTTTCTTTCATGTCCTCCTCCGCAAAATCGGTCCCGGGGGATCTTTCACTTTCTGACTATGAAAATCTTCTTTCTATGAAAAAGACTACAATCGCCAAACTACTCCTCACATATCTTATACATACACTAGGTTACAAAATAAAATCACTAACATTACTTAAACAACAAATAAACTTCAAAAAACAAACTCGCATAAAACTCACCGACAACGCGGGATCATCGCCGTCGGTGGCAGCTACTAGTAAGTTGTATCCATTCGATGTTCCGGACTGGCCAACGTGTTTTGTTTGCTCTTTACTCACTGGCAGATCTGTTCAATCGAACACCATCTCTACGTCTATAGGAAGGGATAAAAGGTGATGAAAATATAAAGGAAGATATAAGAGGGTATAGTGACAGAAAGGGTGAGAGACAGACAGAAAGAACGAGAGAGGAGAGGGAAAATAAAATGAAGGGAGACAGTGAGGGAGAAGGGGTGTAGGGAGGAAAAGAAGGAGGGACGGAGGCAGGGAGAGAGAGAGAGGATAGAGACGCAGTAGCGAAAAATAGGAGGAAGAAGAAAAATGGCGCGTTCGAACGCACACAGGCTCACACCCACCCGCACATACGCACGCACGTAAATACTTACGCACACCAAACAAACATATGCACATACACACACGCACGGTATTTTACGCTGCATGCAAAATTCGAATACATTTCATCATCCTATCAGTACCAGAACAAGCGAGTTACTGAGTAAAATACACAATTATTCTTAATTAACACCAACCATGCTGGTAGCTCAGGACGTGTCACACACCCGAGCGCATTCAACGTCGTTTGCCGGCGTGCCTGGATCGACACGCCTGAATCGTGTCAGTTTTCACGCCGGGCCAACGGAAGGAGATCGAGTTCCCTGATAACCTGACACTAACCACGGCTAATGACGTTTGTGCGTTCCGTTTGTTGCTCGCGCGTAGTCGAGTCGCTACTGCATATCTACAGATCTCGGAAAATGAATGTAACACGATTTCTGTGCAACGCCTTCTGTTGTGAGTTCTCGTTAGCATTTTAATTGGCGGTTGCTTGTCTATGGCATTATGTCTGATCTACAGAGGAAATCAACTTGTTATACTAGAAACTGTCTAATAATAGTTTTCTTCGTACAATGACAATTGTAAAGTCTCATCGCAAGTCGGGGATGGTGGGTAAGTAAGTAAGCCTACTACCCCCCACCTTGTATTCCAAACAATCTGGACACTACTGATTTGTACTTCGCCGAAATGTTCTGGTTCCCGGAATCAATTAAACCTCTCACAGCCAGCGATGCGCCTGTCAGTATACGTCGCACCATCGACCAGAGGTAATAATTAGTCGTGAAACGGTAAAATCTACAAGGTCGCCAGATTGCTGAGGCGCCTTTAATCTAGTCGGGATTAGTGACACTTGTATCAGTCAGCATCTCTTGGAGTTGACGTTTCGACACAAGAAGGCGTCGACAGTGGCGGGGGTCGCAACAAGGGGCGTGGGGTTACACCCTGTTAAGTACAACGTCTGGTCGACTTTTCATACGGACCCACCCATATTTTCAAAACCTCGATCCGCTGTCAATACTATTGACAATAGCCCTACACGGGCTACAGTCTGAGAGAACGGGCGCACAAGCGCACCAAACAATTTGACCTGCCCCCTTTCCCATTTGACCTGAAATTTTACCATCAAGTTTGCTACCGTGAGATAATTTTAAGCATTGGCTTAGTGTCTTTCTTTGATTATACAATGTTATTGTTTTCTACAAAATAGTGATTCTTTATGCATAATTAGTCGCACTGCGTCGCCACTGGCGCACTTATTGGCGATATAACACCAGTCAGAATTTTAAATACATTTAAAACCTTCCCAAAGTCTCGACCACCGCCGATGAAATACATATTTCGAGATATCTTTGTTGAAGTTGTAATCCACTATGGCTTGACCCTCAGTATTACAGTAAAACATAACTACATGCAACCATGAGGGCATCTTATAGCCCGCCGTGTGACGCCACCTTTATATTGCCACACGAGCAAGCTTTTATTATCCAGGCTCCGTGATGTGGCGCCACTATTCACTACGCCACTGTGACAGTTTCAATTACAGTCTCCGCAACGCGGAGCCACTGTTTGCTGCTTTTACAGCGGCCCGAGAAAATTTCGCGGAAAACCAATTCTTCACTCTGAATCTATAGAGCCAAACGACGGTCACATGCGCGCACGCGCACGCGCACGCGCACGCGCACGCGCACGCGCACGCGCACGCGCACGCGCACGCGCACGCGCACGCGCACGCGCACGCGCACGCGCACGCGCACGCGCACGCGCACGCGCACGCGCACGCGCACGCGCACGCGCACGCGCACGCGCACGCGCACGCGCACGCGCACGCGCACGCGCACGCGCACGCGCACGCACACGCACACGCACACGCACACGCACACGCACACGCACACGCACACGCACACGCACACGCACACGCACACGCACACGCACACGCACACGCACACGCACACGGGCTAATAAGTGGCACACAATACCAAATTAGGCGTAATTATGAATGGGGTGTAGGCGTTTTTGTTGAGTCTCAGGGAGGGATGCAATTGGACGTGTTATGTTATGTTATGTTATGTTATGTTATGTTATGTTATGTTATGTTATGTTATGTTATGTTATGTTATGTTATGTTATGTTATGTTATGTTATGTTATGTTATGTTATGTTATGTTATGTGCGTAGCCATGATCCCCCAATCCCGGACAATTAGGAGGATAGGGAATTGAGGACCAAAAATAACTGGCTGCCTGATTTAGAGTAGAATTAATATGTTAATGTTGCCCTTTTTCTGAATGAGGAAATGCGCGGAGAGCAGGGATATTGTAGTGCGACATCATATCACATCACATAATAATGTAATAATGTAATACTACTATATTATTGTAACATTAAAAATAATATAATAATATTATATAATAATATTATACAATACAAATATTGATATACTAATATAATAATAAACAAATATATTAATACAATAGTATAATAAACCAATACAAAAATATATAGATACAATAATATAATAGTATAATTATATATAAATATAATACACTAACAGCATATATATGTGTGTGTATATATATATATATATATATATATATATATATATATATATATATATATATATATATATATATATATATATATATATATATATACTCCTAAAGGCAGCTTATGTCGACCGATTATGCATATAGGACCGGCTTATGTAGACCGCTGTTTTATGTAAACCAAAACTGGTCTACATAAAGATTCGACGTGTTAGTTCACAACGAACACACTTGAATTGATCAGCACCATTGCTTGTACATACAGTTCGTACGACAGTGAAGTACTGTGCGTAATTAATTTTTAAATGAACAACATCTTAAGTGATTTTGAGCATGTTTTCTCCAGCACCGTGTATATTTTTGAGTATATTGTGTGCCGGGTTATGTGTATCGGGTCAAAGTTCTTATAAATCTATATTCATGGTATACACTGAACGAAGGGTTGGAGTTTCGTGTTCAGTGTAAGATATGCTTCATACTGATGCAAAAGGCTATATTATTATGTGTAAATTAGTAAAACTTGCATTTTGTTTTTGTTGCATAACTTTGCTGGTATTGGGAGTCGACTTAGTTTACATTTCGTAACAGTGTTTTACTGTTTACTTGACTCGGCGGTCTACCGCAAAAAAGGCTAAATAAATATATGCAGCTTCCGGCGTTGCTCCGATCTACATAAATCGGCATCTATGCATATGCGGTTTTATGTAGACCGATTTTTTGGCATATACCTTATTTATTGAAATATTTTGATGAATTTTCATTATGTGTTAAACATCAGTATTAGAATTTTTTTCCAGTTTTACATCATTGGAAAATGTATTTAATAAAAAAATATGCCTGGTATATATAAACCGGACCTCTAGGCACTGGTCGACATAAGCTGCCTTTAGACTTATATATATATATATATATATATATATATATATATATATATATATATATATATATATATATATATATATATATATATATATATATATATATATATATATATATGGTTTTGGCGGGACATTGCTTAGCAGTGGCGACGTGTGGCGGTGAATTGACGTAAATAGGAAATGACGTAACTGTGATAGCGCGCCATTTCCGCCCACTTCTCAAAGTGCAACGAAAATTGTACAAGTGACCATTTTATGTATTAACCCGGACAACGACCTCCGTGACTGGTGGCTGGGAAAGAACACATTCAAGGAGAGACCAACGCTACTGTCGACGTGGTAAGTTTATTCACTGTTCAAGTTTTATTTATTATAGTTGATCCTCTATGCTGGTTGTGGTGTGCCTATATAAGGCTCCGATCTGTGTTTAGACTAAACACAGATCGTGTTTAGACTAAACACTTTAGTGTCTCATTAATGGATGACGCTGTTATGATAACCAGTACAATATATACTTTACACGCTGTACAGTGCATATTATAATAATATCTTATTGTAACGCTGTCAAACAATAAAAACACAATTAAGGTACCGGTAACACTATCCCTACAAGCCAGTGGTCGCTGCGCTACGCTACGCTATTATACCCCTGGATGATCGTCTCCGTAAAGTTGGGCAGTGAGCGGAGTCGAATTACACAATTATAACAATTGACTTTGCCAGTAGCTACTGCGTCAGCGCAAATATGGCAACAGCGCAAATACCCGCCCCCATTTGAAGACTTATACACGACTGGTGAAAATCACAATATAAAGACACATTCACATCCTACATATTGCCTGTAACACGAGCAGCGAGTGGCTGAAATCACCCAAAATATTATATCACATGACCGGAGGCCGACAACACCCCTATTGGGCAATTTCATTGGCTGACGATAAAAGAGGTAAACAGACCAAATAGCCATTAACAGGATTGATAACAAAGAAGTTTGAAACGTGTACGGAGAAGTTTCGGCGGAAATATGTCGCTCATCGCAATTAATACTGATAATAAAACCTTTCTACATTTCAAGTTCACCAGTTAATTTTGCTGCGATAAGATGACTTATCAATTATATCGACCCGGATTATAGACGTGGTGCATAGTAACAACTGTTTTGCATATTACGTAGTTAAGAACGTTGGCCCCCAGAGAGATATATCTGGACAACGTTTGGCCCAACCGAATTAGCAGTGAGGCGTATTTAGTAGTGTGGAGTGTCCATGAGGTTTTGCTACTGCTGTGATGCACTGTGTGGTTTGTAGTTCCAGCATCGTACTCACATTTGCAACCACAACTACCAGATAGCTCTTTGGAGCGCAAAGAAAACGGAGTGTGTTAGTATTCTTTGCTGGTACAGTCTCACGCGAATGTGCTAGGCATCTCGGGTAAGGTTGGTGTCTTAAAAGTGCAGTCTGCAGTCTTGAAAGTGCACCACTCCTTCCCCAACTACGGAAACGTATCAGAAGAGTTCCATAAGACGGTGGTCTGAGACGGATTAGTGAAGGGGCACACAGTGAGGTGTTGGCCGGTGATTTAGGAAACACCTGGTGTGTGTTTAAAGAGAAGATGGTGGGTTTTGTTGAGCTGGATGTGATGTTACGTACTGCTGGAGACTTCTGTGGTCGTATTGGAGTCGCGTAACCAGGTGAAGAGCCGAGTGCTGGCAGGTAGGATGCGGAGTGAGGAACAGAGAGGGTCGAGCTCTGGCGGATATGACAACAATACAGTGTCAGTGGGTAACTTGTTTTTTCAGAAGCGAGAGTGCGAGAGAGAGAGAGAGACAGACAGACATACATACATACAGACATACATACATACATACATACAGACAGACAGACAG
The DNA here is from genome assembly GCA_964017155.1 of Oasisia sp. SBJ-2009. NCBI lineage: Eukaryota > Metazoa > Annelida > Polychaeta > Sabellida > Siboglinidae > Oasisia > Oasisia sp. SBJ-2009. The sequence continues at coordinate 39,647,423 of OZ024861.1, read as the reverse complement.
ACAGACAGACAGACAGACAGACAGACAGACAGACAGACAAAGAGACAGACAGAAAAAGAGAGAGAAAGAGAAAGAGAAAGAGACAGACAGACAGTGAGAAGATAGATAGATAAACAGAGAGAGAGAGAGAGAGAGAGAGAGAGAGAGAGAGAGAGAGAGAGAGAGAGAGAGAGAGAGAGAGAGAGAGACAGAGACAGAGACAGAGACAGAGACAGAGACAGAGAGACAGAGAGAGAGAGAGACAGAGAGAGAGAGAGAGAGAGAGAGAGAGAGGGAGAGAGAGAGAGAGAGAGAGAGAGAGAGAGAGAGAGAGAGAGAGAAGGCTACAATATTGCATACAGAAGTGGGCAGCATTAGACGGAGATGAATCTGGTGATAGTCTGGAAGCAGCAGCGAGAGAAGATTAAGGACTGAAAGCTGTGGTTGGAGTGTTGTGCGTTTGCAGGGGAAGAAACAAACCATACGACCGTGGGCCGAGTGAATGTCATGTTGTAGTGGTGCTAAGGTGATGTTGCTGTAGAATACAAAACGTTGATTTGGAGACATGAAAAAACAAATGGAAAGAAGCAGCGTTGACCTGCGGTGGAGTTCTGCGGAAGACTAACAAGGCGGTGTGTCGCAGCACAGTCACCGAGGACGGTGGACACACGACGCTGAAACGGCTTCATTTTTGTTCTACGCAGGTCGACCACTATAGTGTCATCGGATATTCATCTTGCTGGTCCACGCCGTGGGCCACGGGGAAGTAGTACTAAACGTTTCAGAATATGTGACCTGGTGCGTAAGCAGGATGAGACATGAGCTGTTTTCTACGACTATAACATTATGATCTCGGAGATGGAAGGTGTGGTGCCGGGTGGATGCTGGGTAGCCGGGTAAACAAACATAAACGTGTCGCCCTGTATAAATGCAAAATTCGGGTCGACACGACTAGTGAGATAGTGTGACTGTACGATACGACAACGTCTTCCAACTGGAGCGAGTTCTGGACGGTGTCAGAGTATACGTGTATAGCAGAGTAGCAGACGCATGTAACCGCTAGGTGTCACCACAAATGTTTGCTACTGCTAACACGAACGCAGTATGCACCCCGTTGAACGTTCAAAACGGCGACAAAGAAAAACGGCGACAGACCAAAATAGCGACAAATCTAAATTTTGATTGTTGCTGTTCTTCCATTTTCCCTGGAAGTGGAAGTAGGTTATCCAAGCTCGATATTCGCTTATTTGAATAACGACGAATGTCTTAAACGGTGAATTTTGTCTCTGTCTTAACCGGGAGGATCAACATAACCAAACGAAAAGAGCTTCTGACTATTTTGAAACCTCGTTTTTGCAATCTAAAATATATATACCAAGACATTCATCTTGTCAGCGTGGCAGATGACTTTGCGAAATTACCTGAAGTGGCCATGTGAACATGCTTGCTAATTCATTTATTTTTTGTTACACTTGGCGTGTTCATCATTAAAAGAACATTTACTTTACACAAGTTTTTGTTGGCGCTCAACATCTTTACTTTGCCTTGATAGTGACAAAAAGGAAGCCGTCGTATAATTTAATGTTTTTAGCAGTAATTAAGCACACAATGATGTACGAACACGCGAACACGATGTTGTATTATTGATGGCATTATGCCCTTTACACCGCTGTCGTTGAGCGGTATATTTTGAAAGATGGTGCGAACTCAGTTGCGTACGCGTTCGCACTACGACAATACGGTTTTTGTTCTGCGGCAAACGTTTATCGGATTTTAATCGGCCCGCCCGCTCGGCAGAGCTGTGGCGAGTGCAGCGGCTTTCTTTTGAAGTGTTGATAAATATCTCTTGCTGTCGAGAGACGGCGGTCAATTTGTAAAAACTACAATGACGAATTAGGTGCGTATTATTTCGTATCACACCCGGCTCGGGCGAGGCGGCGGTGTTCGTATGTGCTTAGCATACAGCGACCGTATTGCTGGCCGGGTAATCACACCATGTTCGAGCATCCGCCCATTGCGACGACATATTTCATCCGGGGACCGTGTGAACGCCCCGGAGAGCGCGTGCGCACCGGCGGAGACGCAGCAGACGACACCGCCTGCCGCCGACGTGTGGCGTTTCGCGCCAAGTTTTCGCGCGCGCGCCAGCGAGCGGCTCGCGCATTCCTTCGATTGTGTCCCGCGCGCAGCCGACCGGCGAAATCACGCGCGGCGGGAAGCGACGGTGTATTTGCGGAAATCATTGAAATGTTTCGCGAACATATTGTCACGTCAATGGACGTGGGCTGCGCGAAATTGTGATGGATGTGCGCGAAGTGTGAATTGGTGGTCTTTAATGTTTTCGTCTTGTTCCGCTGCGAGTTCGTTAGACGTCGTCGTTTTGTGGGAATATTGAGAACAATACTTCTTTGGGATAGATGGCGCTGATTATTAAATTCAGTCTTTTCCAAGTAGCCTATACATGTATTTATATAAAATGCGTCGTCAATTTCACAGTGTGCACAGTTAATATGTGTCGTCATTCTGCGCGTATTTGTCTGTTGTTGCTAATCACCCGTGGCAAATGCATCACCGAATTTCGTAACCTCTAGCGGACAGCTTAGAATTAAGAACACCACTGATGCGAGTATCGCAACAGTGATACATTTCGGAGTAACACAACTGTGTTAAATGTATACGTAAACTCTGAATTTGTTTATCGTACAGTAATGTTGGTATACTATGTTATCATTAGAATACAAATTATCAACTACATATAGTCTCACCTTGACTGACCGTACTATATTATATAAACTATACAATTATAGTTATAATTATAGTCTGTTTAACTTGCATACAGTTTCTGGCGTATATGTAATAAAAGTATCTGTATTCTTATTATGCTTGTATTGCACACGGAGGAGAATAAAAATGTACGGATGGTAGTCATAATAGCCAAATAAGGACATTGTATTCGGTACAACAACGAGAAAAGGAGAAACTTATTTCGATGATTTGGTTGTCACTCTCTTATGTCATGATACGATACATCATGTGGGCAATATTTTATTTAACATCGGCCGTCTAGTTTTTAAGCAACACAACATGCGACGTCTGTTCACGTCAACGCCTATTACATTACCTTTACTACAACTCATAATGATTGATCACATTTCCACAGTTCGCCGAACATTTATTGTGTCTCACAAACTCCGGTAGGTGGCAGCACGTTGCCATTCATCGCACCTCTTCACGGTTCCAGTGAACATTACTGGTTTATTTTATAGTTTTTTTTTAATACAATGCATCGTGTACGTAAATAAATTAAGTATACAATGAAAGAAAGTTTGATATTCCTCTAACGTTGTTTAGACAACAGCAGTGTTTCTAAGATATCAGGCATACAGTTATTTGATCTACAGAACATAAAGGTATATACAGGAGGGTGAGAGAGAGAGAGAGAGAGAGAGAGAGAGAGAGAGAGAGAGAGACAGGGAGGGAAGGAGGGGGGGGGGGGGAGAGGGAGGGAGGGAGGGAGGGAGGGAGGGAGAGAGGGAGGGAGGGAGAGCGATAGAGGGAGCGACGGAGGGAGGTGGAGAGAGAGAGGGAGAGAGAGGGAGGGAGGGAATAGTTATATCTAACGTTTTCCCTAACATTACAACAACACTATAATATCAATGAGGTACTAAAATCATATATTTGGCAGCCACGTTAAAACCACATTACTTTAAAATCACACTACTTTCAGCAAAAAAAACGTCCATCAACATCTTCAATCAGCCAACAAATGACGGAGTAGATATTTACACACCGGTCACAGTAAAGACGACGTGATTCTGCTACGAGTTGATATGGTAGTTTCGCGGGATTAGTACTCGTCTCACGGTAGCCATGGCGACCACAACAACGACAGTAAGCAGAACTGTGACTGGTATGAAAATGTTTGGTCATAGTGACGAAGCAAGCTCAGGAATTATGTTTTGTGACTCCATTTCATCATCCAAGGAAGATTGCTGAATAATGGCATATCTAGGTGTCGCGCAAACTGTTCAACCTTGCAAAATCATGATTAGTGTGCAATATAATGGCGCAAAGTTGTATTAAAACATATATATTTCCAAACCTAAAGGATGTCAAGGCCCAGTGGCCCCCTAATACGCCTCTATGCATGACTTAAACGAATTCCATCAGTTTGTCGTTGCTCTTGTTGGATTGACATAGCTCCTGATGTCATCGGTGTCACTTAGCACGAGATGGCTGGAAGGTGGGGGTCAACAATGATTAACTGACCCTCACCCAGACACCCACCCCAGTACAACATGGAACGAAGAGGAATTGTATATTGATTATGCGGCGCCATTGATTGACGCGATGACGTGTTGTCAAATTACCTTGTCCAAATGTATTATTACCAATAGTGAACTGCATTGCATGTCAGGCAACCTATTTAATTTTGTTCTGAAACACCCACAGGGAGATACACAGATAACACATTGAATAAGATTAAATATGGGCGAAAAAATGTAAAGGTTAGATTCTTTAAACATACATATACAACACGTATATCATGTAATATGCCTGATAGTGTCATCCTTGTTCGTCCTCCTGCAATAGTCATACATTATCTTCATCTGCTATCATCTTGTAGTCAGGAAGGTTGCTGCAATCAGAATTGTGTCATATGCAGAGAGCAGTGCAGGGGAGGTTGTTCTTCTTGCACGAGCAGTGACCCTTGCAAGATGTCTTGCAACCACGTTTGATCAGTTCCAAGACGGCAACAATTGCTGGTTTATAGAGACACGGGACTGGGATATACTCGTCCCCGGCAAGCATCCATCCATTTTCCTCTAGGGGCAGTAGGCATGGATGAGGTGTTGTATAGCTTTTGTCCCTCATAGCCACAACGTTGGTGCGTAAGATATGGGACATCAGTGTTGCTCTGGTCGGAGGAAGATTTTCGCCCTCCAGATTCCTGAACCTGAACAGTTCCCAACGCCAACCTACTATGGTAGTTGCACCCCCAGAGCTCTATACTGAGCAAACAAGCTTCTCGATGGGCCGCACTTCTTCGGGCAGCTGACCGTCCACCAGCTCATGGCTTGTGAGCACCGCTTCGCCAAGGAGTTGGAAGGCAGAGACGATGGGGTCATCATTAGGCAAGGATAAGTACGAGGTGATCCAACTCGTCGCTGAGATGCCAACACATTTCCCTCCCCAATCTGCATCTGTGAAGTTTTGTTTGGAGTGTGTGATAACGGTGCGCCGTTCTGGACCGACCACAACAGCCGAGATCTCTTGAGTGAGGGCGAGGACGCTGTACAATGTTGCGTAATCTGTTGGGGATGTCTTGAAGAGCGGTGCTACCACTTCGCTGTTGGTATGATTTAAACGTTGTCCGAACTGCAGGAGCGATTTTGTAGTCCATGTGGGAATAACATAAGTTTACCTCAGTTTCTCTTTCTTTTGTGTCACAACGACACTTTTAAAGGTGTTGTCAGCAGGTTCAGATGCTTGACTGCTTGGGGCAAGGTCGTGGTCAGGAATTGGTGTCATGACAACATCTTCACTGTTTGGGGCAAGGTCATTGTCAGGGATGGGAGCTATGACAACATTCTCACTGCTTGGGGCAACGTCGTGGCCAGGAGTGGGTGCCATGGCGGTATCAGGCGATTCACTGCTTGGTGGAGTTATATCATCAATGTCATTGGCCATATGATTGGCCAGAGACCATGTCTTACCATATTTGTGGTACAGCTTCAGGAGGGAGCCCTCTGGTCAATTTTTATGAAGTGAACTTGATGGGAATTAACTGTGTGACTGACTCAGGCACCTGAAATAGATAATAAAATGGCACTCACTAAAGTGACATGCTTCTCAATGATCTAAATTGCTTATTGTGTTCAATAAAAGCAGGCCAAACCCTAATTTCTGTGCGACATTTCCCAATCCCATAAATACACACACGCATATTTCTGCACTGAGAGAGTTAAAAATGACCTTTACCTTGACCTTCTGGCATGATTTTGACATACAATCGACCCGAAACATATTCCAGATTATCAGGCCTCTTTAAAAACCCTACAATAGAGTCTATCATCATTGAAATTTGTCACGTAGTTCCAGAGATATTCCATTTTCTGTATTTCCCATGAGTGACAGCGACCATCTTGGATTGTGTGCCTTACAGGTGTCTAAACAGTTGTTACCTGGGATTTTTTATTAGTTCAGACCCAAATGAAGTCAAATCAATCACTGTCCCACTTTGAGCATCCGATTCCTAGGGACTGTGAAACATATACATGGTGATCTGCACTAATACCATTTTGTTTTGTTTTGTATTTCCTTTTCCTTGTTTGAGGCTACCATGCGGGCCATCATTTTAGTTAAAAAGACGAACTTCGTGTGTGTAGTTCCAATTCCTCAGAGGATGCGGTCGCCTGCACATTTGCCACTTTCTAAACCTGTTCGCGTTTCTTCAGGCGGAAGAAAACAATAGCCCCGAATTATTGTCGTTATTTTTTATTTATGTGATACACGGCATATAACTATGAACAGAGATGACACCAAATATATGACAGCAACAGTGTCTGTGTGTTGCTTTCTTTAGCAAATTTCAAATGTTCAGTTGTGCACAGTTGTGAAGAGTCATTGAACATATTGTTTTATATGAACCTATGTTACATTAATCAAGTACGCAGCTGGGCTATTCCTAACTATTATAAACTACAATCTACCGTTGTTCAGTGTAACAATCGATTGTTTATATACTGTACTTCGCTACCTACCAATTTTTTATTTACTACCACCTTGTGGCATTGCTAAAAAGGTGACTTAGGCGAGTAGGATAATGTGCTTAATATTTTACACAGCTGAAAATACTACGTCACACTTGCTAATTGACACAACATTATAAGCAAACAATGCGTCGACCCGATTTATTTCGAAATATTTATCACTAGGCAATTGGGCACGCTCATGACATTATGGGTAGCCTTGTTGAAATCTCATAAAGCAATTCAGCACTACGTGAGACCTAATTCATATTCAGTAAGGGTGTCTAAGACACCACTTTTTAAAAGCAAACACCTAACAAACCCACGCGCGCACAAACACAGACGTGACAACGGTTCCAATACGTAAATTGTGTCACGACATGTTCACGCGAAACCAGCCAATGTCATTTTAAACGGCATCTCTACGGCAGACAGTTTGGAAAACGATCCAGTTGCAATGTGGTTGTATGAGACGGGATCCAGACAGCATTGTTCGTGCAAACACAACTAAACCACAATGCGTCAGTCTGTGTGTTTTTCTAATGTTCTTCTGCCACCTGTGTAATAGAAAGAACCTATAATCTTCAATATCTTTATAATAACAATCATAGTAATTCACGTTTATAAGACGTCAAAGAAAACGACAGGAACTTTAGACTCAACGTCACCGGTGTACTGCTACCAAACGTTCTAATTGGTTTTTTTTGCGCAAGGTGAAATATGCTAATAAAATAATTGAGATTGGAAAGAATGAGGCATATCCTGCACAATGGTGACAATTAGTAATTGTTATATGAATAACCCATGCGCACGTGAACTGAATGGACTGACATTGTCACAACATGAGTCAGCGTTTTAAGAACCCGTCTTTGCCACACATTCTGTGGTATCAAGTTTAGCCCAACGTTCCTTAAAAAATGCGAATAATTAGAGTGTTGCGAAACCCATACAAAGCGAAATATTTTCCCAATAGGTCTTGGTCCTATATAAAAGACATGTCGCCGCAGGCCATATTTACCAGTGGTCTAATTAAGCGCCACGGGCCGCCCAATTATGGTGTTTGCGTGAAGAACAAACACACAATCTTGTGACTGACTTCACCGGCGAGGAGACACTAACAAGGCAGTGTTTCGTCAAGCTGTGGTTACGAAAGAAGGAAAACAAGTTTCCCGGTGGGGTTCTATCCAGGTACCGGAAGACAGCAGGCGGCCATGTTGATAAGGAGAACGCAATAAAAGAAGAATTAAACCTCACCATATGAAACGACGACCTCATCTCTGCCGTAGACATGTCTGTGATGCGTGGCATCAGTTTCGCCTGATTGCGATTATTGTGAGCACTTATGTGAAATCGGAATTCCCATTTCCAGTATTATTTCAGCCTAATTTCCATTGCAGCCATTACAGCGGGTGTCGTTTACACTCACGTTGCGTAATAATAATAAATCACATAACTGGGGTAATTATGTGATACTAATATTGCAATCAATCATATAAAGATCCATTTAATTACGAAAGACAATTAAACTATCTATGTTATTAAAATGTATTCATTTAATTGTTCCCACGTTTCTGTTATTCTAATCCCCCGCCCTCCCTCCTAGTCTTCAGACTGGTGTGATAGCTACCAGACACATTGTCATTAAACGGAAGGAGAGGAGACAATGCAATATCAATTGGACAATCATGACAATAATTAACCCGTGTAAGAATTGGCGAGAAAGAAATATTCACACAGATTGCCAGCGACAAAACTGCATCTTTTGTCCGCGTATGGATGTTCATTCCGACGCCATCGCGACAATTCTTGGGAGAATTCAGCCATGCTTCTATCACCACACGAAGACTATTCATCTATATCTTCGTCTGAATTTTCTTAGACAACACGATGAGAAATGTGACGGCAGCAAGACAATTCGAACTCGTCTTCTCTTGATACGGAACCGAATGTTTAACCACTCCTCCACTGTGTCCCTGTCGTGAAGACGGTCCCCCGTTGATGTCGTGTAGGTCCCGTCTGGATACCTAGACACGTCTCCAGATGACACAACCCACGACGTGCCCTGAAGAGCTGCCACCACGGGGGAACTCCCACCTCGCGACACCTGACGACCCGTCACCGAGGCGCACCTGCCTCGTTAGACACCCCAGACAACGGTTATGACGTGGCGCGAGACCCGGATGTAACGACACACTCCGTAATGAAGTAACGAACGCCAAGACTCCGTCACTGGCTGGCTCAGCTGGCGACCGACTAGGGGAGTAGCTTCGATTTCACGCGGGCGGGTGCGAACGTTCACCCTCGTAGTATCACCCGCCCAACGCTCGGCTCAACATACGGAAACGATCTATTATACAGGAGGCAGTTGCGTGAATGGTTTCGTAACGATCCTGGCGTGTTACAAATGCAAAACATATATCGCGGAGATACTTGATGGAATGTATTATTGTAAACCGCACCAACCACGTTGATTTTTAAAGATTGTTGGTGCGTTGTGTTGCTTTTTTCTATCAATTGTACGCGGATATTGTAATAAACATTGTTGTAGATAGTCTTGAAAGAAAAGTCCTACTATAATAATCGCTTGGTAATCATTGACTAAATAATATTTTACTGATTTAGTTAAAATAGTAGTAATAGTTATGATAAATTGATAATAAGTTCGTTTTTACAATAAAACAGATCTTCGTTCTTTCAGATTTGTCTTTCGTTGTTAGTTTGTTTGAAGAATTTTGCCCTAGGCGATTCATTTTGCCAAAGGTTCGACGTCTGAGAAAACAATTGCCGGAACGGGAGTGTCTTTATTTCACATACGTAAATACATATAACGTCATATTATTTAGCTTAGATATACTACCTGGAAACTCTCACTAATGCTTATTACCTACTGTAATTGTTTTCCCATTGGGCATACATTTCTTACTACCCATTTTACTTCATCAACAAAGGTTATTGTTACAATTGATTGGAAGACAGGACATGGTAATCGATGTCAACTGAAGCTTCATTTAATTATCTACTTGTCTCGGTTTCATACACATTTCGATAAACGATTGAACCTATCTCATGCATGTACTATCAACTACGACATGCCAGAAATTTGCCACGTTTTTGTTTATAAACCACTACTTTTTCGGATGAGGTGAAATTCGATAAAAAGGGGGAATCCATGGACAAGTATTCGTTACTTACATCTGTGTGAGTGTTTGTGTGTGTGTGTGTGTGTGTGTGTGTGTGTGTGTGTGTGTGTGTGTGTGTGTGTGTGTGGGTGGGTGCGTGCGTGCGTGCGTGCGTGCGTGCGTGCGTGCGTGTATACGTGTATATAATAGTAACAACAACAATAATATGACTATACTCAAACTTCAAGGCACTAATTATGTTAGCATTTTAACTGACGACACGTTAGACTGGAAGAATTACATTAAAGTGATAGAATCCCAGTTATCGAAAGTAGCATCCTTTATGTTCAAAGCTAGCCATTGTATCGACCACTCCAGGTTGCGTACTTTGTATTGTTCATTGTTTTTACCTCACTTGATGTATTGTTCTTAAATATAGGGAAAACATATGTGACAAACTTACAATATATTGGGATCATACAAATTATTTGTTATACAAATATCGCATTCTAATATTCAATGATATAGTTGATCTAAAAGCTGTTGTGTTTCTGTTTTCCCAAACCGACAAGTATTTGTGAAGGCAATACCCTCATACACTGCATGCATGAGAGAAAATGTGCGTACAAATATGAAAGCAACGTCAATACCTGTATTCGGCGTGAACTTGTGGAACTCACGAAATACATCGGTTGTTAGCATAACATCAATATATGTATATATATATATATATATATATATATATATATATATATATATATATATATATATATATATGTATATGTATATGTATATGTATATGTATATGTATATGTATATGTATATGTATATGTATATGTATATGTATATGTATATGTATATGTATATGTATATGTATATGTATATGTATATGTATATGTATATGTATATGTATATGTATATGTATATGTATATGTATGCAGGTATTGCAGTACCTCAGGTATTGCAATACCTCAGGGAGTTTGACGCCCCTGCCATGCAGAGTTGTAAACCACTGCCTTGTGGTATAGGTTCTTGTCAGAACCGAAGGCTAAGGGAGCAAACCCTAAACAGAAAACCATGCCACTGTGGCAGCATCAAGGGCGGTTGGTGTATGGAACTCCCAACATCTCTCGACCAGCCACTGCAGGGACAAATAGTTTGCGCCTGTCTTGACATGTTCTTGCCGGTGTGAGACCTCTATTTGTTCCCCGAGAGAGTGTCGCTAGTAACTTGCAAAAGCCAGCGATACTTCAAAAGTTTTTGCTAGCAGCTTCCATGAAATGTACAACTGCACGAAACATGATACCGGATCGGCCGTCGCCCGGGTTACCAAGGACCGCGCTGCTCGACCTCATCTTCCGTCGACAGTGGAAAATCAGCTAGGAAGAAGAAGACAAAGAAGACAACTACTGACAATTGGACAATGGAACGTCAGGACTCTCCTCGACCGAGAAGGAGCTAACCGACCAGAAAGACGTACGGCACTAGTAGCAATGGAACTTGCCAAATACAACATCGACATCGCCGCCCTATGTGAAACAAGGTTCTCAGAGTCTGGTAGTCTCGACGACTTGGAATACTCTTTCTTCTGGAGTGGCAAACCCGAAGGAGAAAGAAGGGAGGCCGGAGTGGGCTTTGCTATCAAAAAGGATATCATCACAAAGCTGACAGAAATGCCACGGCCAGTAAGTGACAGAATCATGACGATGAGACTACCTCTGAGCAAGGACAACTTTGCTACAATTATCAACGTGTATGCTCCGACAATGACAAACCCAGACGAAAACAAGGAGGCCTTCTACAACCAGCTCACAAGTGTGCTCAGGGGCATCCCTCATACCGATAAGCTACTGCTGATAGGAGACTTCAATGCGAGGATAGGAAGAGACAATGACAAGTGGCCCTTGGTCATGGGCAAACATGGGATTGGGAAATGCAACTCCAATGGCGAACTTCTACTGGCTCTGTGCTCTGAGTTCGAACTGATAGTGACGAACACCATGTTCAAGCAGAAGGATGAACGCAAGACCACCTGGATGCATCCTCTGGCATATGATCGACTACATCATCACGAGGTGTCGGGATAAGATGGACATCCACAGCATCCGAGCCATGCGTGGAGCAAACTGCTGGACCGATCACCAGATGCTGAGATCAAAAGTGGCTTTCAGAATACGACAAAAGCACAACAGGCAAGGGACAAATAAGCCGACCAAGCTCAACACTGCAAAACTAAGTACCATCAGCCATAGGGAGAGTTTTGAGCAAGAGATGGACAGTGCTCTCGCCCACTGGGAGGAGAAGGAAAACTCAACACCAGACGAGGAATGGGCAGCTCTGCAGCAGGTTGTGTACAACACAGCCAAGACATATCTTGGCAAGCCAGACAGAAAACACCAGGACTGGTTCGACCCCAACGACCAGGAGCTACAGACTCTTATGAGCAGAAGAGACCAAGCCCACCAGAGAGTGTTGCAAACCAGGAGCACTAGATCCACCACTGCAGCATACAAAGATGCCTGCAGACTGCTACAAAAACACACCCGTGCACTGAAGTCGGACTGGTGGGAAAGGAAAGCAGTGGAGCTGCAGAGAGCTGCCGACAGTAACAACATGAAGGGCTTCTACAATGGACTGAAGGAAGTGTGGGGACCCAAAAAGAAGGGACCTGTTCAACTAAAATCAACAGACGGAATGGAAACCTTCTCTGACAGCAAGAGAGTTGTGGCAAGATGGAGTGAACACTTCCAGAAGCTACTCAACGTCCCTGGCGACATAGATCACGAAGCTCTGGACAACATCCCGCAGCGCATTACCAAGACAAGCCTTGATGAGATTCCAACTATGGATGAGATGGCTAGAGCAATCGCCAGCCTGAAAGATGGCAAAGCACCTGGAGGAGATGGAATTCCTGCAGAAGTATGGAAGCATGGAGGAGACAATCTGTTCAGCAGACTGCACCAACTAATCACCAATGCCTGGGAGATGGGTTCTGTACCACAAGCATGGAAGGATGCAAGCATTATAACCATCTACAAGAAAGGTGATCGAACAGACTGTGGGAACTATAGAGGAATCTCTCTTCTTTCCTTAGCAGGCAAGATCTTCGCCAGGATCCTCCTCAACAGACTATCTACCCACCTAACACCAGAGGTAGTTCCGGAGACACAATGTGGCTTCAGAGGTAACCGGAGCACCGTGGATATGATATTTTGTCTCCGACAACTACAAGAAAAGTGCATTGAGCAGGACCGACCACTGTACATGGTATTTGTCGACTTCAGTAAGGCGTTCGATATCGTTGGGAGGACCGGACTATGGCAGCTACTGAAGAAGTATGGCTGCCCAGAGAAGTTCACAACAATGATCGAGGCACTACATACCGGAATGATGGCGACTGTTAATGTTGGAGGGGAAGTCTCGGAATCGTTCAGGGTCACAAATGGGGTCAAGCAAGGCTGTGTACTGGCGCCCACGCTCTTTTCCATCTTCCTATCAGCAATGCTCGACAATGCTTTCCGAGACATGGGGGATGGCATCTACATACAGTCCAGACAGAGCGCTGACCTATTCAACGTCGCACACTTCAGAGCGAAGACCAAGACTACACGGAGCTGCTATTCGCAGATGACAGTGCACTGGTTGCACACTCTGCTGAAGAGATGCAGAAAATAGTGGATGCTTTTTCCAATGCGTCAAAGAAGTTCGGCCTGAAGATTAACATCAAGAAGACCGAGGTGCTGTACCAACCCAACTCTACAAGAACCCGAGAGGAGGATATCATGGTTGATGGAAACAAGTTGAACTCTGTTATGGAATTCACCTACCTCGGAAGCACTATATCAAGTGACGGATGCATTGACGATGAAATACAGAGGAGGATGGCCAAGGCTAGTGCATCTTTCGGCCGACTACGCCAGAGACTCTGGAACAACCACCATGTGTCCATGCGGGTTAAAGGCAAGATATACCGTGCAATTGTGCTGTCCATCCTCCTATACGGAGCCGAGGCCTGGACAGTGTACAGACGACAGGTGAAAAAGTTGCACGCCTTCATGATGCGACATCTGCGTTCGATCATGAGGATAACCTGGATGGACAAAGTGACAAACAAAGAAATACTCGAACGGACAGGGCTGCCATCTATGGAAGATCTTCTGATCAGAAAGAATCTCCGGTGGACTGGACACCTCATGAGGATGTCATCAGACAGGCTACCGAAGCAGGTTCTCTACTCCCAACTGTCTTCTGGTCACAGAAAGAGAGGGCGCCCTCGTCTCCGGTTCAAAGATACCATCAAGAGAAACCTGAAGCTGAGAGACATAAAGATCGACTCCTGGACATCACTCTCACAGCAGAGAATGGAGAAATGGAGAGCAAGAGTCAAGTGATGGAAGCAGTCTTTGTCGCTTCGCGACCGACAGCATGATGATGATGATGTATATGTATATGTATATGTATATGTATATGTATATGTATATGTATATGTATATGTATATGTATATGTATATGTATATGTATATGTATATGTATATGTATATGTATATATATATATATATATATATATATATATATATATATATATATATATATATATATATATGTATATATATATATATATATATATATATATATATATATATATTTATTTATTTATTTATTTATTTATATTTATATTAACATTACGTTAATATTATACTCTTAAGGAAATATATTATATAAACATAGAAATACATCGGTATCACTGCAAAGTGAATCTTTGTTATGCATACGTGCTTGTTCCTAGTGTAACTGTACGACTATGATTCATACTTAAGTATGGCCACTTATTTTGTAAAATAGTTCACAGGGGTAGTATATATACAATATATGAAGTTATAAATGTATAACTTCATATCTGCTCCTTTTCAATGTAAAAAAATTCAGTTGTTAACAAACTGATTGATACGCCAGTGAGCCATGATGGATTGGCACGGCTGTAAAGGTGTTTTTAAATGGCGGCGGAAACTTGCTAGCTACTACAAGGACGCATATTCCAAAGAGTATGCGCAGCTGCAAAAAGCCCTAGTCCCAATATTGGTATTGACTTTAGGGGAAAAAATTCATTCAGAACTAGATGATTGTTGTGAACTAAACATTTTATATAAATGCACCCATATATGTAGGCTCTATGTATGTAAGAATGTTGGGTGATGATGGCCCATTGAAAACCCCGTGATGTTTACTATCAGGAAATAAAGCTTTTACTTACTTATTTAATACATTTGATGTTAATTAAATATATACGTTATTGTACAAAACATTTATTGCCACTATCAATACTGCGTTTTTCCCGCAGAAACATTTCCCCGCTGATTTTAGGCAACCGATTAAATATCGTTTGTCATATTGACATGCTGTTCATTATTTTGAGTTACCAATAATTGTGTTGACGTCTACAACAGTAGCACTCTTGCACTTAGTACACCAGCGCCACACCACCATGGCAGTCGACGTAGTCGATCGTTTATTTTTTGCAGCCTGAATTTCGCGTCGTGACACGTCGTAAATCATTTGCCGATACACCTCCACAATGGCCGCCAGGCTCTCGCATTGTTGTGCAGCGTGCGATCGGAACTCAATTAAAGTATCGTTTCATGGCCAACCACGAAGCGACGCCGACGAGACTTCGCCCGAACAATGCCGACTTTGTAGCTATATGTGACAAGGGATCGACGTTTAATTAGTATAATATATCGGACAGGCGCAGGTTGGCCGTCGATAAAACGCTGGTTGGAAGCCGGTTTTAACGGGGAGCTGTCCTTGCAGCGTTGTCCGGGTAATTAATTCGGTCTCCACGACACAGGACACGCTGCTTTAGCGACAGTCAGATTTTGCGACAATGTCAACCATGGGCACATAAATATTTAGCATTAACAATGAACCGGATTTTCCGGATAACCTTTCCATTACAGAAACAGCAAGTTAGACTAATGCCGTTACCAGTTTACCGCAGACA
Source organism: Oasisia sp. SBJ-2009 (assembly GCA_964017155.1). Lineage (NCBI taxonomy): Eukaryota > Metazoa > Annelida > Polychaeta > Sabellida > Siboglinidae > Oasisia > Oasisia sp. SBJ-2009. The sequence continues at coordinate 39,631,575 of OZ024861.1, read as the reverse complement.
ATATTATAGTTTTCTGGGTGACACCTGGTGAATGTTCATGTTACTAAACTAACGGGTTTCTTTAGTTGATCAGTGCGACAATGTATCATTTAAATTGTATTATTATTCTCATTCGCTGGTTAAATAACAAGGTTCCGGTTAAGACGAGTGATTATTTTAAAACAGACTGCAGCTTTAGCAGTCCGGTGTAGCAAAAGCCATACGAACGTGTGTGTACTTTATGTTCATTCACGTACAACAAAGTTACACTTGAACTTTCGGATTCTAATGTTTATTAATATATTTTACGAATTCGTGTATTCTACGTAAGCCCCCCACACTACTCACTGTAAACAAATTATGGCTACGTCCCTGGCTGAGTGTCAAAGAAAGATTGTCCAGTTATTATGAGAACGTATTCACCATCCGAATCAAAACAATGCGCGTCATAGTTACTATTACTACTGCTACTGCTACTACTACTACTACGTTTGCTACTGCTACTGCTACTGCTACTGCTACTGCTACTGCTACTGCTACTGCTACTGCTACTGCTACTATGTATATAAAATATGTATGTGTTACAGGGTATTTTATGCGCCTCTGAGCGGAAATTTTTCCGGATATACGGCGCTTGACAAATAAAAATAATTATTACTACTACTACTACTACTAATAATAATAATAATAATATTATCAAAGCATGTTTGGGTAGCAGTTAATATTGCGCCCATATAAAATATTTTGTATTTTGCATTTCACTAACCCTTAAACCTGGTTTTGGACTTTAAAATCAAAAAGGCCTATTGATCCGTAACAGTTATCTTGAATTCCTGAAAACTGTCAATACCATGACGCGCCAGCGGGACAATGTCACTGGTGTGTCATGGAAATAGTGTCTTCAGTAATATGGCAATGGATATCTGCGGTTTGAAAATATATAATGTTCCAATGGATTTTGATCAGGGGTGAATGTTCTTAGTGAAACGGGCCATTGTTGGGTATTTGACGCATGCGTACAGGTTGTTTCCATTTCTATGCGTAGGCGTAGTGGTCGTTTAGAGTGACACGTTCCAACAATAACGTACGGATGCAGTGTTATTATCTAGACATGAATAGTCAACAAGAAAGAAGACGTATTTCGCTAGTTTAGCTTGTATTTGTTTCATATCGATATTCAGATATGTGCCGAACGTAACAAAATATAAATTATAGTCTCAATGTTGGCATTTGCATAATAAACCAAACCAATTATCGTCTTGTGTAAGATTACGACAATTATATTTCCATTTTATCAATCTACGTTGTCTCCGTTCATTCAGTTGCGCCAACATTCTTGGAACCCAAGCTCAAAGGTGGATCAAAGCTAAAGGATTATTTCATATAAGAATGAATAGGCAATACTCTGGTCGTCAGCAGTTGTATTGATATGCCAAGGAGCTACGATTGATAAGAAAGCATAATGTTTGTCAACATTTTCGGAAGCGTCCATAGAGTACACTTTTTCTTGAACCCTTCTCCCCTCCACAAAGAGTATTCATGAAGTGTTGATTGTTGTGTCTAATACGTACCGTAATGGCAAGGAGGGGACAACAGTTTGTTAAGCGTGCAGAAGACTCCGACCCCGACCCCTAGTGAATGGTTTGTATTCTTCGGTAAATACTGACAATTATGAACGACCCCTTATAAAAGTACGCTTTTAAATGATGGCGAAAATGTGCAATAGTTTCAACTAAGCATACATTTCATACTGCCCGTTTTACTTCATCATCAAAGGTTATTGTTACAATTGATTGGAAGACATGACTTGGTAATCGTTGTCAACTGAAGCTTCATTTAATTATTTACTTGTCGCGGTTTCATACACATTTCGATATACGATTGTCACACTAAACACGTGCAACTACGAATGTGTAAATCGCTATACAAATTGTGAATATTTATATACGAACAGCATTCGCGCAGTCACAGATAACATTTGGCTCGAGATATAAGCGCCAGACAACTGTCAATAAGCTGGGTGAAGCTTTGAACTTCTCATAAAGCACAACACAAATGTGTACTGATTTTCGGTCGGAAGACCACTAAGAAGATCAAACTTCTTAAACATCGCTCTGTTGAAGGGAATCTGTCTATTTAAAAAGTCTGGTTGGTGTAGACGGCCATCAGTTTGGTCTCTCCATACCAGCAAATGTTGTGTCTCATATGACACATTACGCGATTTCAGATTTCACCGTAGAAGATATTTGAAAGAAATTGAAGTCAAAGGGTGGTTTTGTCGGTTGTCCGTTTATCACCCGGCAACTCGCTAATATATATATAATTATATATATATATATATATATATATATATATATATATATATATATATATATATAATGAGGAAGTATATTCTTCATCCGACAGATGAGTTCAGAACGGCGTTGGTGTCTGGCAAACCTTGGAGTTTAAACAATAACATTGTCATATATCAATGGTCAATAAGAATGGTCTACTTTTATACACCAAAGTTATTGAAATTGTACACATTGTTTGTTTAGCATTAGCTTTACCGAACCACTAATTACTGCAACGAAAGATTGTTAAATATTCCGTTTTTCCGCGTTGGCAGTGCTTCTTATTTGCATTGTCAATTATCAAAATAGATTCATCTCGCTGTTTATGAGTGAATTTAATCGATCTAAATGCGTGAAGCCGTTGACTGCAACCAAACGCGTGGCAACAGGAATGACTCGGTATATTTCGACAGTTATTCTTGTTTGTTCTCTGCACGTGTTTGCAGTGTCTTCCCCTCGCATCCATTCAACATTAAGCGGTCCAAACACCTGCTGCGTGTCTTTGGCTACTACAGGGCATGCTTGCACCTATTCACACCTCGCGAGTCACCGCCGGCGATTCCGACAAGGCGAAGGTAATAAACGACCATCTACCGCCGCAACACGTCCTGTGCCGAACAACGCGGCCCTTCTAACAGATTGCCTCGGCCTACGACGTCGGCGGGTGAAGCGCTGTTGGGGACCGCGCCACGCCCATCTCCCTCGCAGTAATTGTCACACTGAATACGGGTCCACGCCCGCACCCGCGTCGAACGAGTGGCTGGATGAGACGTGTCGCACGGAGGGTCAAGTCAACAAATGTTGACAAACGACGTCTGTTTGCGGTTTCGGATTGTCTCAGCGGTGAGATGACCATGATGTGATCGTCGGGTTAGCTCACTGGGGCACTCACTCAGTAAGACGTCGTCTGTCTCCGGCAAGATGGATGGACGTGGCTCGGTTCTGCAGGAGGGGATGGGCAGTTGGCAGCCGCAACGGAACTGGCATTGTGAAGTGGTCAACTTGTCGTCTTGTCGCCATCCGGTGAATGTTGCGCAGATTTGTTTTGTTCAAGTGGACAATTCCGGGAAGGAATACAGTAATGGCGGAGTTTCACTGAAAGGACTCGTGAATGGACAACGAACACCCCTCTCTACCACAAACACGCACGCACGCACGCACGCACACACGCACGCACGCACGCACACACACACACACACACACACACACACACACGTACTGGTCGAAGGCATCTCAAAGAAAAAGTTATATACAACATAGTCAAAGGTTCGTATGTAAACGTTAGATTTCAATCAGTGGCATATCCATACGATGTATCAGGGGAAACAAGAGTAAAGTCTCGATGCAAATAGTTGACGATGTGGTAGGTGTGGTAGGTTGTCCTGATCTTATTGGGTCTTCTTTGTCTGCCACAAGCTGTAGTGCATGTCCAGGATCCTGCGCAGGTATTCAATGTGGACTGCGACTACATCTGTAATATATCTATTCTCTTTTCTTGGCGTGTTGTATATGGCACATATGATACGGTGTGCTGTTGTTGAAATTCAGGGTTGGCGTAGCATTTTTATTACAGAGGTATGAAAAAAAAATATTCTTCAAAGTTTTACTCAGCCGATCGAAGGTTGCTGACGCTATTCCCACTACGCAGTTCAGTTGGTGATCGATCATTACTTTGCTGTTTATTCTACTGCCAAAATAGATGAAGTTGTCAATTGTTTCTTCTTTGTTCTCGTTGGCAAAACACATGTCGGTGGTTGGTGCTGTCCTTTTGTGGACTTTTAACTGTGCTTAACTCGCAAATCATCGGGGTATATGCTGACTGATTCCTTGATACATTGTGGGTCCGGATGTTTGAGACTGCGGCAAAGTCATCAGACCGTGTCGTTAATATAATGAGCCCTCAAGACAATTATATCTGTTTCGAAATGCAAATATCCACTGCCGTATTACTGAGGACACTATTTCCATGACACACCAGTGACAATGGTTCGCTGGCGCGTCATGGTATTGATCGTTTTAAGGTGTTGAAGGTCACTGTTAAGGATAAATATTGATTTTAAGGTGCGACATCAGGCTTAAGAGCTCTTAGAAACGTTACTAAAATTGCCTAACAAACATTGCTCCTTATCCTTCAGAACCTCGCTGCCTCTGGTTTCCATACTTCCATATGCCTAATGACTTTCGAATCTCAAATATCTCGAACGTGGATTGGCCGCTCTACCGACTGTGCTACTGCGCCGTGACTTCACGCCAATATCTAACCGTAACATGTTTCTCCTGCTACGCATGGATAATTCATTTTCGTCCAGATAAAGGTACCTTATAGGCGCATTACCTTACTACTCCCACCCTACTAAACTCCTCTGCATAAAACAGAGTCTGCCCTATATACCGATTGATTTATGACGGCATGGTTGGCCTGGTTCTGAACGTATACTTAGGGACGTGTAGATGGCGTAATTAGATTTAAGATGACGTAAAAAGAGAGTAAATATTCCGCCATTACTACTCTACGTAGTCTATTCAGAAAGATCTTTAAAGATCCTCACCACACAAAGCCCCGGGCAAAATGTAGATATCATTACATTCGCCTTATTGTGCTTATACAATATCTCGCTTATACAATGTCAGCACCATCCAGAAACTAACTGTTAAATGATCAGATAGAAAAACAAACATAGAGTCGTACTATGTCTTAATATATATATATATATATATATATATATATATATATATATATATATATATATATATATATATATATATATATATATATAAAACCAGTTACTTCACAACATGTAACGTTGTTTATTATAATATTTGATAAATTCACGATAGGAAGTGGCATTTTCCCAATGCAAAATCCACTAGATTAATTGACTTGGTTACAATGAGGATTTACAGCCGGGGCAAACGCTTGGAGGAAAGTCGAAGGGGTGATGGGAGATAGACGCATATCACGTAAACGCAAAGGAAATGTGCTCAGCTAGTGTGTTGCCCAGACATACATCAATGCACTAGAAACGATGGTACTAACATAGAAACAACAGGAGAATGTCCAGGTTCGCGAGAAAAAACCTGGAAAGAATAATCGTGGGAGTTAAGAGAGCTGATAAGAGAAACACGAATGAACTGAAAGTGGAGGTTGGAGTGAAGAAAAGTTTTAAGAAGAAATTGGTGAGGAGTACACGGGCTGGTCATTTGGGAAAAAATGGGAGATAACAAAACTGACAAAGAGAGTAGATGCCCAGAAAGTGGAGAGGAAATGGAGGCGGGAAATACCGAAATTTTGATGGGATAGTGCATTAAAAGTGACCTAGAAATAGTGGGAGAAGAATGGGGTAAATTATAGAAGGAATTGGAGACTGCTGACAGAGAACCTATTAAGAGAAAATTGAGAGGAAGAAAAAAGACAATGGAAAAGGGAAACATGGTCAACTCATCCCTGATAATAGTAATGCCAAGAAAACAATAAAAAAATCTAATTGACCCTAGTCTAGTAACCGGGCAACTATTATATTGAATCCTTAATAGCCAATAGCCATCACACACATTGAGAATAATGATATTTTCATTGCTCTGTCAACTCTTACGCTGCAGCCAGCGACAGAAGTGGAGAATTCCCAACTGAATCCTATTTGAATGATGACAAATTTCTTTGCGAAAAGGTAGGACTGGGAAGGAAACTCTTACACATCCTTACACCCTCTGTACTTTATGAATCTACGAATCAGGCAGCCAGTTATTGGTCCTCTATTCCTCACCATCCTAATTTTTCCGGGATTGGGGGGATGGCCCACCCTGGTCCCCCTCTGGCTACGCAACTGCTGAAAATTTTACTAACCGACAACTCATACTTGACTGATCCGCAACCAATATAGCCGGTTTCTGTGGTCATTAATAACCGGGTCAGCGTACATTTCGAACAGTGGTCAGGATCCTTCCTATTCAGTCAGGGAAGACATCATGAATCTGTCATATATAACCGAACGTTAGAAAAGGTCATAAACATCAAAGCGTCCACGTCGAGAGATGTTAAAATATCTCTATATGCTCTACATTTAATGGTTATCTACAAATTAGAAAACAATCACGCATTAAATTTCATCCGGAATACAAAAGTTCCCGATTACCGGCATCCGTGCCCTCGAGGTGAGGGGCGAGAGATGAGGGCGCGGGGCGGGCCACGCAAGGCTGCCCCCGGGGTCAGTTATCATTAGCGAAATCATGTTTTCCATTTGCGTTAAACGGTGATCATGCGACAACAAAGGCGCCATTAAAGGACAGCTAATTATGATCTGTCGCTGATTGAAGCAAATCGCTTTTTAAAGAGGCAATCGTTTTTCCGTCGGACGCGCTCCCCGTGAGCGATGAGGTACGGCTGGGAACAATGTCTGCCGATGGCCGAGCGGCTTTGTGCCCGGCCGACGCGGGATGTCCCTCGGCAGATGTCACGCTCGGCCGCCGGCTACGTGACGCGGGCAAGACGGGTTCCCGTTCTGATAAACGAGGATCTGCGAGATTGTATCTATCTCCCCGACTAAGTGAACACACAATCTTGTTCTTCTCTGTCGGAATTTTCTCGTAATCTGGGGTTGTTGGTATGACTGGTAATTTTCTTTCGCCGTGCATATTTATATTCATAGATATACATCAATGTCAGTCCCGTCGCATAATAACAATTGTAAATACCAGTTATTTTATTTCGTTGTGTAATTTGTATATGTTATATATGAAGTGTACGTGAAGTATACCGATGGGTAATTTTTTAGTTTTGGTTTATTGGTTGTCAATGCTGTTTGTGCCCGTACTTTTTCTTTTGGTTTAAAGTATATATATATATATATATATATATATATATATATATATATATATATATATATATATATATATATATATATATATATATATATATATATATATATGTATATATATAATATATATATATATATATATATATATATAATCTATTGTTACACAACAAGACGTTTGTGATAACACGCGCAACAATAAAACGGATAGCGTGGTATGTTAATAATAATAATTATTATTATTGTCTCAGTCACATCAGAAGCAAATAGGTCGATGGTTTTAACTGAATGTGAATACCACGAATTTCGATGTGCCAAATAAAATAGAGAGCCCGAGCGTGATAAGCACTCCCTGGAATTTCCAAGCATCAATCATTATTAAATGTTGGGTTACCAGTTTTTATTATACGTGTAATTTGAACACCATGCGTTTTTTTCTTCAAAGGTATATAATTTATAGCATCGCTTACGAAGCAATGCATTCCTTTTGGTAGACCACATCGTGCGCATGCGCATGCGCATTGCATCACAGACAAAGACATATGATGACTCGAATTAAATTATTATAAAATATTATATTCATGTCGAGCTATTAATACACAGGTAGTTGGATGGATATTACACAAATGTCGACTTGTGCGTGTGAATTGTTCCCATACAGCAATGCAGGTGCATGATATAGTTTAACTTGTAATACTAGACATGAATAGCGACATTTCTGGGATATTCTGTATCTGATCTGTAGCACCTGATGTAGCCATCGTCAACACAGTTTATTTCGGTTAGATGGTAAGTTGTATTATCAAATGGTAATTACAATAGTTTTGTGTTTTCAGCAATCCTTCCTGGTGTGTGTATGCTTGCTTATGCATATTTACTATATCTACATAATATATGTATAAAACGTTTATTTTAAAAGATATACTTAGTTAATTACAATACCTTCACTTATACATACCAACTACGACTTTATAGCTTTTTATTTATATTCGTCATAAAATATGATACTTTGCAGCGATCTCGCAGATGGTTATTTTAATCTCGGGGCGGCATTTGATAACCCGGTCAGAAGCATTTACCTTTTCGGATTTCGGCTAATTTGCGTGATAAGCCCTTACGCAAAGTATCCTGGGTAAACGTGCATGCGTTCATATCCTGGGTAAACATGCGATCCTCTAGCGCACATTTTTAATTAACACTATATTAACAAGAATAACTGAACTGTGACGAGTGTAGTATTGTAATCGAACCGAACAATTATATTAAATAAATCGGCAGTTAACTCACAATGCGAAAAAAATTTGTTTTGCCATACATTCCTCTGTTTACAATCACACCTTGAACGACATTCTCCCGATGTTTCCATGTTCGCATATGCGCAGCCGTACACATTGGCGATCTCCGAACAAATCAATGTTTCCGTTTGACGGATATGACGTAGGATTTGGCGTAGAACAATCGCAGAAGTCGTAGAAAACACGTAATACTTACACGTAATTACCGTTTCCCGCTGACGTCATTTCATATTTCTGTGTCTCATAATCAATGTATTAAAAGTAATGTATAATATATATATATATATATATATATATATATATATATATATATATATATATATATATATTTTAATGATGTACATATAATATGTAATATATATATATATAATATATATATATATATATATATATATATATATATATATATATATATATATATATATAAGTATATATATATACACATTGATTTATATCTGAGTATATATATATATATATATAAATATATATATATATATATATATATATATATATATATATATATATATATATATATATATATATATATATATATAATGTAAATGGATTCTTCATTAGAAATAATAGTAGCATCATTCGAAAGATAAATGCTAGACAGAATACTCGGTAAGAAACTGATGGAATAAATTGCAGTTGATATTTTGTTTGACCTTTTCTTAAAACAAAACAATAAAAATATTATTAGAATACGCTCTAGAATTTGTAAAGTTTCACCTATATTTATATCGTCATTTCTGTCTATGAAAAACGAATTATTAATTACTTATTAATTAAGGTCAACGAGTTTGATTTTTTTGACAGTATAGGTTGGAAATTATATATGATACATACAATATACAAATATACAAGTTTATTCTTTTCATCATGATCGCATGATACACACACAAACACAAACGTAAGAGAGACTGCTCAAACAATATCGTCGACAGATTTGAACAAATACCTCATATTGTGGAGATGGGAATTGTTCTTCAACGGCGTAATGTAAGGTACTTATTCTGTCCCGGTGAGCTATAACTGTTGTTTTCTAAAACATTTTGCTGATGCGAGGGTTTTAACGTAGGTGTCTGTTATTAGTGTCGTCATTTATTTACGACACTCAGCTAAAGACTGTAGGTAGCTGAGCCAAACATTGGCAGCCATTCATGACGCAGCTCGTTTAGCGTTCGAGATAAAAGAATGTCAATGATAAATGATGATACATTCCACCTTAAGCACAATGACTTACTTTAAAAAAATAGTCAGACTGTCACGTACATATTGTTTTTTTACACAAACCGTAAATATGATACAGGCAATTTTCCATTGTGAAGATTCCGTGATAGTCTTTGCATAGCCCTGTTTAGACCACAAATTGCTTGAATCGTGTCTCGAGTGCGTTCCAAGACAACCACAGTTTGTGATATTTTATGCACGTCTCTCTCTCTCTCTGTATTGAAGACAATCTTCTTAACGACATTATCCACTTCTCGACTGACGTCTTTATGCAGAAGGTATTCTGTGCTATCGAATAGTGTCTTCGGTCGACTCGGTTTCAGCAGCAGATTTCTAAGTGGTGTTCTCACATTAAGTACAAACAAACGTCCTAGTGTTTGAACATATAATACACTTATGTACAGAGGTGTCCTTAATGGCCGGACTGTCACTTGCGTATTCCGGTCAGGCACTGTATACAGTAGCATGGAGCCTTCCACGACCCAGAGCCCCGTTGGCTCTTACGGCAGCATTCCGCATCGTCATTCCCCGCTGTCGTCGGCGTCGAGTCTTCTCCGTCTCGCTTAGCGACCACTTGTGTCCGAGAGGGAAGTTCCGTGGGGAAAGGCGTGGATGGAATGACGTAGGCGGGGTGGGGAACTGAGGCCGCGGGACACGGCGCGACGGTGGCGGAGGGCCGTAGTAAGTCTGCCTTGACGCACGCCTCCAGACCGACCAGACTCCGCTGGCAGTAGACGTCTCGCAGGAGACGACGCAAGTCCTCGACGGACCGCGTCAGCAGCATGATGTAGTTCCTCGCCAGTAGCAGTGTCGACATCTTCGACAGCTTCTTGACGCTCGGGCCGTGTGCATACGGCATCACCTGGCGGGCACAGACAACAACGATGATAATGCATTTCCGTTATTTCGGTCATTATATTCGCATTAGTTTTCAATGTAGATACTGTAACCAAAGGTGAAAGAGTTAACATAACGCAAATTACACTAAAGGTATATTAAACGTATACTTATGTCGGTGTCAATGCATCCAAGGGGTACGGTTTTACTAGATAAAAAGTATATATATATATATATATATATATATATATATATATATATATATATATATATATATATATATATATATATATATATATATATATATATATATATATATATATATATATATATATATATATACTTGTCGATATTTTATATTCTAGTTAAGAAAATTTGTTGAAACGACAAAACAACATTTACTGCATTGACCGTGGACTCGTACTAACACCATAAGGTTGCTATCGTGAGAGCAACCCTAAAATAATAGAAAGTTGCATTGATTAATAGTTAATTAGTTACTAATTAATGAATTGCTATAAAACATGTTTAGTAGACGTTGTATTAACGTTTATAACATATTACAATGAGTACTTTAAACAGAACGAAACCAGTTTTCGATATAAACACGGACAATCCGTCAGTTTGGTTTTTTATTAATGACACCGACAGGCTGGCGATTCCTGTCTTAACTAAACACGGTTGTTCCTTGAAATAATTAGCGAAGAGTCATCCAGGTATGAGATTGATCAACCGCTAAATTTTTGCATTCTATAGGAGCATTTTATAGGAGTTTGGCGCATTAGAAAGTTATCTAATTTTGCATTATTTATGTTACTGTACTGAGAGGAAGAGTTCGTCCTGTAAACGTTGCGCTGTATGTACACAAAATATGTCTTAGTCCAGAATGATCTAATGAAAATACATTGTATCTACTTTATGATAGTGTCGTATCTAATTTAATGTTATGACAATTAACGTACACATTTGCTCTAAATTTAAGATTAACTTTGGTGTTTATATAAGAAATATATTTCTTGTGTACATTAAATAGGATCTAGTTAATATTGAAAGCATATGCCGTTTTATATATTCGTCTAAATGTATTGTCTATATATAGACCAGTCAGTGTAATAGACAACGGTGGATTTTTTTTATCGAAGAAGAGTAAGTCTAGAATTGTATTGAACTTTGTTAATATCTGAACGTATGATCTATAATGAATTCGACCTATCCAAGTTCAACATAACGATAATCTTGTGACAGTATCACTCGTAACACTTCTTCTATATATGCAATCACACCCGTCGGAACAGGCGCACTAGAGGTGAATTCCCTTCGCACTTCCCCTTAAAATTATATACGAAACCAAGACTGCCAATGACATCCCTGTTTTTATATGACAATTCCGCATATACGTTCTTCCTTCTGCATAGGGCTATTGACCAACCGACTCTCTAGCACGACAAGTGCACATTATTGAGGCTAAAGACGAAATAAAGCGTCTGCAGCTGGATTCTTTACACTTTTAGAAAATAGTTGCACAAGTGGTTTCGTTTCGCTTCGTATAACATCAACGGGAAGCTGACTATGGGGGCTCGTAGTGTGAAGTGCGTATCTAAGGCCTAGCACAATCTTACCATGTACTTCTTGTTAGGGCGTAATAACAAACTAATCACCAAAGCATCGAACAATTTCCGTTGCATTGAATTTCTGTTGCGTTGCAAAGAGTCTGAGGCTTGATAGAAATATTATATAGATTGTATTTACTATTTCGTCATACATACAACTTACCAAACTGTATCTCCTCCCACTCTCTCAGGTTTTATATATCCTCTCTCTCTCTCTCTCTCTCTCTCTCTCTCTCTCTCTCTCCGTCCGTCACACACGCACGCACGCACGCACGCACGGGCGCACGCACACACACACACACAAACACATTCTCTTCCTCCGTCCGTCCGTCCGTCCGTCCGTCCGTCCGTCCGTCCGTCCGTCCGTCCGTCCGTCCGTCCGTCCGTCCGTCCGTCCGTCCGTCCGTCCGTCCGTCCGTCCGTCCGTCCGTCCGTCCGTCCGTCCGTCCGTCCGTCCGTCCGTCCGTCCGTCCGTCCGTCCGTCCGTCCGTCCGTCCGTCCGTCCGTCCGTCCGTCCGTCCGTCCGTCCGTCCGTCCGTCCGTCCGTCCGTCCGTCCGTCCGTCCGTCCGTCCGTCCGTCCGTCCGTCCGTCCGTCCGTCCGTCCGTCCGTCCGTCCGTCCGTCCGTCCGTCCGTCCGTCCGTCCGTCCGTCCGTCCGTCCGTCCGTCCGTCCGTCCGTCCGTCCGTCTCTGTCTGTGTGTGTGTGTGTGTGCGCGCGCGCGCGCGTGTGCCTGTGCGTGTGCGTGTGCGTGTGCGTGTGCGTGTGCGTGTGCGTGTGCGCTGCACGCATGTCTTTGTGTGTGCATGCGTGCGTGCGCGCGTGAATGTGCGTGTGATTGTCTATGTATGGTCTGTGCGTGTGCGTGTGCGTGTGCCTGTATGCTCAATGTGTGTCTGTCTGTGTGTGTGTGTGTGTGTGTGTGTGTGTGTGTGTGTGTGTGTGTGTGCGCGCGCGTTGTGTGCGTGCGTATGCATGCGTACGTGTGTCTCTGTCTGTGTACTGTATGCCTGTCTCTGTCCGTCTAAATGTCTTT
>OZ024861.1:39600940-39613440 GCA_964017155.1 Oasisia sp. SBJ-2009 | reverse complement strand
GCCTTAATGGTTATGTAAAACACTACGAATCATTGACTCTAAAAGGCATAAAATATGTACATGAATAAAAAAGTAAATGTAGATTATTATGTATACACATTGATTTCCCTATTAATAAACGAAACTGTCTAGTGGAACGCACACGTACAGTTTGGTTTACCGTAGGGTATATATTACAATAACGTGCATTAAACACATTCACGAATCAAACGAATTCCAGTGAACCCCGAGGGTGATACCTTCGCAAGGTCGCCAGTCAGTCGGTGTCGTCTACAATGAGTCACCAACCTCAGGATTGTCACCTCGCTGCCCACAGTTGAGGTGTGGTCTGCCTCGTTCTGTCTGTGCTCAGCTCGACAGTTCACACCTGGACGCACAGTGTGGGTGGACAACAGTGTGCAGTGACTGCATTCACGTGAAGTCACTTTAGACCATTGCAGAACTAAATCGATGGATTGACCTAGAAATATGTTTACAAAGTGCGGTTTGTTGTAAAGTAATTGTTTCCTCAACATATGCCAAAGTACACATACAAAGTTTAGATAAATGTTGGATGGAAACAATATATTGTAAATTGTATATAACAGACAGGACCGCTCAAACTAACTTGACAATATAACTACAACTAATGGATTTACTTATCAAGTAAAGTAACTATATACAAATATGTCACATACATGATACTACTTAGTTAATTGGAAATCCAACTGGGCTGCCATTTTTCGTTTTGCAAATAAAATATTTTCCGTACTAGATGTGTCTAATGTTCAATAATTTGCTTGGTAGGCATGAGTGGTATGTTTAAAACACACACACACACACACACACACACACACACACACACACACACACACACACACACACACACACACACACACACACACACACACACACACACACACACACACACACACACACGCACGCACGCTCGCACGCACGCACGCACGCACGCACGCACGAAAGGTCAAGGCGCATTGGACGATTGGAATGCAAAATCTACCGAGTGTCAAAAGCAAACAATGTAACTTATATTGGCTAAATTGACACATGTGGATTGTTTGGAATGACTTGATGTTGAATGACAAGATATTATTATTAAAACTCAATAATGTCCTTGTCAATATACGTCTACCATCTGTAACCTAATGCTTTTTAAGACGGTCTTGTTTATAACCTAATCATGCCTTAATGGATTTCATGGAGTGTTTTGTATTTGTATGACTATAGTCCACCATCTTTATCCTACTACTGGACATGAATGTATTATGAGCGTTGCCGCTTGAAAGTGCCATCTCGAATCATTTACTTAGCATTATCTTCGCTATCGCGACGTATGTCGCTGATGCTAACTCTATTGGCCGTCGGCTTCGGTTACTCGCGAGTTCACATTGCACAGACAGCCTCGCTGGGACGCAAACAACCGCCGGACATCTTCCTTTGTGCGCCCGGACAGCCTTAATAGAACATGCCACATTGTACACCACCATTTAACGGGGTGTCAATGTGAAGATTGTCGGTTATCGTCGCGATGAGAAAGCGCAGGCAATCCATCATCCAGGCGGGCATTCAGTGGCAGTCACGCTATAATTATAAGTTTGCATTGCCCGTCTTTGTCAGGTCGTCTTTTGCGCGTGGTTAGGACGCCGTACAAATTGACAACTCTTGATTTTTGCGACACCTCGTGGCTTCGGGCTTACACTCGCGCGTTCGTCGCGACCAATTTTCGGGACACGTCGTCGCATTGTTCGCAGACTTTGCAATCGAGCCAGTCTGTTCGCTGTCAGACTCAGAATGCCCGCACTGTTGGCCAAGAAACTCTAGAGCGTACGGTTACGTGATTACAGTCATCGATGCTGATGTATTGTACTGTTGTGTCTTTTTGTGCAGTTTATTGTGAGTCGAGTATCATTTACTGAGACGCACCGAAACGCACACTGAGCGACACAATAGACTTGCGACACTGTCCCACCGAGCTCGTTCAATGGGGCATCGCAGCTCGAATTGTCGCAAAATTATAATTGAAAATGCATTATAGGTCAATCATGTTTTTTCTAAAATGTCACATTGTTGATTGTGTGTGTGTGTGTGTGTGTGTGTGTGTGTGTGTGTGTGTGTGAGTGTGTGTGTGTGAGTGTGTGTATGTGCGGGCGTACATGCATGCGTGTGTGTGCGTGCGTGCGCGCGCGCGCGTGAAGACATATGCACACACATACACACACACACACACACACACACACACACACACACACACACACAAACACACTATTAGTTATTCGTGTATAGTTTGTGTTTGTTGTTCCCAGCACTCTGTGGATGCAAAATAAAAACCAGCGCAAGCATGTCCCTGCGACAACGTCATGCACATGAATAACATTTTACTTAATACGATCAAAAACTGCCAAAACGGATTAGTTCACATAAATGGTGGATAACCTACACATTTACTTATCTCAATCTCAGATGACAACTTATCATCTAACATCAAATAATACTGCGGAAGAAGTTTACATTTGGAATTAATTCAACTATAAGTAATTCCGTCGCCCTTATTGATAACTAATGTCACACACACCTGCAATGAAACCATCCGGTAAATGCTGTTATACAACATACAGTGACAACTGAAATCAAACAAGTAATGCAACATCGAAGTATTCCGCTTGAACATATAAATCAATGTTTCACTACTGGCATTGTGTCTCTGAAAACATTAATTATTCAATTTGTAATAAGGAAACCATCATGTAACCTATACATCACAACAGACCTGGAGGCAAGCTACAATAACAATAACATCAGCTGTAGTATTCCTACATTTACTCATCAAAGATAGTGCTACTAAAATGCTAAACTCACTAAATAGTTGTGTTCTTTTAAAGAAATTCGATACTACAAAGTAGGACAATTGACAGGATAAACAACATTTTATGGAATCAGACAAGTAAACAACAGTGATTTGTTGCAAACAATGTATTGACACGCATGAATATACGTACGCACGCACGTACGCACGCACGCACGCACGCACGCACGCACGCACGCACGCAGGCAGACAGGCAGGCAGGCACGCACGCACGCACGCAGGATAAATGTAACCCCTTGAATGTTGAAAATTAGTTCGATTCAATTTTTGTATTGGTTAATACCGAAAGCAAGCATACTGTAATTAACGAAACATATGCAACATTCAATAACTATGACAATCAAGAAAAAAAAAAAAATTATTAAATGTGTATTGACGATAGACGATTTTTGAGATAAATTAGGCTTAAATGTTGCTGCGGTCATTTGTTGACCGCTGCTGTGTCCTGCAAATAAACGTCCTGTGTGGTCAACCGTTTACAGCGTTGACCAAGCGTTACACTTGTTGAACAAACCGTGCCTTGCCTTTACCTGTGCCTCATGTAACGCGATATTTCTTTACGAATTGACAGTGACCGATGAGAAGGAACTACACAGGTTAATTATCACTCACCCTCAGTAACAAGCCGCCCTGCTCACACACCGGCCGGCGTGTTGTGTATGTCTCCGAATGGTTCCATCACGAGAACATCACTCCAGTCGCGTGTGGTCCAGCAAATCAGATGTCATCGAAACCAACCCATGCCTCGAGGTTCAATAGTGGGATGACGCTTAGGGCAGCTAGGACGTGCTGTAGGTACTGGGTACTAGGCACATCGATGGGTCCAATTATCTGTGTGCGCGGGGCGGTACGTTCCACTATTGTGAGAAATAGGTCAATAGTAAGCATTCTATGATTGTGCGTCTATTAACTATATATAGTGAATCACCATGCCAACAACATATCACGTTCTTCAACTGCACATAGGTTCACTTAATATGAAGCTTTAAGACAAACCAATACAATTCGAAAAAATGTATACCCGCGTGCCACATATTCATAACCGTGAACATTAGTTAATCATTAATTCGTTTGATTGTACTTAAAGCTACTAAATGTTCGTTACAAGTAAAGAAAACATGTAAAACAGCAGTTAGCAGTTAGTTTTCCTTTTGTAAGAAAGATACGTACAAATAGACACGGTGATAATAAAATCAATTGGAGTGAACATATAAATATATGTAATAAGTTATGTAAGAGTAAATATATTTTATAGAATGTGTAGAATAAATTGAACAAAACAACTTTGATTAACCTACATTATACATTTATTTATCTATTTATATGAATTAATATGCATTTATTATTATTTCTTGTACAGCGCATCGACTTGCCATTCGGGAATTAATGCTACAGAACATTATTATTATTATTATATTTACTCTTATATTGCGTATTGTATGTAACATAGTAAGGGGAAGAACCACAAACATATATTTATTGAACATTTAATTAAGTATTTCAGTCTTTGTTTTCGAATAATTAACCATGTAACATTTAGAAGCCATGTATGCTCTTCCATTTACAACGTCAAATTACGAACAGTTATCAACTTAATAACTGAGCAAGTATGTCATTTCTATATTATTGTACATAAATAACAGGAGTATGTTACTAAATATATTTAATGACGTATTAATGAAACTCCACCTCTCGCACAATTATAATATAAGGCAACATATAGTTTACGAAATGCATTGTAAAACTAACATCAGACCCATCAGGTCCTGAATCGTCGAATACTAGTATTATGAAGAATCGTACTAAAGTATGTATTATATCTATCAACATATTAAAAAAGGCAATGAAACAATACATCTGGGGAATATATGAACAATAAAAGCCACACAATTAAGTTTCGTTTATATTTGACAAAAGGTATACATATACATATATATATATATATATATATATATATATATATATATATATATATATATATATATAAGCTAATTTATTCTCTCTTTGCTTATTGATGATTGTCAGGTTTGTGTCTTATGTATATATTCGATGTACGTATCTTATGTTTTGGGACACTCACTCAATAAAGCAACTGTTCTGATTATTAGAGTCACCGAGTGTAAAAGCGATCACCGGTGCCTTCATAATAGTAAGTACAAAGTCGTGTTCACACAGAAAACCTTAAGAGACTTAACTTTAAGTCGGTTCACGACGTACAATTTATGTATCCAGTACGGTTTGTATGGCGTCGCAATCAACATTATGTGCGAGACATCCGTCATGCTTTGACTTTGCCAGCAATCTTGATAAGTGTTAAATGTTTGAATTATATTAATAAAAGGACATCACTTCTCATAGAGGAAACATACAATTAACGACTTTCTTTCAGGTTTTTGTCCTAAATATAATCTTTTGAAACCAAAATGTCAATACAATATACAAATAAAAAGCATGCGTTCAGCAGCCATTTTGTTTATCGCGTGACGGAGTTTGCTCAGTAAACAGGAAACATCAATTGCTCGCTATGGCCAGCATCCTTTTTTCGCAAATGTTCCACGTTACATAATTGTCGTACATATGAAGTTAAGTCGTTTAGTTAAACCGATAACGCTTTATGTGAACGATAATGTAATCCGTTTGACGTTTTGAGTTTGGTCTGATCTAGTGGTTAGAAAGAAAACGATAATTATGGTAATCATTGACTCTCTCTCTCTCTCTCTCTCTCTCTCTCTCTCTCTCTCTCTCTCTCTCTATATATATATATATATATATATATATATATATATATATATGTATATATATATATATATATATATATATATATATATATATATATATATTGCGCGGTTTCTTCTTGAAACGATTTGCGGACACGAACGAAGTGTATCAATGTTGTTCATGCACATGCCGACTGCAGACTCTAAAGGACATTTATTGTTTGGGTCTTCTTCGTCATTTGCCTGCATATCTTTTTTTGTTCCCCACTATATATAGCCTTGCTGAGACACCAGTTCCTAATGTTAACGACCGCCCTTCTACTTATCTTCTTTAACAATGACTGACTAAAATTATATTAGTTGGCATTGGATGAAATATTCAATATTACCATTGACTTAAAGATAATTGGATTATATATATATATATATATATATATATATATATATATATATATATATATTTCATGTCATGTCATGTCATGCAGAAGTATTGTCTAAAAAAACATTTGTAGTAATGTTAGCCTTGCATGCTAAATGAACATTGTTTATTTATGTATAAAACTACACATAAATAAATCCACACATGAGATGCTTAAATTAGAACCAGCCACACCCGTTCCCTTACTGTTTTTTTCTCAGGGCTGCAATCTTGTTAAATCCCGTTGACTCTCGTTAAAATACTCCTGAGGCTGTTCCCGTCCAGGCCAGACGTGTACGTGGTGTGACGAGGTACAAACGCCGTGAAATCGACTTCCGCGCAGATTCGATTAGTATGTTCGCACGGAAGACCTCACATAGAGTTTTTCCGGTCAATTACCTGCACTTTGTTGTGGGTAATATTGTCCGCAACTCTGTACTCGGGTAGCGGAACGAGTGCTATCATGTGTGGGCCAATAGATGTAAACACAAAAGTATTAGCATTCGTTTCTCTCGGCGCTTCCTGCCGTCTGATGACGCTGTCTAAATTACTACGCCAGGTCACCAATGGCGATGGCGTAATTATATAGCGACACCTAACTGGCTCTTGGCGGGGCGGTTAATATGACGTCTTTTTGTTGCGAGCAGGTTCGGTCTACTCAAACCATCCGCAAAACACTAATAAGTGGGTGTTGGATAGGGACCAGGGGCACATTTACTGTTAATTTGACTTTCTGTTACAGGCATGACGAAATAACCCCTACGCGAACAAAGCTTTCGCCGCGTCGATTAGTCGTAATTACACGTAACTAGCTCGCTCGTGTTTCGGTGTTGACTTCGGTTCGGTTTGTGAAGTGTAATTCGTTTAATCTTCAATTACAAGCAGCAGCTGCGGCTGTGAAAGACGCAACAGAAGAAGGGGCAATTTCGACAAGATCCGCAATAGAAGCGAGTGACGCACACGACGTTATCGTTAAAGTTATCATTAACTCGGCTGATTTGCACCACGTATGCCCTTAAAGAGGAACACCGATAGCATGTAATTTG
The DNA here is from genome assembly GCA_964017155.1 of Oasisia sp. SBJ-2009. NCBI lineage: Eukaryota > Metazoa > Annelida > Polychaeta > Sabellida > Siboglinidae > Oasisia > Oasisia sp. SBJ-2009. The sequence goes on along the minus strand of OZ024861.1, from coordinate 39,606,396 downwards.
CGTATTCTTGCTGCATTACCATGGTGTTACGTCTTTATGAGCATCATGATACTGACAACATTCATTCTATTTCCAATATCTCACAAGTACGACGTCTTAAAGTTCGCGGTAACTGGTTCTCAGGTTGTCAGAAAAAAGTAAATTACTTCTTGTGGTTAATCAATTCAACGTCGTAATGGACACCAGTATGCAGGCGGATAGTAGCCCCGCTTTCCGAATCGCTCTATATTTGGAGAATACTATGCCATAACGGACAAAAGCAATGCACGTGTTTCGTGTTATGTTGAAGGTTCATGATCAGCAAGGTCAATGGGTTTGCGTTTAATGTCGGTCGGTCAATTGGGTTTGGCGATATACCAGACAGATCGACCAAAATTACATATTAATTTTAGAAAAAGAACGCATTTTAACTAAACAGACTGCACACATTACTTAAACGCACAGCACATAACAACACATTACACATTTGCCATAGAACAATTTGATTCGCAATGAGCAAAACATATGAGGACAGCGTTTTACTGGGGAAAGACAAAGAAAACTATTATGTTTTTGCAACAATGTTATCAGTAAATATTAAAAGGAGACAGTTCTTCTAGTTCGGCTACCTGAAGTTAATGGGCGCAATAATTTTAAAGCGGAACTATTCGTGTTGAACGTGGGCAACTGGACATCGTTGCAGTTAACTTAGTGTAGTAAGACAATATTCTAATAAAGCTTGTTTTGAAACTGGATTTAACCAGTTGTCGGGTTGAAACTTTCGAATGGCGACAGACCGAATATGTACTGTCAGCATATCAACCTTAGTCTTAAAACATTTCATTAATTACTAAGATTTTAATAAACAGAGCTCATAATCTCATTATGAACAACAGTTGTCTAATAACCCTGCGGTACAGTTACATCGCTATTGAATTCTGCGTCACCGAGTCTTCTAGTTCGCTTACCCATTTACACCACATAACGAACATTCAGCTCATGCATAATGCCATTTCCCCTGCCTTAAACGACCTTATACCAAGCGCCAACATATGACACTTACGGCTTATTCTACGACTCGCCAAACACATCTTGTCAGACGGTTTCACTTGGATGCATGTTAATTACCCTCTCGCTGTTTACCCGGCGATCAAATGAATCGACTTACGGAGACAGCGCATCGCGGATATTTCATGCTCGAGGTGGCTTCACGATCAAAGCGTTTGACAGTTTCTGTTCGTAGTCCACTATTAATAGTCCGACGGAAGCGTTTTATGTGAGCGTAAAAACCTACAAAGCTTCACATAATCATGTGCGTAATTTATGTTAGCTACGTTTAACGCCTCCAGGTGAATGGCGTAACAAAGACTTTGTGACGTCAGATCTTCTAGGAATTTAGTGCGCACAACAAGGTTTTGTAGTAAACTACCGATAATTACCCGTAGACGCAAATGAGTTGTTTTTATTAAATTGTTTCTCTTTATATTTACCTTGCCGCCAACTTCCCACATGTTTCACCGCATATATCATTATTATGTCTTTATAACAAGTTGATAGTTTAAACGTTGATATATATATATATATATATATATATATATATATATATATAATTATATGTATATAAATATATATAATTATATATATATATATAATTATATAAATAATATATATATAGTGTGTATGTATATATACATATACTGTATATATATATATATATATATATATATATATATATATATATATATATATATACATATACAACTTTCTGGAATGTTAACCGATATATATGTATACATATTCATGCACATGCACATGCACGTGCACGTGCACGTGCACGTACACACACACACATATATATATATATATATATATACATATATATATATATATATATATATATATATATATATATATATATATATATACACACAAACATACACACATACATATACACATAATACATTGGACAACTTTCCGGAAGCTGAGAGGCAGTCTGGTGTATAACTGTAGTCTGAACCGGGTAATTGATTGTTTGAAAATAAAGCCACCTCCAGGACTCGTCCCTCGCTGACCCGACTTGTTTGCCTTCGACGGGCGCGGGTCTTTGTTTCACACGGACACACCTTGTCCGCTATTTGCTTTGTCGGTGCCGCGCCACTTCACAAGCTCTCAACGTGTTTAACGTGAACACGAATAATGACCCCGCATCGAAGAGCGACTGTTTACAGCGACAAGTGATTTAGTGCATGAGAACCGCGTTTACGGAGTGTGAGATTTCTCTCATTTCGTCAAGTTTGATGCGTGTGTCATGAAAATCACAATTCCACACATCCATTGAAATAGATGGTTCTAGACAGTAAAACACCTATTCAAGAAGGTCGTCATTACTCCAAGATGGCTGCCAAAATGTCAACTATGTTTTTTGTTATTTGAGTAAACATCGTGTCTGGAGTTACAGTAACAATAATCTATGTAATAAATTTCACGAAATCCTGTTACAATACATGTTCTGTCTGCATGTCTACCGCCCGCCCGCCCGCCCGCCCGCCCGCCCGCCCGCCCGCCCGCCCGCCCGCCCGCCCGCCCGCCCGCCCGCCCGCCCGCCCGCCCGCCCGCCCGCCCGCCCGCCCGCCCGCCCGCCCGCCCGCCTGATCCTCCATAACTACCACAACACGTTCGTTTCTCCCGAGTGCTTCTAAACGCATGTCACGTAACATACGTGGGCTCAATCGCCAGATTAATAGCAACTGTGGCTTTTTGCGGGAGCTTTGAAATCGCCCGCTACCCGCTGTGCACAGTGTTCTACAGGCGTCGGAATATGTAACCGAATATGGCGGCCGCACCCGCCTAAACCCGGCCGCTACGCACGGGCGACAACCCGCTCCGTTAGGGCCGGGCCGCGTAAGACAGCGTGCGCGCAAACACGCCAGGTATGCGGTCCCGCCCGAATATCAACACCCGATCAACAAGGCCCTATTGTCACGACGGCAATTATCCGTTAATTCCGTATGCAACAGTCGCCGGCGTAAGGTATACGCTGGCCAGCGCGAGGCGCGACAACCGAGACGACGTTTTGTTTGGCGAGCGCCGTCCGAGGTGCCACATCCCACTGTTCCGACAGACACACCCTTTACAAACGCCGCGTGTTATACGACGCGCCACGGTGTCAGCCCGTGTAGTGTAGACAAGCCGCGAAAAACACCCGACTATTTATTAACGTGCGTCAGGCGCTAAGAAAACGGTGCGTTATTTGCATTTGTTTTGAAAACGTTCCCAGTCGGGAACGAACGAACGCAGACAGCAGCGTGTTCACGCGGCCAAGAATGGCTCCACACGTCAACAGAGGCATGACTTCGCACGTAATACAGTCACTTTACATGTCAATACTTTCGCAAATACATTGGTTTTTTTTTACTGTGAACAGATAATGAAATCTTGGCATATGCTCAGCTACAACACGTTCTTGACATAATCTTGGCCACATTGTAAAAACAACTAACTTAGTAACACAGTATTCATAGTTCTCGTGAAAAAGACCTATACACTTCACTTCCTGTCAAACCCGTTGAGTGGAACGCCGTCACGACTATTGCGGGAGCATTCTCCCATGCTGCAATGACTGTTCGTACACATATATCAGCTACCGTCTACACTACAGTCAGGTATTCATTCCTACCTCTGAGTGAACTGGAGCAACTAGATTAAATGAAGTTACCCCAGGTTTGTAAATGCAAGAAGATTCCAATCCTGAATATCCCGATTGATAGTGAGATGTTCGACACACTATAATAACATTGCGTCACACAACGCGTTACTGTAGGACGCCAACAACAAGGTCGTGTTTTGAACCAGGCTCACGTTAACCAGATATGTCGAACGAAGTTCACAACACATATATTCATCGACACATAGAGTAGTGTGGGACAAAACGCCTCCTTTTGGCAACACAAACGATTTAGTTTACTTATTTTCCTCTAAGAAAGAAACGACTAAGACATTCACACATGTATATATTTATTGCATAAACGTGATTAACATTACATAACAGTAGGGGGTAGTTAAATAGCAAAATAATACAATTTTAGGATATAATATACATACATACATTTAGTAAATTTCTTCAAATGGGGCAAAGCGTACCCTCAATGAATCCCCCAACCTTGTGTATTATATGATATGCTAATTTTATATCTATAATATTATTTAAATGAAATGTTATTGGAACAGTGAGAATAATTTATTTCCGACAACGATCTATATTCCAATTTTAATTAAATGTATTGCATAAATATGATAACATTATATTTGATCAATATGATATGATTATATAATCAGCGCGTTATAGTTTAAAAGGACGTTTAGTATTTTATATGTAAGCGTTTAATTTTAAACTAGTTGTGACAAATGTTGTGCTAACTATTTATTTATTAGCTTAGACCCTATGCAAACAAAACAATCCATTGTAAATTACAACCAGGTGCGGCATTAAATATATTACATAATCATTGCATGCATTGTGTAATGCCGTATATCGTTGCGATAAAATATTTATTTTGAAAAACACTGGGAATCGTAAAATGCATTTGACCCCTATCTAGATCCTATCAGGTTTTGGTTCAAAATGCGTGAATATTGATATAATAAAAGCAGTCTACTTTCTGTGGTGTTTGAAAGTGGCGGTGTTTTTAACTGGTGACACGAGAGCGCTTGTTTGAAGATAGCTCCTGTCAAACTGTATTACCAAGTGGTACAAGAGTTCATAAAACCTGTCTTTAACCGGTACATTTACCGTGTCGCCTAACCGGGACGCCCATCTGGACCGTGCGGTCGCCACGTCGAAAGTCGTCTGCTCGCTGACCGTGAAGCGCGCGCCAAGCGGATTAGCGCGTCACGGCCGCCCTTTGATTACCGTACAAACGGAATTGAAGCACCCGCGCTCTTTTGTACTATAGAGCGTCCCACAAACAAACCGATCCGGCTTAGTGATTCCCAGAGCGGGTCACCCGACACACCCGTTACAAATACACGTGTCGCCTGATAGGGTGTGTATGCGACGACACCGTGTGACAAAACGACACCTTTAAACTAAATTACGGAATATGCGATGGGGATTAGCACTCATTAGGACGGATCAATGATGGCGCATGGCGGACAGACGGGGCGACAATTAAGTTACTGTTACAACCGTGTGCACACTGGATAAACACAGTCGCTTATGTTTGACCTGTCAAAAAGGTGTTGTCCTGCGTCCACGGGGAATTGGCATTACGAGGTCTATTTCAACAGGAAACAAACTTTGTCGCCTCCGATATCATGTAGCTAAGCTGACGCTGATTTGGCTCAGGTTCGGGTAGCCGTTAGGGAATACAAGACAAGTCGCGACCTCTCTCTCCTGTCTACTTCTGTTTAATAATTATGGGCGTTCATCTGCAATAAATATCCTAGTATAGTAATCAAGACAGACGGTACTCGCCGTC
>OZ024861.1:39415940-39595940 GCA_964017155.1 Oasisia sp. SBJ-2009 | reverse complement strand
AGGGAAACCACACAAACGAAGGTGCAGTGTTTATTAATTATTTATTGTAATATTTCTATCTATAATTATTGTTATATTCTATAAATGTAGTTGACTCAACATGTTGTCTCATGGTTGACACTGTTCTGGATGGTGTTTGACTTGGTGATGTTAGATAAAAAAAAGTTAACATTGATTATTTTGTCAACTATCATTACTGTTAATAGTTCAGTATCTAACAACTGTTGAGAGTTGAATGTGTCATTGATAATATGTCATTGTTACATTGACAGGTTAAATAATTTCAACAAGTAAGCTGTATATACTTATTGAGATGTATACATTTCTTTAGAAATCAACCTGTCATATTGTTCTAAGTGACAAACTGAGCTTTACTTCACATTGGTATAAAAAGACATGTCCGTTTTAAAAGTTTATTCTTTTTTGAACCATAGATTGATGTGATCAACAATGGCTCGTGTATACATGGTAAATAGTATTGGTAATGTATGTTATGTTTAATTTTGTAGGCTAAAGTGTTTGCAAGACGAGCCATACACGCAGGCAGAGGCAGACAGGGCTGCTGGAATGGGGTCGTACATCGCACCAAAGACATTAAAAATTGTTACACAGAAAACAAAAGAAGCTATGGATGATAGTGACTAGGAACGGCTGATTATCTCTGCTATGTAAAGTGTATAACAATTACAAAATTGGGCTGATATGAACTGAACTATTTACAGTTGTGTTATTATGTGATCAGTGCAAAGACAATTACTTTGTAGGGGTTACGTTCAATTATGGAAGTGATTGATTACAGCTAAAGCTGTTATCGTTATTAATTATGACTAAGACGTAATTGTAAATTGGGATGAATTGCACATCCCAGTCTTTATTGTCGTTGTGTACTACTGTATCATAGTGTTACAAGTGTGTTAAAATCATGTGGAATACTGATTAAGCAAGTTTGTTCTCTATGATAGGCGTGTTGGATATACTACAGGAACAGACATATTGGTACTGCAGGGGCTGATACCGTCACACATACGTATGCTCATTAATGTGATCAAGCCATGTGTGCAACAGAACACCTGAATGTTTGTAGGTACGGGTTATGTACGGATCTAGGTCTAGGGAAGGGTTAGACGTCACGTGTCCCTTTGGAATTAGGCAACGCTATGCTTGCGCTAGAGTGGTTAGCCTCGGTTACCCAAGCTCCATGAGGTGGCAGCACTTCTAAGCCCCTCAACTCTGCCTGCAGAAATTGATACTCTGCATTTGTAACCGCCATGGGCCAGTTTCATAGCGGCTACTTACGACGTCGTAGCGGGCGATAACTCGTCGAAAATCTAAGACGTCGTAAAGTTACACTAGTTGCGTTTCATGAGTCTGCTCCATAGTTGCACTTAGCTGCACCATGTATTTAGTAGGCGTAACATTACGCTGGTTGAAATATTTACGGTATGCTCCCGAAGTTGAAAATGTACGTTATGCTCCCGACACGCCCACTCTCAACATTATTATTTTTAATGTATACACTGGATAGCCTTTACATTCATCATAGCTTCCCATTTGCTATACGAACGACACAGGCACAACTAGAAAGAAAAAAGGATGTTCAGACACAGCACATATACAGGGATTCCCCACCGCGACGTAAGGGGGTCAATGCTACGGCGAACTAGTGGCGCGAATGCTAAATTGGTCTCATGAAACCGGCCGTACGCTGCATTGTCTATTCGCTGTTAGCTACGACCAGTAGACCGCGTAATAGCGCATAAAGTTACACGGCTTCATGAAACTGGGCCCAGGGCGGCCTTACCCCAGATTAGGGTAGAGACACTGATTGGCCCTCAGGCCAACTATGAAATTAAAATAACGATATACTTTTACAATATAATGATATCCTATGAAAGTATTCAACATTGAACTTACGTTAACAAAAAATAAGTAAAAATACAAATTTACAGTTGTTTATAAAATAACAATGATGGCAGGATTAACCAGTATCCGTGAGGTGGCAGCATTGTTTAGATCACGCGGATAATATTCAAAAGCCGGCAGAATCACCAGACTGACTTCTCGGCGTAGTTACGCAGCCAAACCGACAGTCGGTTAAGCGAGACTAGAGTGGAGCGCCACGTGAACGTTCTGAAGTTGCGAAAGTCGCCGCGAAAAATCTTCAACAATGCCCCTCACCCCCATTTATTGCAGTCTGTAAAGCGGTACGAGCCACTGACCGTTACTCCTTCCTGTGTCATACTCATAGCAGCCACTTTGTGTCTAGTGAAACGACTAGGTGTTAAATATTTTCGAATTAGGACGTTGTTGATATGCAATTGTTCCGCAAATAGTTTTCTATCGACAGATGATAGATATGTTATCGACTAGAGACGCCATGTGTCACTGCGTGTATCGTCTATTGCAAAATATATGTGGGCCTTTATACGTAAACCAAACTTACTGCACGCCGCACTGAGGTCAGGCCATAGCACTTTAACATTAAACTTGGTCTACTTAATGGGTCGGACTCATGAAGACAACTATGGCACCATCTCCTTGTGGAAGAGGACACCATGAAAAGAAGATGGGGATAGATTGGGCACACACTCCGGAAAACAGACACAAACATCACCAAACAAGCGCTCTCGTGGAACCTGCAGGGAAAGAGAAGAAAAAGTCGACCAAGAAACACAATCAGACTGGGCAACACCTGGATCCGACTTGTGCCAGGTGTTGGACAGAGGACGCAAGACAGCAGTTGTTGGCGGCCTATGTCCCTATAGGGGTGGGCGGCCTAAGTCTCAGTAGGGTTGATAGGCACGATTAAGTAGAAGTAACACACATACGACTTAATACTTGGTAATCATTTGCAACGACATGGATAAAACCAACAATAGGGCCTACCACGTGGATGTTTTACTCAAGAGTTTACTTTCAAAGTGGGATATTCGAGTGTCTCCAAATGAACGATTCTAATAAACTGCTTCTGTGGTATTCTTGTTTGCAGATGTTCGTGGCTTTATTTTATTTAGTCTCACATGCATAAGGCAAAATTGCACGCGTTGTTTCCGTTTAAACTGTTAATCCGTCAGCGTTGGTCTTGTGGGCGGCCACCGCTAACGATCAGCAAAATAGATTTTCTCCGAATGCGAAGGCTTTAATCGCGATGTTGGCATTATGAATTAGCACACCGACATAATTGGTACTTACTGTGAGCGAAGTGTGTGAATACAGGCGTAAAATCATGGGCTGTAACCCATTGATGATTGTAATCATAACATGTACACGCATTATTATGACAACTGAAAACACCGACCGGAATACACTTATTTGGAGGGCCGTAACACGTCGTCATACACTGGTCGGACCGCAGCATTAGCGGCGGCAGGCGCTAGTGTTGCTGCTCATGTTCCAAGTGGGGTCCTACCTACATTGAGCCTGTAACCTGTAGCGCTGACGTCTCACCTATAATACCGCTGGTTAATAGTGACATGATCATGTGGACTTTAATTACATGCATTTACCCATAAGTTAAGCAATTTATATCACATACTTATTACGCAATTAGTATGATTATTAGCATTTTAATATTATAATTTTTACGATAGATTAGCTATGTAATTTTTTTAATCATATACTTTTCTATTTTAGCATACAGAGGAATAATAATAAATGTTACGACTGTGTAATTTTATTTTATTCTTTTTCATGTTTAGGCCTATAATGTGTGTGTGTATATATATATATATATATATATATATATATATATATATATATATATATATATATATATATATTATATAAACATTATAAATATATATATATATGTATATATTACATATAAACATTATATATATATATATATATATATATATATATATATATATATATATATATATATATCTATTTTAATAATAATTTATCATCGAATTTTAGCTACTATTTTACATTTATGTAAAGCGCCTGAGAGCAGTACTATTGATTCGGGCGCTATACAAATAAATTGTATTATTATTATTATTATGTCCATGTAACGAAGCAATTTGTTTGGTTTGTATTCAAGATCAAAAACTGACTTGTCCTTATAAAACAAATAAATGGTGTAGGTAAATTAACAAAGAATAATAAAAATTATCATTATAATATTTTCTTGCTTTAAACAGTTTACAGGGGACTACCGCTTAGAGTTCAAACAGCAGAGGGAATTAACGATTTCTTAAATGAAATTTCTCCTTGCTTATTATTAGAGAACCGAGTTCGAATCATTGTGCCCCCGCGTTGACCCTTGGCCAAGTTCGGTCACCCTGCGTTGCTCCAGTTTACTCAACTGTATGACTGAATATAACATTAACTGCAGTGGATATCTATAGTTCTCGCGCATTATTTGCAGCGTGGCTGAAAGCCTCCCATAGTAGTTGAGATGGCAATTGGTTGAAAAGATCTGCCAGGAAGTATAAGTGTAATGCGCAAAGAGCAATCTTACGGACACGATTAGATCATCCTTTGCAATGTAAGAACTTATCAACGCATTATGAATTGCACTATTCTGATTTAAACTTTTACTGTTTTGTTTATTAAAAAAAAACACGTCCATGCACCCTCCGCAATACTGACTGCACAAAATCCTAGGTTAGCTTCAGAAGGGACGGTATGGAGCTCTCTGGCTCAGTACTTTTGTTTAAAAGCATACATGACAGTGTCTGTCAAACATACTCATCGAATATCCGATGGTCTTCACAGGTCATGCCATGTTAAGAACAGTAAAAAATAGCACAATAAAAACGTACGATTTATTGAAGATACTTTTGCCATAGTTACTTCTAAGCGTGCGCCACCACGAGCCTAATACCGCGCCCGGTCAACGGTTCTTTTACCTGGCCAGTTCCTACCGAGTAACATGTTAACTTACCACATCAATATAGCATCGACCGCGCCAAACGTCTGGACTGTTTCTCTCCTTGCCGCCAACTAAACCGTACAGATGTATTCCGGGTTATTTCAGAAAGTTTTTCCAGTAACTAGTTATAACCACAAAAATGGTCGGAAATGGCACTATGCGACAGTTGACGTCACTTCCGCTATAATACGCTGGTTACCGCCGCGCGTCGCCACTGGTCGTCATGCGATCGGCTATTAATATTATGGCGTAGCCTAAGCTACACAACACGATATTGTGTCTAGAATAGAAAAGAGATACTCTTTAAAAGTAAATAATGTTAGCGGTCGGAATACGTTACTGCCGTAACGTAAGCAAGCCGAAGGGCTCTTTAGACACCCATATCGGCTAAGACATAATCAAGCAGTTAAAATAATAACTTATTTTTTTTCGCTGAAATAATAAAAATTGTGAATTGTACACAATCCTGTTAATAGAATTATTTGATGTAATTATACGTCTTTATTTCACGACAATGATTTTTTTTATTAATCACTATAACTATGCTACATTACGATAGCAACTAGGCTGATCCAAACCTAGAATCCCTTTCGTTTATCAAATAAACAAACATTCAATTTCTAGGCCGAAGTATTATGGGACTAATACAAAAACCCAGTTTCCGAGTGTCGGCATACTGTCATTGGGCTATGTCAATTCTTCCAGCATTGAGCGAGCTGAAAGACTAAACCTACGCCGGCAGTTCTCATTCGAATTTCAACTGGAGATTCGCCTTAATAATCATTGATATGTGTCAATATGTCTTATTAACCCATTAGACCCCACGCGTCCGAAAGCGTCCGGGTCGCTCCTCCCCAGAGCGCCCGAAAGCGTCCGACACGGAAAAAGCCTCTAGCGGTGGCACCATCTTGCGGATACTTATGAGACTAATTCCCACTGATTCCTTGATATCTTAGCTATGAATCCTGGGTAATTTTGACATGGGTTCACATTGAAAAAATTCGAGTTTTTCGTGATTGAAGTTCATCATCTGTGGATCTCCAAAAATGGCGGCGTCTTGGACATCGTAGCTGTTTACTACTGATTAAGTTTGTGCTTATATATCGTTGGATTTGGACACTTCTGGCATTGAACTGAAGGTAAGTTTACATTACGTTCGAAATACAACTGAATGAGCGATAAAATGAATGATCGGAGCTTTGTTTATGTTTCGTTGTCCAAGTTGGGTGAACACCAGTCGGGTTTTTAGCACCGAAACTGTTGATTATGTCGTGATATATGACAATTAGGTGTTTTATTATAACAAATCATTAGGTAACATTGTCAATTTTCGTAATGGTTGACATTTCGTTGTTTCAGGTTTCAAAATGCCAGTGATCCACGATGTCAACATACACATTGGCATGACACAGACGTCACATATAGGATGATGACAACCAAGATAGAAGTCTTGCAAAGCTGTGTTTCCTGTCCATATTCAGACAAAATGAACTGATTTATATAGTCCTATGTCTAAACAAGGCAGAGCATGTGCAAATAGAACAATTATAATACATTTTATGTGAATAAAACGTGATATTCTACTATATTGTTGTCCAGAATAGTAATGTTCTATGTTTGTCACCTTCATATTACAATATATTTTTTTACAACATACACCATAATTACACCATTTTAAAGATAATTAAATGAACATCAAAATAAACACAACTTGCAATTATAGAAAATCAGTAGTTTTGAAGATACAGCTTAAAATGTGCAAGCACCCCGAATTGGTGAAATCAGTGGCTGCAGCTTGGGGAACAGGAGCACAAGTCAATTTAAACGGCTGGGGTCTAATGGGTTAACGAACATTAGTCAGGACGGTTAAGTTTTATTCACTAGAGTTCTTATTAGCATATAGAATGAGGAGCGTGGATGGTGTGAAACGCGCGCTTGTGTGTGTGTGTGTGTGTGTGTGTGTGTGTGTGTGTGTGTGTGCGCGCGCGCGTGTGCATGCGCGCGTATGTGTAATGCATCAAGAATTACCCACTGTAAAGTGTATATATATATATATACAGAATTATACATAACCAATCTGGCACATAATTACGTCGTAATTCCGGCAACTGCACAGTGTGAAAACGTTTAGATAAATCAAACTAACGCCACACACAATATTATACGTACACGCCTGTGATTGTCTCCTCAGAAAGATGGAAGGTCGTTTTGGGCATTTTAGCCACATGATATATTTATGAGATAATCTAAACATGATATAGTTATAAGATAACCTAAAGGCTAACTATACCTCAGGTCCTCCGATTCTCCTGTTTCTTGGCCCGCATTCAATCTGAACTTACACATTTCTAAGGACACTAATTACAACTACACATCGTAGCTGTACTTACACACGTCCGTAATTGGTTACTCAATTATATGACATTCTGTTTGAATTAACCATTCATTCGTCAGGGACCCTAAATGAACGATTATTATTCAGTTATACAACTACGCCATGTACTTGACAAATGTAAACTCACACAATAGTCTGTCGGCAATTCACTCAACACAGGAACGACATGTATGTACTCATGTGACCTGATTCTGAACAACGTATTAGTCATAAAAGTTCCAGCAACGAGTTACTTTAATTGTATACCGAGAGGTGCTCATAGTATATGTTAATGATCTTTCAACAGTGTCACTAAGGACATTGGTAACACTTACAATCTGCAAACATATTTTTTGATACATCTATGTACGAAATATACCAGATTTTCTGACCCGACAAACCTTTCTCGCAGGCGACCTTATATTTTGAAAGCATATCCTTTGCTTCCTGTGGAAGGAGTTGTCGATCGAGATCGTTTCTCAAACGTTTCTCATTACACGCCATTACCCAAAACAACGCCACAATGCGGTGCCAAACTACACCACTTCATGGTACACGCGCCGAAAGCATATGAAAATGCACTACAATATGATATGATCTCCACCGTATGCAGCTCGAGAGAAACACGGAAGAAACACATATGTTTTGGAGATACGTTAGTAGAATAAAATTCGGGATTTGGCGTCTTGGCTCACATATCGTTTCCAGCAAAACCTCAGTAGGCCTGCTATGCAACACTTGCAGTGTGGGTCGTATCAGCTGACATTGTTTACGTGTCAATAGTGACAGCTTAGACCTAGGCGCTGCCACATCCACTGAACCGTGAAATGGTATTCTTTGGTCAGCAAGTACGACATTGATTTTTTTATGACGAAAACGCAAAGGTGGAGCTCATGTAGCGAATTCTGCAGGTCTACACTAGTGACTGTAGTTCTGACGACCCAAGTTCTGCATGTCTATACCAGTGATTGTAGTTCTGACAGCACAAGTTCTGTAGGTCTATATCAGTGTCTGTAGTTCTGACGGCACAAGTTCTGTAGGTCTACACCAGTGTCTGTAGTTATGACGACCCAAGTTCTGCAGGTCTATATCAGTGATTGTAGTTCTGACAGCACAAGTTCTGTAGGTCTATATCACTGTCTGTAGTTCTGACGGCACAAGTTCTGTAAGTCTACATCAGTGTCTGTAGTTCTGACGGCACAAGTTCTGTAGGTCTACACCAGTGTATGTAGTTATGACGACCCAAGTTCTGCAGGTCTATATTAGTGATTGTAGTTCTGACAGCACAAGTTCTGTAAGTCTATCTCAGTGACTGTAGTTATGACGGCACAAGTTTTTGCATGTCTACACCAGTGTTTATAGTTCTGACGGCACAAGTTCTGCATGTCTACACTACACTATCGTTCTGCCGGTCTACATCAGTGACTGTAGTTCTGCCGGCCAAGGTCGATACGACTCGGTTGTAGCAGTGATGTCGACGCCGCCGTTTTGCGTGGCACTGTGTCCGTCCGGCCCGCCTGGACGATGCCGTGAGCGGGTGTTGGCTGCGCCTCCAGGCGGTGACTGTTCACGTATGAGTCGACTCTGTTGCGGTCGATGCCCACGTACTGGATGCTGGGCAGCACGAGCGGCGCCAGCTTGTCCGTCTGGAGCTTCATCAGGTGCTGCAACTACAAGTTGTAACGTCAGCAAGGAAGACATGCCAGTGCAGACGCAATATACTAGATACTTTTTTTATTTCGCATAATTTTGTGGTCTATACAAAAAATATAACACCATAATTGCACAGGCAGTCTCAGTTTTTGCAACAAGTCTGAATATCGGTGACCATGACGTTATATTTCGTTTACTATTTTATTTTCACTTTCCATAGTAGCCTACAGTAAGCATCAAACCAATAACCCCTCGAGTGAAATTATTTCTGTCGATGTACCTCTTAAAAAGAAATAAAACATCAACTATACTGAAACAAGTTTGCTCTTTGAACACTCTGTATATACTAATTACATTTATATATCCAACATTTGTTTGTTTCTCTTCTCGTTTTGCTTTTCTTACTTTGCCCACATTTGCAAAGGTTTGCGTTAACGACGAAAAGCATATTTATTTGATTTTATCAGACAAGTTTGGTCGGTAGTTGGCACTATTGCTACAAAGCGCCTCCGGACTTTTTACACAAACAGAGACTACCCAAAAACACGAAGGTTATCGGCATATTGCTTTTGGGTGCGACATAATGCAAATGTTTTGAAGTTGCAATGTGAAAAAGCGAGACCTTAGAACAATCGTTATAAATACATAGTCTATAAAACCTGATCTGAGGAATATCAGCATTTTAACGAACTTTAGCCACCACACCCCAGTGAAAAAGAAATGGCTACCGGAAGTACTGTCATACTTGTACAAACCTGCAGCGGGCCGTTGATCTGAAGCTGTCGAAAGGCCGTGCGTCGTCGCACAGCGTCTGAAGGCTGCACTCCCTTGCGGTAGCTAATCTGCAGGCGAGGCAGCGCGCGCCCGGAGTAGTCTCGTGGCTGCATCCGCTTGATGCGTCGTGTCGGGAAGAACGCGTTGCCTGGCTCGGGAGTCTGACGGGCTGTCGCGGCTCCCGTGCAAGATTCGCCGTCCACCGTGGTCCGGGCTGTGTTCGTGTCGGACTGCGTGAAGCCCGGCTGGTGGAAGGGCTTACAGGGGAAACTTGACAGCGTGCACTTGGAAGTAATTGCACCCGACAGACTAGCGATCTGTGTAAACGACGAAACATTGTACCAGTCCGATATGGCGATAAATGAGATTGCTAAGACTTTGATTGTGTTGGATATCGTCTGGTTGTTTCGTTGGAGGTTTCATGATGAGATTACAAAGTGTTTTTATTTCTCGAAAAAGTCTCGTATAATTGATGGCTTCAACATAAATAGAAAATATCGGCGGTGTTTAAAGTCCCAGATCCACATAGCGCATGCGCGCCATTTATTGGTTGCGTTTCAAAGTAGTATATAATCTTCTGGTGACAGAGATGTGCGAGAGAGAGAGAGAGAGGGGGGAGAGGGAGAGGAGGAGGAGGAGGAGGAAGAGGAGGAGGAGGAGGAGAGATACACATAGAACAGAGAAGGAGAGGGAAAGAAAGATAGAATGGAGCCAGCCAGCCAGACAGTCGAACACGCACACGCACTTCCATACATTACCAGACACGCACACGCGCACGCGCACGCGCACGCGCACACACACACACACACACACACACACACACACACACACACACACACACACACACACTCAAATCAAGTGACATGCCCCCTCGCATGGACTTGAGCATGAACACAAGCCACACCCACCTCCTGTTCCCGGCACCGCCACGCGATGTCCTGCAGCACCTGTTGCTGCTTACGTAGTCGGTGCTTGTCGAAGCTCGTCGCTAGGCCGATGATAGCGTTACGGTCGGGAGTCGGCAGTCTTTGTTTTCCGTCTCTACAGTGGGCCGTGTTCTGTTACCGACAAAACATTTTATTATCGGTTCACGATCAGTGCCGTTTATAAACTAAACAAGAGCACAGTGTTGCTCTCATAAACAAAACCAAACGTCATTTATTTGACTACCAGGAAGTATTCAGCTACTCAGCAGTTACTGTGCGGAGACTATTAATATTTATTATTAGTGGACGGCAGTGTAGCATTTGCCTCAAACCGTACGAAGTTACTGTTGTAGGTACAACATTACTGCGACTTGTTTCAACATTTCAACGGCTAATCAAATAAAAACGTAAATAAAAATGTCGTAACATATTTTGTAGCAGCAACAACAACGTAACAATATACAGAAAAAAAACATAATTTAGAACAGTAAAATTCTGTTGCATGGTGGTCACATGGCACATTATATATTCCTTGTTTTACCCCAGAAATAAACAATTCTAAACTTCTATGCATACATGTATACGATGATTAGCACCCTATGTTAACGTTTGAATTTATTTGTATTTAAAAAAAATATGTTTCGAAAAAAAAATGTGTTCATATATACACACACGCCTGAAATTATGAAAAATCACATTATAAATCGATCATCGCATGCCAATGACGTTTACAGCATTGGCTTGTAATCGTAAATATAAAGATATAAATATCTTCGTCGTCTTCCTATTTGTAATTGTAATGCAGCTTATTTCTCAAGATTTTACATAAATTGGCAGCACGCCAAGAACAATAATGTAATGTATTGTAACCTGTTTACGTGATCAGCTGTTCGATGCGAACAAAAGGCTCGATCATTTACAATAACATATTACGTTAAAGACCAAAATACTACAAATGTTATAAATTCTTTTCGATTAAAGTTGTATAGTCAACGGTTAGAAGGCTCTTGTGAAGAATGTGCTTGTAGTTACATTTATCTGAACCTTTTAAAGTAATTTGTATGTGATGTTCTTCTTAAATATTGTTACCTGCAGCAGCTGGTAATCCTTCATCATGCCCGGGTCGTTGAAGGGCTGCGGTGTCTCATTCACGGGGATGGTCATCTGAAACATGGCTACAGCTGACCAGACGGACTGTCCGGTCGTAGTCACTCTTTCTCTGTCTCGCGCCGCCAACAAACGAGGCCGCCACTGAGGTCTAGTAGCGTCGAGACAACGGCAGATAATCCGCCAACGAGCTTAAGTCTCCAGTTATTATTACCTTCTACGTAGAGCAAGGCCAAGAGACGCTTCGTCAAATAAACACACTGGAGAGATTATGTGGCGAGACACAGTAGCCGCTGTCCGCGAGCAGATTTGGCCCCGGACCTCGGACAAAGCGGTTTGTGAGACCGACGACGTTCCACGGACGACTGCACCTCGAAGGACCACCAGTGAGACTTCTCACGAAGTCACAGACGTCAAACGTTTACAACTGTTGAACGGAAACTCGAACAGCCCCGAGATTGGTGTCAAAAGCGACATGACATGTCCACGAGTGGTCTGTGTTGTCCGACATGATACATCTTTGGTTCTTACACTAGAAAATGGCTTTGTTGCATCCGCTAATCCGTTGCTCAAACGTTCTGTAAGACAGAAGATCCCTCCGTGGATAAACCCCATGTATCACAACGTCCACTATTTGGCGATCTCGTTAGCAGCTGCAATACTCCCACTTCGCCCAGTCATTCCATTTTTCTAGATACTTCGCAACATACCGATCAAACTGACATCACCATCAGAGTTGGCACTGTTAGTCCTGAGCGGAGACGTCAGCAACATTACTCGTCCCTCGCCTGTAATCCGTGTGTTACTTGCCGGGAAGTCGGCTGCAAAGTGCCCACGTCTAAGCCGCTACGTTCAGTTGCATTGACTACGAAGGCGGCGCCTCGGTAGCGAAGTTCCACGTCGAAGCTATTGCTGGTCACGTCCATTCAGGCGAAACACCAGTGGAGGTTCGGCCGGGTCAGTTAATTGCACATTCCCAATGAGCAGCTCTGTATAGCTCTATTATATAAATCAGCATTATGTGTACCATTGTAAGACGTTGCTGTCTGAAGGTATTATCTCGTCGATTACAGGACGCCGTACAGTGGCGACAATAACCAAATGCCGTCCAGATCATTGGTTTATGGGCCATCTTCTATGAATTGGTTTCTCGTTTCGTCATCAGCTGATATTGGTTTGATATACGAATTGGGTAGTTCCCAGCATCAACAATATCATCAATGAAATGAAACGACGAAGGCGGAGGTGGCCATGTTCTCCTTGTGAACAGAAGTACCCTACTAAAACGGACCCACGCCTGAACACCCGACAAGAAACAAACACCTGAGCACATGGAGATGAGCCGCAGAAGAGGAAATATATCGACGTCTCATCCAGCGTGAGCCACAAGAGAAAGTAATTAAGGTTGATAAAGTAAAACATAGCATCGAATGATGTAGCAACGGTTGAGGCATGTATATTGGTGAGTAAAAGATTACTATGCACACCATGCATGCGCGACCTACCAAAATGTAATGGTCACGTTCGATATGTTGAATAAAACAGCGCGATGAAAAACATTAAACACATTTAGCAAACACCAGATTATGCGTCTCAGTCATGCAAAACGATAGCGAGGCTCATTCCCTCATTCCCCATAAAGAACTGGTTTTTGCTCAAGTTGGTACCATTAAAGGCTAATGAAGACTTACCACTGCCAACGAAAACACCGAAAGCAGTTCCCTTTCACAGAAGTACGGGAACTATCAACACCAGTAAGATGACTTGTGTTGTGTTGTGCCAATTTCACACGTTAACAAGTGGCTCTTATAGAAAACCACTCGTCTTGTTTATGTTGTGAATTACTGAAATGGAAAAGTAAACAACTCAATTGCCTCCATATCCATTTTGCAAGATGCAATGGTGGAAATGTAATTACTGTCATTTTGGCTTTATCCAGCTTCTGTTACTTACAGGTGTTATTATAACGTATAAAACAGAATAAGCCGTCCATTACAATTGGTCACGTTTTCAAACTATATTTAAATAAGATTACATCTAGTGTTATTAAAACATACCAAAAGGCAGTCTTTGGTGTAATGCATCTAAAGCATTTCTACAAACTAACCATTTGCAACTACGATAAACATTCGCACTGTCCCGTTTAAAGATATGAGTCGACCAGCAGCATTGCCTTCGGTGACGTCCCCATCGGTCGCTAGGTGTCCCAGCAAACTGTGCAAACGATGTACAGAATAGCGTGACCAGATCGGGCCTTAAACGGGACGATGGTGGAGAGGTTGAACATAATTTCAATAACAGAAGACTAATTCTCCAGAATATTTAATTTAGATTCGGAATTAAAGGGTTCGTTTCAACTAGCCTTTATTATAGACCACGCTTTTGAACTTTTGTAACTACACATTTATCACGATCGACTAGTATCATTGACATGTCTTATGAGTAATGAAGGCTTCGTTAATTTATTCACCAAGTCAACTCAGTAAATCTGCCGACTTGATTTTTAGGTGCTAAGACTAGGAAAGTGTCAATATTTATTTTATATAATACACAAATCCTGCGAATTCCACAGAGCTGACATCTGGTGAACAACGCGGGAACTGTATTTGAAAAACCGTAAATCAATCATTAGCATAGAATCCATATTTCCTCATTATTATTACACCACGTGTACCCGTGTTACATAACCATGCTATAGCAGAAGTGTCCCCAGGATTAAGATTTTGGGTGGTTACTGGGGGTTTCCGGGCAACTAAAAGTACCCTGGCGCGGCAATATGCGTTACATTGGCACGGGAACGAAATTCGTAACGGGGGTAACTGAACATCGGAGCTTCAGCACCACGCTACTTTTGCAGAGGTCTAAAGAAGGGAGAGGGTTTTTCGGTTACTGGATCCAGCAAAGCTCAGATTTACTGGGAGGGCAGAATCATATGTCTGCCCCCATGGAAATCCCAGGGCAGCTGTGCCTCTGCTGTTACACAGACTTGTTACGGGCAGCGTTACACGCGTTACTTATACATTCATAACTAAGGTATTATACGCTATATCAGCAATTAGCAAGTGTCTGTTTATTTCCGTTTAAACTTGTAAGGAAGAAATCAAACGAACTGTGAACCATTATTAAACAATTTTATTCATTGCCATACAGTATAACATTAGTAATCTACACTTTCTGTGTATCCATCGTCTTTTTGACAACAATATTAATGTAAACGTTTTGTAAAATTATCCTACTATAATACATGTACATTTAATGCAGCTTTGTACCATAGTCGAACCATTATAACATTGCATAATTATATTGCTTAATAACAATATAGACTTGATATGTTAGAGGCTCAACATTGTGACATAACAAGACAACCATGATTGGACGCTTAAAAATAGATGTAAACGTATGTAAAATCATATCGATATAATACATGTACATTTCATGTAGCTTTGTATTATGACAATACTGGTATGATTAATGCTTCACGCTTCAATTTATCGGTACACAATTTAATAACACATTTTTGGAATCAACATAAAATATATAAACATAACATAAAACCGCATTGTTAGAATACATGTGCATTCTATGCAGCTTTGTATAATAGCAACATTGGTAAAATTAGTGATAACAATATTCTGGTAAGATTGTGTAAAATGCAGCTCACATACATATAATATATTGTAGAATTTCAAATTATATATATATATCCATGCAATTATGCAGACATACACATTGCAAACATGAAATAAACTGGCAGAACTAATTTCTACTATAATTGGATTAGTAAAACAGATATTCTGACATTGTAAAATGCACATACATTCTGCATTGATATTGATAAACATACACGTATACATACACTAAAATCTATAGGACGGGCTTAATTTGTCTTCATTAATATATTTTGTTTCCTTGTGAAAGGATACAAATGTGATATATGCCGCAACGTGTTGATGTTGTAGTAACTATTTAAGAATTTATATTCTGTGACAAAACAACGAGTACGTGTTCTAAGACCATGCATACTGTTATGTACCAGGCTGCAATCAATGCCAAGTCCGATCAAAGAACACAAAAATAATCAAAGATCCAGCATGTTTCAGTTACTTTGTGTTTGTTGCGCATCACTTTTACAACCTTAAAACCACAAATGACTTTGCCGATTCGTTCTGTTTTCTTGATGTATGGAAGGGAAGGTAACTTGTGGGGTTTTTGCTATCCAATGTTGCTATAATTGCTGTTTCACTGGCGCCAGTGTAACACTTTATTAGCCCCACGATATGACAACGTTTTGGGGTATCGCGAACTTGTGTGACCATCTCAACAACAATCACAACGCGACTACCTGATGGTCGGCCATCTTGTATCCCGACTCCTCCAAGTCTGCGCCACTCACAGTTTGATTTTGCCGGCATAGAGGGCGAGCATGAGGATGATGGTCCAGCCGCTGAGGAGGCCGAGGTTCTGGGTGATCAGGACGCTCCACGTCTGACCAGACTCCTTCAACGCTTCCTCCCCGGCCGCGTTCACTTCCGGTAGCTGTAGACACAAACAACAGTTCTGTAGACGGAAACGCTGGAGGTGCGTGCTTTTGGAAGATGTCACCAGAAGGTACATCGCGGACAATGTATAGTAAATATGTAGTATATACGACAGCGTAACAATATAGAACTTTGATTTGATGTCCTATTTCTACCGATTTATTTAATAACTTCCTATGTTTGTACCATGCAGCTATCGACCAGTTAGTCGATATAATTATCGAAAAGTTAATGTTGAAGAGGTTATTAGACATATTAGTCATAACATCAATTTTTTTTTAAATCACGTGGCTACTATAGCGACTATTTAATTAATATAAAACATAATAAATTATCTTCAAAATGGCAAATTAGTTTTGGTGCATATTCTGACGTACGTAATGCTATTGACACCGTCAATCATGATATAGGGTTGTGTAAGCTGGATCATTGTGGAATAAGAGGTCTTGTGTGCAAATGGTTTATATACTAGTTAATTGAAACATAGCAAAATGTTACCATTGACGGCACAGTTTCAGAATATGCTCATGTTCAAACATATGTTTCATCTTAGGGCCAGTGCTATTTTCATAATTATTATAATCAATGATATTACTAGTGCTGTGAACCATGAACTTTTGCTAGCTGATGGATGACACCAATTTGTTAACTAGTGGAGTAGATGACAACCATATGCACATCCATTGAGATGTCGTAATTGTTTCTAGTGTCTGGTCCTCGTTGATACAATCACCTAACTCCTGTGGAACGATCTACTGGACAGTCTGCGCCTAATAGACTCACTTGAACTTTTTAAGTCCAACTTAAAAACACATATTTGTAAGGCCGCATTTGTAAACTACTTGTAGGGTATTTTATAATGAGCTTACTTTAACTATAATTATAGTTTTGCATTTTTTACTTACTTTATTATTAAGCTATTAATATATTATATTAATTATATATTATTTTATTTTATATATTTATTGCTGATAAGTTTAGCTTATGAACTAGGACTTTTAGAAGCTTTATTTAATTATCTATTTATTATCATTGAACATTTCGTCTTTACATGCAAGTTTAAACTGGTTATGAATATTTCAAATATGTATGTGTTATAATGCATTTTATGCGCATCTGAGCGGAAATGTTTCTGGATATACGGCGCTTTACAAATAAAAATTATAATAATAATAATAATTATTATTATTATTATTAACTCCGACTGTGGGTAAGACATGCTATGTAGTTGGGAGTCCGGCACTCACCATGTCGACGAGAGCGATGTAGAGGAACATCCCGGCCGTCATGAGCAGCACCCAAGACGTGCCATCCGTCGTCTCGCCAATGATCTCGCCCGCCACGAAGCCGACGTAGCAGGTACAGGCAGACAGGAAGTTGAACACGAGCGCCTGCTTCATCGTCATGCCGGCGTTGAGCAGAACCGCGAAGTCACCTACAAAAGTCACAGCGCTGGTCAGTGGTTTCGTCATCTACGTGAGGATATCTACGACTACGAAAGAACATTTGTATTACGTTACGACGAGACGGAGAGACATCGTATGATACCATTTAATACATAATTATGCACTCTCCGATATAATATAACTGCAGTAGTTTAGATAGACATAAAATTCAATACTTCGTACGTAATAATGTTGTAAGTATTGTTTGTCTTTTGACACTAAACACCCATTCTAATTTACCACATACCACACCGTGTGTGTGTGTGTGTGTGTGTGTGTGTGTGTGTGTGTGTGTGTGTGTGTGTGTGTGTATGTGTGTGTGTGTGTGTGTGTGTGTGTGTGTGTGTGTGTGTATGTGCGTGCGTGCGTGTGTGCGTGCGCGTGTGTGCGTGTTGCGTGTGTTGCGTGTGTTGCGCGTGTTGTGTGTGTATGTGTGTGTGTGTGTGTGTGTGTGCGTGCGTGCGTGCGTGCGTGCGTGCGTGCGTGCATGCGTGCGTGTGTGTGCATGGTTTGTATTTGCCCCACAATCAGCCCCGACGTCGGAAACCTACCCAGTTCGTGAGGCAACTCCTCCGACAAGATCCCGAGTGAGATGCTGAGAGCTCCGAGCAGGTTCTGGCTGAAGGCGGCCCCAAGAGACAGCCCGTCCATAAAGTTGTGAATTCCATCGCCGAATATGATCATCCAGCCAACCGTCTTGATGGTTGTTCCGTGGCTGTGGCCGTGATCCTGACTCTGACTCTGAAACAAAAGGCGCAACTCCATAAATGTAACATAACTATGATTTATTGTTGATAAAGTCAGTAAGCATCAATAAAAGTACACCCACGTGTCACCGATGCACCAATTCAATGTATGTGAATTAGATGAGAACCCACGTGACTGCGTACGGTCTACTTTTTGACCATTAATGGGTATAAAGCAACACATTTTCTTGTTACGGCGTTTCTGGATAAATCCATATATACATATATATATACACACACACATATATATATATATATATATATATATATATATATATATATATATATATATATATATATATATATATATATATATTATCTATGCAATTGTTTTATGTACAAATTAAATGATTTAACATGTTGTTTTTAAACAAAGATATTAATCAAGAGATGCCTGTTGTCGAATGTGTGAATATAATATTACATTTACATGTTTCACATACATTATTTTACTTTAATCCTCATGTCCTACGGAGAGAGCTTCCTGCTACCCATCCATGTCTAAATGCCGTTTTGTGGTTGGTCTGGTATGCATATGTCATGGCTAGGTACATTTGAAAAGATAGACACCAGACATTAACAACGGTGTGAACGGTGGCGATCGAGGCAGCAAGCGGGAAGCTCTCTCCCACTTCTACAGCGTATAACCAACAGTGGGGCCCTCTACCGATGCTTACGTCCATTGCCTTCAATTCCATCGTCGACTCCGATCTCTCCGTCGCAGGATTGATGCTCTCGAACGGGGTGTTCAGTCGGTCTTGCTTCGTGTCTGTGTGGATCATGATAGACGGAGGCGGGTTCGGCGCGTGTTCAGTGTCCTCTGTCTCGTGGTTGCGTTTCTGTCAATGCAAGTCACCGTCACCGTCACACTGAGGCCGTACAACATGGCGTCAAACATACTGCACTCTTAGCAGACCTGTGCACCGTTGAACCGGTATTTTTATACGATTTTAAAGGGAGGTGTCAGTTTTTCTGCCCAGAATTGGCCGAGCAGTAATTTGTAACGCGAAATCTGCCGTCTAACACGTGGGAATGTTAAACATCAAAGGGTACTGCATTTAACTCTGCTCGCTTCGGCGTTATTGCCAGTCGATTTTGTTTTGAAACCGAATGTTTTGTTTACCATTTGAACCTGTTGCAGGCAGAATCTGTCAAATGGCGAACATCGTTCCGAGATTAAATTAAGTAGACACAAATTGGCAGGCAGTAAACCACCAACATGCGCGTGGAAGTCATAAGAACGTAATAAAAGGAAAATAAAATATACCTAGGAGCTGGTATTCTCGTTTTTAATAATCAAAGCAGGTATTCTATAATTATGGTGTGTTACATAGCTAACTGACAATACTTTAGAATCTTCCATAACCATGCACAATGCATAACAAATTGTGTGAAAAGACAAAACATTCCACACATTATGTTGGTGTTCCCTCCCGTTCAAAAAGCGCACAACCGGAAGAACAGTTGAGCAATGGCGTTGTCACACCTAGCCACACTGTGGCGCCACTATTGCACAACCATACGATATACCCAGCTGTTCTTGTTTTGCGTCGTCTGATACACTAAATTGCAGATCTCAGATATTGTGTGAACAAACGGTAATATTAATTTGTGGAACAACGTGGTACATAGTATACGTGACATATTCAGTGGAAATGTGTTTTAGAAGATGTGAGAACGCTGCCAAAATACCTTGCGGTGCTTTTAAATCGCACCACGTAGAAAACTTACCTCCAAGTATTCTAACAAGAGAGTTAGGACTCTCTCCGTGACGAAGAACAGATATATGCCTCCGCAGACGGTGAACATCCGCCATACGTAGATGTCGGCGTATTCACTATGCATGAACTGGAATCCCTGCAAGAACAATGGCGTTCACTCGTGAGTGAATGCAATCGAATTGGTCCATTTCCATTTTTAGATTAAACCTTTATGACAAGTTATAATAAATTACAGAAATGATGCCCTCTTTTATCAGTCATATGTTAACACGTATCTAAAAATAGATGGCGCTGGTATATTATATTAGATTAGAACCATGCATATACCAGACACACACATGGAATAATTATGGGGATATGCTGTTAAAGATCCGACTTTATTTCTCATATATATATATATATATATATATATATATATATATATATATATATATATATATATATATATATATATATATATATATATATATATATATATATATATACACACACACTATTTTCTATTGGTGTGTTTTCGAATACGCCAACAGAATCACAAGTAAGCAACATTATTTGTCTTAAAACTAGAATAATGTCTGTGACGTGTCACAAGGTACAAGAAACAACGTATATAGATTACAAACGTTAATATAGCAATACAAGTTTCAGGCTCACAAAGGACATAATATGTCCTGTATGAGCTTGTTATTATGCCGTATCTCGCAGGGTACTCTGGCCAACGCATTAGTGTGACAAACTATTTCTTCGACGTTCACTTTGTCTGTAGCTCTGTCTGTTTTTGTTACGAAGGACGCGGTACGTCCTGAGTCTTCTCGAAAGCCAAATTGTGGGAAACGGGAAGGGAACAACGTACTTCAGGGATGAGGATCATGAGGCCGTTGCCCGAGAGAGTGCCGACGGCGAGTGAGACCATGTACATCATAACCCGCTTGTAGATCGGCGTGCCCATGATTGGTTTGAAGAACCACCCGAGCGTGGAGCACAGGTTGATGGCAGTGACCGTCGCGAAGCCGATTCCCCACGCTGCAAGAAAACGTGTCTCACTGTACTGATCATGGAGTGGCAAGCAAACATGTTGTACACCCTGGATGAATATGAGAGGACGCCTGTCACATGACGAAATACAAAAACACAGACATCACACGCTACTGGTGGATAAATAAACATTGACACACGACAATTATCTTACCGACGAAGACAGTTGAAACATCAGTGTAGCACTGGAACCACATGAGGATAAAACAGTAGGAAGAAATCACATCCCACAGAGAGTACCACAAGCAAACGTGTTACAATTAGATTACACATAATAATTAATATACCACACTAGATGATCGAGAAATGAGCGGAGACAGAGTTTAATCGATAATGGAAAGCGGGACAGGAAGACAGAAGAAGAAGAGGAAGATCAAACTTGAGAATGAAGACAGCTTGACAGGAACCTCTGGAGGGCAGATACGAACCACAAAGAACGGAAGGTCATTGCGGAGGAAAGGTGGAGATAGAGAGTAGGAACAAACAAATCGGAAGAAAATGTAAACATTGATCCCATTCCGAAAAGGAAGAAAACGAAGAAGAAATGAAAACAAACATTGCATAATAAAATTTTGCTACATATATTATATATTGGAAGGCCTACTCACACTGAATTCGCGTTGGCTTTTTCCCGTAGCTTTCTTTCTCTTTCTTCCCCTTGCCACACTTCTTGTTGGCGGTCCGGTAGAGCACCGTCGCCGAGATGTCACGGACTTCGCTGGCGTGCAGTGCCGCGTCGCTCTGGAAGGAGTGAAACTCGAAGATGTCCCGCGCCGAGAGACACTGAAAGGAAACCACATTGCAACATAAGTAAATGTTGTGTGAAGAGGGTATTCAGGATAATGTGGGAAGATAAAACATCCGTGGGGAGCGGTGGTCACGCGGTATAGCGCCGGATTGTCATTCGAGGGGACTGTCGTTCAATCCCAACCAACAGCCGTTTCGAAACTTGGGCAATTTCGTTCACCCCATATTTGCCTGTGTTTTTCGGAAGAGACACTAAAAGCCGGTGGTCCCTTCTATCTGGTGTCTATGCCAGGGGAAGTAAAAGATCCCACACAGGGAGTAAATGTGTAGACTGTAGTGGACTCACTAATTCTAGAGCAGAACAACTCCTGCGTTAGTCCAAGTTTGGGCCGTTTGGAGGACACCATCTGAGACCTGAGATCTGAGGTCGGAGAGGGAGCTGATGATAGGAAGCAACAGGAAGGGTAAAGTATCCGCAAGTATAGTCCGCGTTTCATATATGTATAAGTTGATGCTGCGATGACCGAAGTTTTCTTTGCAACTACGACCCGTCATGCATAGAATAGGCGCGTATGTTGTCTTATTCTCCCAGAGACGGACCAACATCGCAAATTGTAACATTCGGTTCGTTGCAAATTAACATGTCCCATTTCAGGTAATGATCGTGTTTCGCGTTGAAACTCCACTATTGGAATGCAACTGTTGAAGTCTTCCTTTGGGGAGGTAGTAGAATATCGCGAAACTATTGTTAGAAGACACAGTCCAATGGACGTTACGCCCCATTAGGTCAGTCTGGAAAAATTATGCATTCATTTAAAATTACACTGACTGCTATCTTTAAATTAACGGGAGTGACTTTTTCTAATGTTTTCTTTGTCAAGAATGAAGTTCTTCCAATTTCTAATCTCCATCTATTCACAAATATTATATATCGCTTCGCACTGACATGTATCACACGGTCACTGATATGAAATAAAAACAGACTGTAGACGTTTCTAGCTATTTCTAGCTCTCCAACCGAACCCCACCCAGTGAGAAACTAAACATAAAAATGATATATTGTTGGATCGGGGGTTGCGCCGAAGGGGTACGAAATGTCACGTTTTATGTTTGCCTATTGTAGGTCCTGTGCGCACCGACCGTGGCGAGGGAAGTATAATGTTACGCTGCCATAAAAGACGACACCGACACCGACAACGAAAGACCGTCGCACTGGAGCCATTCATCACAGAGTGGCGTGATCACTGGTGTAGATAGTTATAGCGACGAGTGGTAGTCTACGTGCGATGTATGGCTCATTATCGTGAGAAACAAGGTGTCGGTTGTTGTGCAGAAAATCTCGCGGCGTTGAAGCCGTGACTTAAGACACGTACACCGGTTGACATAAAGTCCCCAGACAACACCGGGGGACTCTGTTCACGTGAACACACTGCTGTCTCCAAAATAATGATATACCTGTGGTTTCTACCTAGACCAACCAGGTGATTCACACAAACAACACATTAAAGTAAATATCCGTTTATGCCACTAATGTTAGCAAATGCATCTTGGTCAAGTAAACTGTCTTTACACATGGACATAATATTTATAGAGTTTATCAGTCTGCTATGTTCAGTGTATCGTTGACATATAGTAAACGGTCTGTGCATTAATTTGCAGTTTGAAAACCGAAGAAAACAACAAATGCCAAACAGTACTTTCTTCGACGTGTAGAGCTACCAGTGAGCTGTGTGTAAATAACTGATCTGATCGAAAGGTACCAAAACTAGGACAATGTTCACTTTCACGGATGGTCGGATACACTGCCAGTATGATATCAGAATAAGTTGCGGCTTACGATGGTAGGAATGTCTCGCTGCATAAGGTAGGGTGGGGTAAGGCGCCTATACGAGGCGATACGCCCGCCCGTCCTATCTACATAACAACGGCTCAGATCGCCACTAAGGTTTTTGTATATCCGTGCTGCCACATAGCGGATGAAAAGAAACATAAAAAGAAGCAAGATTTTACAATCATGGGTAGAAAATATGACTTAGTTGATTTGTAAGTAAAAATAGTAAGACATGTCATTTCCTATATCATTGCATGCCTACGTCAGAGGTAAACAAGCGGATACACTACACGCAACACACCCACCCACCCACATAAGCACATCCCACCCACCACATACCATTCACACTTGCTCACATACTTGTAAGTATTCAATGAGTTTTGGAAAGGCATCTTTTCCCACCCAGATGGGCGTCTTGCCCCACCCATGGGGCAAGTCGCCATTTTCATAGCTATTTTTAAAAAGTAGAATTTTAAATTATATTTTGTATCTTTGTGTAAATTACTTTTACACAATGTAGGATATATATTTGAGATTGCCGGCAACTTAAAATATATTCGATTAGATCATTATTAAAACAAATGCAGCGGTTCCTGCTTATGGTGGGCGCCATACCCCACCCTACCTTACTTGGAGGGAACCAACAATTCGAATCGCCTCACAAATTCACAATAAAGGAAGTCGTCCATCCAATACGAATCAACGCCAATATTGAAGGCGGAATATTATCATTACTTATGACAAATTGCACTTTTATCGGCAGTGGTCTATTTTCATATTATAAATGCCAGCAATATGAACATGCTAAACATATAATAGATACATACCTAAGATAGCCAAACATAAAGACATTGACAATAAATAAAAGGCTGTTCCGTCAAATAATATTGCCATATGGACTGTCAGGTCTAGGCGGTAATACTAGTATTGTTACCTATTGTCACGATGAGTTAACGTATTAATGGCGCCGGGATGGAATCATACCTTATCTTTCAAGCATGTCTCGTTGGTCGTCCACGTCTGTCCACACCCGGAGCCGTGTTCCTCGCCGCCGCCTCCCGGAGCAACGGCGTTAATGAGCCCCTTCAGACCGTCCACCGCCAGTGCGTCATTCTCGCCGTACTTCTCGATCAGTTGCTCGGCAAAGAACAACTGGTCGTTTGCTGCGACGACGGCAAGCGCCGACAGGAGGGCAACGAAGGACACGGCGACTGTCATCTTCCGGGTGAATCTACCGAAGAGTGCGGAACGGAGCCGGGCGGCCGTGTTTTATAGTCGGGCTGTCGGTGCTCGGCCTTGGCCTGTTCCTTGGCCGGCCGCGTAGCACGTGAGTTCCGCGCTTCTCCACGCTTCACGCATCACCGCCCAACCGTGTCGAGGGCTGAACGATATCTTACGCGGGTTTGGGCGTGTGTCGTGTGCAATAAACACACTGGAGGCCACTGGGTCCTTGGGGCAGGTGTGTATATGCCTGCTTCTGTCATTTCCAGGGAATTTTCCAAATCGTTTCATGAGCAGATGCGCCTGTCGCCTGGCCCAATTGGCAAAGGTTTAATGCTCGCGCACAACTAAAACTATTGTCTTGCCAGTTGGGGACTTAACGAATCTCCAACGAAATATATCCGAGTAGGGTCTGATTTTGTAACAAGCATGTTATGTTAGCCCGTAAAACTGGATTTTTTATTCATTTTATGAAACATATCCGATATTAGAATTCAATGTGGTATATCACTGTTGGGTCAGTGAACTTTAGGCTACATGTTCCAACATGACAAAGGGCCGCCGCACATCAGAAGACAGTAACCGTTGTGACGAACATGTTTGGCAAAAATAATTGTAGTGGACATTGATTCCAATGGATATTTCCAGAGTCTCGGTACAACGGTAGTTTTATTTGCTTCTTGCCACGTTTGTGTTCATTGAATAGTGTACTATATCACACACTGCGATTTATAGGTCATGGTGCAAAGTTGTCTGTAGCCACTCGACGGACGGATAGGTTGGTGTGCTTGCTATAGGAGTGTTTGTAGGTTGGTGTGCTTGCTATAGGAGTGTTTGTAGGTTGGTGTGCTTGCTATAGGAGTGTTTGTAGGTTGGTGTGCTTGCTATAGGAGTGTTTGTAGGTTGGTGTGCTTGCTATATGAGTGTTTGTAGGTTGGTGTGCTTGCTATAAGAGTGTTTGTAGGTTGGTGTGCTTGCTATAGGAGTGTTTGTAGGTTGGTGTGCTTGCTATAGGAGTGTTTGTAGGTTGGTGTGCTTGCTATAGGAGTGTTTGTAGGTTGGTGTGCTTGCTATAGGAGTGTTTGTAGGTCGGTGTGCTTGCTATAGGAGTGTTTGTAGGTCGGTGTGCTTGCTAAAGGAGTGTTTGTAGGTTGGTGTGCTTGCTATAGGAGTGTTTGTAGGTTGGTGTGCTTGCTATATGAGTGTTTGTAGGTCGGTGTGCTTGCTATAGGAGTGTTTGTAGGTTGGTGTGCTTGCTATAGGAGTGTTTGTAGGTCGGTGTGCTTGCTATAGGAGTGTTTGTAGGTCGGTGTGCTTGCCATGTGAATATATATAGTCGATGTGCTTGTTATATGACTAGTTGAGTGTCGGTGTGCCTGATATATGAGTATATACGGTCGATGTGCTATACAAAATTACTCATATCGAATCAATTTCAATTGAATCAATTTCACTTTATTGCCCTTAAAAAGGATATGCATTGTACAACTCATGATCACATCTAAAATATATGGGATGGTCACAACGAAATGCAAGTGAATTCCAGACAGACCAAACAGACCGACGCACAAATACTCACATAATAGCCACACTGACCAACAAATACTTTCATTGCAAGCACACCGACCCATAAAGACACAAATACTTACATAATATGCACATCGACACTCAAACTATCGGAAAAACATCGACCCGCAAATATTCGCATGGTAGGCATATCGACACTGAGTTGAGTGTCGATGTGCCTACTGCCTACCATGCGATGTGGGGCTATGAGTGTTTTATATAAAGGCCTTGACCTAAAGGCTAAAGTCGATGACCAGAAGAAGTGACCAGGTTAGTCACTGAAGCGTGTCCACGCTGACACACCGAGCGAGGCCTCTACTCAATAGTGAACTGGTTTACACTATGTATAAATAGAGCTACATATAGTCTTTGTGGCCTTCGATTTCAGCTGTATTCGTTGCGAAGGCCATCTATCAAGCAATGGCCGACAACCCACGCCAGTGTAGAATGTCGATGAGTTTACATAAATGTTCACGAGGCCAGTGGGTCAGTTGTCGAATAAATTTCGTTAAATAAACTAAACCTATAAATCTGTCTGGCCTACAGAGCGTCGCAACACAATGTGGCAGGTCGTTGAAACCGCTACTGAAGAAAAAAAACGCACAAAAGACCTGGTAGACAGTAGGACACTAACTTACAGTTTGGAGGTGATAGAGGTGGAGGTGGTGTTGGTTTTTGTGGAAGTGATGACGATGACGGTTACGGTGGTGGTGCTTGTGTTGTTGTTGGTGGTGGCGGCGGCGGCGGCGGCGGCGGCGGCGGTGGTCGTGGTGGTGGTGGCGGTGGAGGTGGTGGTGGTGGTGGTGGTGGTGGTGGTGGTGGTGGTGGTGATGGTCGTGGTGGTGGTGGTGGTAGATGCCGTTATGGTGGTGGTTGTGGACATCTCTTCTACCCTTTCAAGACGTCTCCATCCGTCTCGTCAGTCACAACTACCCGTGGCACTAGTCTCCTCCATCCGTCTTTTCCATTCGTCAAAACCTCAGGTTAAAGAAGACATTGGGTGCGTACGTATCCTCTTTAGATCAACTCCCCGCCCGCCAAAGCAAAGGGCTTCGCTAGGTGGAAGTAGTTGAACTTGATTAAACAAAATAAACTATCTTCACATTCGACAACATGCGAGTGTCGAGTGAGACTACAGCAAAACCGAGAACAGGCACAGGGAAATCCCGTCGTCGATAAACGTAACATATTATGACGTCACTGTAATTATATACCAGATTATAAATATTTAACATTTTTATTTTTTCATTTTAGACATTCGCAAACGCGTAGGTTATATAACACCTGTCGTGTCACCAACCACAATAACTACAAATAGCTCACTCTAAAGTGTCGTAATGTCTGGGTTGTTTTTCATTCGAAGTCACAATTAATGTATTGCGATCGCTCGCGGTACAAACCCACAAACCCTTAAATCGTTTACCTTATGTGACATATTAAACCACCTCGGAATATGTGCATCACTGTATATATATATATATATATATATATATATATATATATATATATATATATACATATATATATATATATATACATATATATA
The DNA here is from genome assembly GCA_964017155.1 of Oasisia sp. SBJ-2009. Lineage (NCBI taxonomy): Eukaryota > Metazoa > Annelida > Polychaeta > Sabellida > Siboglinidae > Oasisia > Oasisia sp. SBJ-2009. The sequence continues at coordinate 39,567,831 of OZ024861.1, read as the reverse complement.
TATACATACATATATATATATATATATATATATATATATATATATATATATATATATATATATATATATATATATATATATATATATAGTACTGTAGAAGTATCAATAGTCTGGTGAATTCTTGCTTTCTAGACGCTTCAAAAGGTTTTGATAGCATCAATTACTGGTAACATTTTATATATAGAAAATGACTTAATCGAGGTGTCCCTCTTCTACTTATTCGTAACCTGTTGTACTGGAACAGACCCTAAACGTTTTGTATTAAATAGGGTTCTACACCCTCTGTGACTTTTTATGTTTCCAACGGTGTTCCACAAAATGGGATTTTGTTCCTACAGTTAGTTACTTTTTACGCAATATGTTAAATAGTGCAGGAATAGTTTGTCACATACACACACAACTGCTGCACTAATCGTAATGTGTTATGGTAACGACAGGTTTTGTTGGACATATGAGCTAAGCTTTTTTTTTTAAATTGACATTGAATATACCTGTGTCAAATCGTTATGTATGGTTGCATGTTTCATTTGACATGTCCAGATATCTATATTAATTTAAACAAACTTTTGTATGTTGAAAAAGCGAAATACTTAAGTACAGTAATATGCAATGACCAGAAAGATGATGAAGTTATTTTCCAAGGACACAATGGAAACAACTGCATGCACTTGTTTGCGTAATCCTTATATGTGGTGTACTCTGTATTAAGTTCATGTAGGTACAACATTATATTTTATATTGAATAAACCAATCAACCAATCAACCAATCAACCAATCAACCAATCAACCAACCAACCAACCAACCAAGAGACATCTACGTAACTTTCACACCAGGTTTAACAGCATTATCAGGAAATGCCACCACAGTTTCATTGGTGCATCTGTTTCATGCATATTGTTCTATAATTTGTTGTGCCAAACTCTGGGTGAATGTTAACAAGAACACTTACTGAAAAGCTGAAGTTGCCTACAACAATACGTATAGACTGATTTGAGGATATTTTCGATGGGACAGTGCTAGTGGCATGTTTATTAATAATGCAATCGATATATTTGACGTTCATTGCTGAAGAATATTTATGGTTTGAAAATGTATTTTCAGCACAAATAACGACTTCATAACACTTATGAACAATTGCATTGGTGTAGTAAATGGTCCAATGTGGAGTAACAAATCTCTGAACAGTGTAAACCAGTGAATGTTGTATCATGTCTTGCATATATATTTATTAACTTTTTAAAAGTTAATAAATAGAGTAGATAAAATAAATAATTTAATAAATTATAGATATTTTAATAATAATTTAATAACGTATTTATTTTATCTACTCATATTTGTTTAAACTATTTGTTTTTTAAAAGGTATTTATCTACATGTATCAATTGCATATTTATCAATTGTACAATAAGTTGTACTGCTCATTGTACTGGTCAGTATTATTATCAGTTGCACTACACAGTTACATTGATTAACTTACAACCGTATTTTATTTATATCTACTCATATCACAATATATTTACTTAACAAAATATGTGTATGCATAAATTGTATATGGGTTTGTAAAATAAATGTATTCGTGTTATATATATACATATATATATATTTATTTATATTGATCCACCTCTGGAACAGTCGTCGCGAAAGCACCTGTGCATCGATTAACAAATGCCTAGTATTCGAGAGAAAAAAACATCAGTTAATACAATTCATAATCGAGCTCGGAAATCAATTTCAATGAGGTAACAAGGGTTTAATTTATATAAGTTACATATCTTTAATTGAGAGACCCTGACCCAACAGTAACGGCCTTCGGGAACCGTGCTTTCAAACGTCTCGTCACGCACCGCTGACTTCGTATTTACTCTCCAAGGGCGCTTATCAAATGGTTCGCCAAATTCCCGATGCAGTTTGGAGATAACAGCGCACACTGTGGCTAGAACGCCGTTATCTGGCCTTGTAGAAACACAAGGCATTACCGGTGAAGGCCAGACTGGCGACTTCCTAATACAATGAGCTAATCTCGTCATTAAATAAACAAGCACATTTATATAACGGTGTTGGTTTGTATTTTATAGTAATGTTAAGTAAAGTCCTTCGATTGTATTTAAAGTGTATATTTGAGGATGTGATGCGAGGTTGGAAGAATGGTTAATTTTAACGAATGTGTATTGTAATTGGAAGCCATGGGTGCTCGGGAACGTCGTTTCCAACCGGGTGCCCATTTTCAGCCAGACCAGGCACCCATTTTTCTTTCGGGCCCGCCATTTATTTAACCAGACATTTCCCCAATTCAACTATGTATCTCCTAAAATTCTTGCGCCTCTCCAAAGTAAATCCACATTGGCGTACTTTGACAAATGAAATAGTTATTCACGAAACTATTTGTCATAAACAATTCTTCGAACGCCATTACCACCATGCAAAGAGAACGATAATACGAACATCAACCATGTAAAACCCTAAGTCGTCGTTCGCTATATGGTACTTTGGTTTTCTAGATCTTCAAAAAATGTCCTTTGTTCAGCAGTGCAATGGTTTCTTATGTCGACACGCAACTACGTTGTAATTATTTCTAAAGCCATTTTGTCAGATACGCTGAGAATGTGACGTTTGTGCGGGCGCTCGTATGTACGAATATGCCATTGACTAGTGTACTACTCACCCGTAACGAAACAAAGAGTCGGCCGGCACTCAGCCGTGGGCATTCAAACCACAGCATAATTAAAAAGGGGAACGAACTTACAAACACGTATACTGACAAAGGTTGTGAGATAACGCCGAAATATTCGGAGATTTTAATCATATCAAGCTTCTTGGCGATTACTAACGTAAACAAGTTCCAGGAGAAGTTTCATACACATTAATAACCAATCGAACAAACACACAAACAACAGTATATGTAAATTTTACAACACCCTTTATTTAAGGTTGAATTCATACGTCTCAGGATACAAATTATTACACGTGCAAATGTCTTTATGGATGACAATTTTGTTACAAATGTACTTTTGACGTAGTTGCTGTCACAAAGTTACGAATACAAATGTCGATGTCTTATGTCGTCATCGCCTCCTCGCGACAATGCCGTATTTGTACAAATATGCTGCATGGATAGATGATATATTTACATGTGTATGTACATCGGTTGCGCTTCCGTGTGACTCTGCAAGCACCGTCTGCGATCTCTCTCTGTCCGTTTTGTCTGCACTTGTACTGTACTGTGTGTCTGTACTGTACTGCACTGTACGGCGACTGTCTGTGTGTGTTGCTGCACGCACTCAATTAAACAAGTCAGAAAGATAGAGATACACAACACTAATAAGAGAAGACAGCAGTCCTCTAAGAGATGTCCCGCTAACTCCAGTATGCCCCGTACGCGCCATTATGCCCCATCAAACAACCTGACTGTTGTGACAGTTGTGAGACTGCCGCTTGCAATTTGAAAGACTACCACAATACTGCAACTACCTCGAAACATCGCCCTCTCGAACAGCCGATGAAGTATTTTAGTATTAAAATTATGCATATCTGAAGGTTACTCTACCACGAGTCAGTATTTCAGCTGCTTGCATACATAGTTTGGAGACCTCATTCTCCACAGTTCACTATTCGGGTTTAACTGAAACTATTTTCAAGTTGTTAGGGCTCTCTGCATTGTTAAAGCATGACATCTGACCAAATTTTATGCCACCATTTGCAGAAATCCCAAGCAAACATGTCTACAATAAACAATAGAATCAAAACAATTTCAACAATATTGCTCAGAATATATTACGTAGATTGATACCACCTGATGATTCAACAACTTTCTCTATAAAATGTTGTCAGTGTGTGTGTGGTTTAAACAGCAAATCTAATCTCGGTTGTTAGATTCAAGAATTACATAACATTTCACTGCCCAAGTCGGACTATGCTAAAGAAAGCATGCATATTTCTGAACTGTTACATAATTAATGCTGTGTCCCCACGTGACAACACAGTTGATTTATTTTTATTTTGAATTATCTCCACTGCCATAACCAGCTGTGCTTCGAGTACATAGCACGGGCTGGTACATTTAATCGTTCCACTTAATGTATGGTCATATTTCCCTTGGCAAGACGCTTACGAAATACCCAAAGGTACTGACATGCTGTGGCAGTAAATATAGAACGTTTCGTCCTTAACTACATGTGCGTATATTGTGCTGGTCCTACTCACGTGACCATCTGCTTAACCACAACAGAACAGAAGGTCGAAATCAGCATAAGAAACCTAGCAGAACAGCCAAGCACAGATATCGTATACGTGGGCAGGAAATCGATGTTTCGCAGCTGAGATGTCAGAGTTTCACGGGCTGGTTGGGGGGCATGATACACTGCCTCGTGCTGCTATCGCTCAACAAGGGGACGGACTATACAGAGCCGCCGTTGCAAGAGATCACTGAACCGCGACCTCACTGGCGCTACTTGCTCTCCGCTGCGGTTCGTGCGTCAAAACTGGAAGCCGCCAGAGGGCGCCTCTTCGCCGGCATTGAACTGATACTGTTGCGTGCTCTCGTCGATCTTCGGTGCTATCCGGTTGTCCTCCTCTTCCGAGCCAAAGTAGTGCTCAATGATGTCGAAGGCTTTCTGGTATATGTCCAGATTCTCATGGTTCTGCAGGAACTCGATCTTGTCCAGACCTGCAGCATTGTTGTGATCAGTTTATTTCACACGAAAAGTCCATATGTATACATAAAATACAATACAAAATTAAAAAGGACAATACCAATACATAAAATGCAATTAAGACAATTGCAAGGTACAAGTAAATAGTAAAATAAATAGGCCGTGAAAACAATTGAACAAGTGTTAGAAATAATTATTTTAACCGGTATGTGCAGTCATGTGTAGCACAACAAAAACATTTAACATGAAGGATTTTCAAAATGATTGGTTTCTCGGCTATTAGTTGGAACTGCCGGTTTCATAGACCCTGCTTACGACGTCGTAGTGGACGATAACTCGTCGTAAAGTTATGCTAGTTGCGTTTCACGAGTCTGCTCCATAGTTGCACTTAGCTGCACCATGTATTTAGTAGGCACAACTTTACGCCAGTTTAAATATTTATGTGATGGTCCCTAAGTTCGTTGATGCTCCTGACACGCCCACTCTCAACTTAATATTTTTAATGTTTGCACTGGATATCCTATACATTCATCATAGCTTGTCATTTGCTATGCGAACGGCAAAGGCGGCAACTAAAGTAAAAATGGTGTTTACATACACCACAAATACAGGGATTCCCCACCGCAGCCTAACTAGGCCAATTCTACGTTCTACTATTGATCTCATGAAACTGGCTGTAAGCTAGACTGAATAGTCGCTGTTAGCTGCGATCAGTAAACCGCATAATTGCTCATAAAGTTACACGGCTTTATGAAACTGGGCCTAGGTCTACAGACCACAACATCTGTCAAGCAACCAGTAATCTAATGAAACCAGAGGACAATTTGGTTGAATATCACATAAGTTTGTATAGTGTCATCATTACACTGCAATATTCATGTGCCTTGAAAGCTGCATTCATCTTTGAAAAATATTTTTGCATTTCTCCACAAAATGAAATCATCACGGCTGTGCATTTCTCCAAATCTATTGAACGTCACAAAACATTATAAATCCACCACATCACAACAACATAAATAAATCTGATAATTACCGTAGCACTCCTCAATCATGACAGCGTAAGGGTTGGTTCCTCCGTGCATCTTGGCGTCCTGTTCGCCCAATCGGAGAATGTTCTCAAGGCCGTTGAGTGCCACCTGCACAATCTTACTGTCCATGACTGTGAGCAGGTCACACAGCGGGGGTATACACTCCTGGTCCACCAGAAACCTACAGACAGGTCACACAGCGGGGGTATACACTCCTGGTCCACCAGAAACCTACAGACAGGTCACACAGCGGGGGTATACACTCCTGGTCCACCAGAAACCTACAGACAGGTCACACAGTGGGGGTATACACTCCTGGTCCACCAGAAACCTACAGACAGGTCACACAGCGGGGTATACACTCCTGGTCCACCAGAAACCTACAGACAGGTCACACAGCGGGGGTATACACTCCTGGTCCACCAGAAACCTACAGACAGGTCACACAGCGGGGGTATACACTCCTGGTCCACCAGAAACCTACAGACAGGTCACACAGCGGGGGTATACACTCCTGGTCCACCAGAAACCTACAGACAGGTCACACAGCGGGGGTATAAACTCCTGGTCCACCAGAAACCTACAGACAGGTCACACAGCGGGGGTATACACTCCTGGTCCACCAGAAACCTACAGACAGTGTGGCAGGTCAGACACAGAACCAGACACAACACAAGGCTGAATCAAAGAGAAAGCACTTACACCATCTTTGCTTGTTCCTCATACTTTAAGATTGATATTAGACAACTATGCCCACCAAAACGCATTTTATGAACCAGAGGAATTGTTCATAATTGGAATGAAAACAGAGCAAAATAGAAACATTGAATAGTAGACACCAGCTAACAGCAAGTTCCTTGTAAATATAATGCATTGCAACATTTACAAAATGCAACTACCTATATAACAACACAGATAAATAGTGTAATAATAGGCAGCTGAGGCCATTGTTCTGAGACTCCACGACAGATTTCACATACACCCCTCGACTGATCTTTCACTTCTCCTGACATGAAAATGAAGAAACCAGCAGTTCAACATGAGTTAAAATTGTCAATGCAGCAGCACACTGAATCAAAAAACTATCTACATATTGACAATCCACCATTCTACCACTAGACCACTGAACTTAGTAAACATGCATCTGGGATAAGTCCAGTTTTTGAGGATTGGTCACTCACCTAATCTGCTCCGGAGTGCCTCCTGACGTAGAGTTTGTGATCGCCCAAGCCGCTTCCTTGCGTGTCTTGAACTCGGCCTTGCCAAGGATGTCAATAAGAACGGGGAAAATATTTGCATCTATCACAGCCTGTAGAAACAAAACACAACAGCATTAACACATAGACTATAACATTGAGATGAGATACATTCTATATTAAAATTGTATCTGCATTTAAAGGCTGACCCAATAACAACATAGATGTAACTGACCACGACACAACAGATGCCATTTTATTACTGCTATAACAAAAACTACAACTAATTTAAAAATTATACAGAACAATTGGCCATGTGAATTTCTTTCATTGGATTAATCCTCGTAGCATACACACATTTGTGAAACATCTCTGTCCAAAGTGACAATAAAATTACAAAATTTTGCCCACCATATGGTGCAGATAGCCATAAGTCATGGATAATATACTGCTACGTAAAGTATCAGAAACCAAAATTTAAATATATTTCTTATAATGGGCACAGGTATAATCTATAAAGAATTAACTGCAGTAAAATAATTGTTTACATTAATGAACATGTAATTGTTTCCCATCTCAAATTCTGACACAGATGAAAACCCAACTTGACTCATAGGCAAACTACTGACCATAACTCAGGGTTTAAGACAATCTGTAGACGAGTGTTACAGACCTGTATTTGCGCACGGTTGCCGGCAGTAATGTTTGAAATAGTCCAACAGGCCTCCTTGCGAATGGATTCCTTTGAGCTACTGAGCAGGTGCAGTAGACAGGGCAGTGCTGAGCAGTTGAGTATCACTTGTGTCTGTATGTCGTCCCCTGTTACTATGTTTCCCACGGCCCTCAGTGCAGCCGACACTACACTGTGCATTGTGTGCCTGCAATACAGACACAACTTTGTCAACTGCTCGCATATTTGTGATCTATCACGGCGAAATATACTACTCAAAATTTGCTAAGGATCATACCATGTTTGTAATGGAACAATCTTGAGATGGCAGCCATCCAGAGACTCATTGGAAGCATGAGATGCCATTGCCAGGCTGTGATTGCATCACGTGGGTCACACACAAGCTGCTGACATTTGTTGCTGCTGGTAACTGAACTGTTTGGGACATTATCATGATTTGGTGTAAATTCTGAAACCTCCATGTTTGGGGGTCTGGGGGAAACCTAAATTTTTGGGGTCTACTTCTTTGACGACAGAACGGGTGTTACCTATTGTTCACATTTGATATAGTGCAATGAAATTCAAGAAATAAACATATCCTCGAATACATGCCATTTTTAGTTTTTGTGTGATACCCATACCGAAAAATATAATACCACCCTAAATAGTGATCCCTAGCAAATTTTGAGTTGTCATTTGCAAAACTATGAAGTGGATTTTTATACTATTTCAATCATATTCCACAGCTTTACAATGATACCTCACTTGTAGAATTTGATTTGTTTGCTAAGATTGAAGCAAAGTATTAAAATTAGACATTGCATGTAACACATTGCATGTACCACAAGCAGCTCATGGCAGAAATCACATGACCGCAGCCCAGCCATACTACTCACGAGCGATTTCACTGGCTGAGGTTAAAAACAGGAGTTTTGCTAAGGAATGTGGAAGAGGCAGTGTATGGTGGTACTGGCATCAGCAGCAACCTCTGACACGTGAGGATGCCAGTAGGTACAAAACACACTTTAATACATTAAAATGTTCTGAAGTATCACTCATTTCATTGGCTGGGATCACATATAAAAGGGCTTCACTTGCACTGCAGACTTACATGAGTAGCTCTACAAGTCTGCGACACATGCCAGAGTCAATGACTGCCTGGATCTTCTCGTTGGGGCCGTCAGAGAGGTAGGACAGGGCCCAGCAGGCATCAGCCAACACGTCCTGGTCTTGATGGAACAAGAGACGCGCCAGCACCGGCAACGCTGGATTCACCTACAACAACATGGTCATGTCAACTGTAGGTCATGTCAACCGTAGATCATGTCAACTGTAAATCATCTGGTCAACTCATCTCTAAAAGTCACACTATTTAGCCAAGTGGGTAGCTAATTGATTATCTGGTTCAATTGCTACAGTTGCATAGTAAGTTACTTTCACATCAGGTTGTAATAGTTAAAGAATTAACGATTTAACCATTGCATTGTATTTTTACAATTTCCAAAGATTTGTTTTATTTTATAATAAATATTGCTGCATTAGTGTACATCAGAAATTCAACAGAAGTAACATTAATTTAAATACCAAATAACATCTCTAACCTAGTGCAACAACATTTGGTACATCTTCAGTCAGACACAAAAAGCACTGCTGCAAACATCAGTACAATACATCTGCATGCTGTCGGTTGTGATTGTGAATCAATTAATCCTATGTGCTTTCATTTCTGCATGGTTCATGTACAATCTCATAAATTTCCATATGAACCTCTGTCATAAACATTAAGTCCTATTCAATGTTTTCTTTGATCTAGTAATCTTATCGCTACACATTTCTATTTTGATGAATTGCCACTGCTAGTAATACCTTACACTATGCAGATAGCAACTAACAGTGCTGCCACCCGGTGAATGATGTTAACACTATGGAAACTATGGCCCCAGTAGACACTGCACTGTGATAAATGACGACAACCATTTAATAACTTCGCAATCCAAATGTTATCTCAATGCAAATACACAGACTAATGAAGACAAGATATATGTAATAACTAATCTACTACTAACGTTACACCTGAAAAGTATGAATAGCTGTGTTAAAAGCGCAAACATTTCAGGATGTCATTTGAAATTATGGCAAATAAACTAATAACAAAGTCACCCTATCACTAAAAAGAAAACATAGGTAGCATCAGTTGTGAATGAATGGAACAGTTTGAGATCAGACTTGACTTCACTGGAAGTCTGGCACTGCGTGGGATTTGGTTGCTAACAAAAGGCCAGGTTAACCTATTAACCTGTAAGCGTGTCATATTTCTGTGCTGCATTAGATACCTTTGAGAATTCTGGTGGTGGGTTCTTGCCTCGACACAAATTAGATAAGCACCAGACAGCATTTCGAGTCATGGAAAGACGCCCGGGTTTGCTAAGTAACCTGAAAACAACAGCCGACATATTTGAACTAACAGTTACAACTGACCTTCACTTTAATGGTAACACATTCTTTGACAGATGCGTTAAAGGTAGCCTACAAGAGTTAATAACAGGTAACAACAAGCAGTATTCTGTGTTACTAATTTTTTTTGCTAAAACTCATTGCTGTATGCAGCTATTAGTTTTATATTATTCGCTAAGAAAAATAAACTGGACATAGAAAAATAAGATGATATGGTATGCCCATATAAGAAAATTTGACTTAATACTCAGTTTGCATAAACATTTTCCTTCGAATGAGAAGTCACTATGAAAAAATCTGAATTAAGTACAACAAATGAATGTATACTTACTGCAGTAGTGGTACTAGGATGCCTTCGTTAAGCACATAATCACGACACTCCGGACTGTCGCCAGCAATATTGCCCAGCGCCCAAACCGCCTGCAATCAAACACTCTCAGTCATGCCACTAGCGTATACTAGTTTAGGTAGGTCGTGTATTTTCTTACATGACACGATATGAAAATAGTGTGTCATAACATTGGAGAACTGTGTTGTATAATAGCCACTTAAAATGGGACAGTTTTAATATTCTGTCGAGTCCAAATATTGTCATCTCTAAACCAACAGGTGTATATTCTGTATGACTGGTAAGACCGCCCGCCCGCCCGTCCGTCCGATAATTTATACCTATCTCGCAAATTATAAATTGTTCAGGTTTGAGAAGGCACGCAGTGGATGATGGTATATTCAGTGCAAGTGGTGTCACATGGTGGATAAATATGAAATATTTTGTTTTTAATTCAAGAAGCACATTTTCTTGCCACCGAACCAATGTAATTCTTACAGGGGTAGAAATAACTCCAAAATGTCTGGTAGTCAGCAGGACTACTTAGTTGGGAAATCTGGTAGTCTTCAGATATATGTGGTAGTCATATGGCCCAAATTTAAGCAAAATAACATCATGACAAACACAAAATTATAAAAATATTCCCAAATGTTATGGTAGTCCATTGGACTACTGCTGTCATCATCTTTGGTAGTCCGACCAAGTTTCTGGTAATCCTCGGACTACCGGACTACCACTATTTCGACTCCTGTCTTAGTATGGTGAATGTAACCTGAACAGCTGTGCCTTGTACAAGATTATGAGGATGGTTACTCCTTCCTTTTTATTGCATCAAGATTTCGAGTAAGATTTACTGAGTATATCAGCTCTAGAGATGTCCCATTATTATCATTTAGATGTAAGAAGATGAAATACACGATGCTGCAGTACTGGTGCTGTGTTTGTGAGTCACCACTCACCTGCTCTTGAACGTCTTCAAACTCTGACCCAAGCAATCGTATAAAGATCGGCACAGCGCCGCATTCAATGACTATTCTGGTTTGCAACGACGTGCCTGATGCGATGTTCGTCAAGGCCCACGCAGCCTCAAACTGGAACGAGAGCACAGCTATGGTTATTAAGATCATTCAAGGTTCTCTCAAGTGTGATAAAAAGTTATATTTACTTGTACATATATTATTAAGTAGCTCGGGGTAAACAGGATTAAACCTATAGATCATGTAACATGTCCTCGAAATACTGGCTGTCCATTGATCGATCACTGAAAATGTAACTAACATTATAAACAATCAATTTATGCCCTTTTATAGTACAGTATGAATGCCTGTTAAAAATGTAAACCCATTGACAAAATTATGTAATTACTATTTCCCAAGTGGTCATAGATTAATCCATGAAACCAAAACATCTACAATGAATGTTACCATACCATACCGTAGAGCGCAATGGTTCAGGGGTAGAGCTACGGAGTGTAAAAGTGCTTTGAGCAGTCCTAAGGACTGGATACTGCGCTATATAAAAACTTACTTTTTTTTACTTACCTACACACACGATTATCATTAACGTTGATAGTTATCAACATACGTTTCAAGTACTTCCCTCCCTCCCTCCCTCCCTCACCCACCCATTCACCCACCCTTTCACCCACCCATTCACCCACCCATTCACCCACCCATTCACCCACTCATTGACCCACTCATTGACCCACTCATTGACCCACTCATTGACCCACTCATTGACCCACTCATTGACCCACTCATTGACCCACTCATTGACCCACTCATTGACCCACTCATTGACCCACTCATTGACCCACTCATTGACCCACTCATTGACCCACTCACTCACTCACTCACTCACTCACTCACTCACTCACTCACTCACTCACTCACTCACTCACTCACTCACTCACTCACTCACTCACCCACTCACCCACTCACCCACCCACCCACCCACTCACTCACCTGTAGAGTACAGTTGGCTTCTGTCTGGAGAAACTCGACAAAGCGAGGCACAATGCCTGTCTGGATTACTTCATCTATTGGTGGATTTGGTTCTGTGAGTGGAAAAAAGCAATGTTGACATGAATGATACTGGTGACATTTTCTCTTGGCAGGTGTTTTACAACTGGTGATGGAAGAAACATGTAGCTATGCCATAACTGGTCATTCCACAAAACAACTGTATTGATCCACAAATGTAAATCCTAAATTTAAAGTCTATTACATTGGAAAGATAACATTAAGTAATAACATTATAATGCATATATGCAAGCTGTAGATTCATATGAAAAATCCTGTTGCAAATATACATCATAAATGAAAGCACTCGTTATCCTAGTGAGGGAATGGTTACAGCAAAATCTCCCTATCTACAGTTATCAATCAAATTGTACAGCAGAAATTAGTAAGCCTTTGTCATGTATTACCATTGCAGGTCAATTATATTTGAGAAAAACGGAAGAAAAATGTATTAATGTGAATCATAATGAATACATGTTTTGTGCTATTTGCAACACAAATTTTAATTGAACAATGAACTACAATTTATTTTAAATATATACAGGTGTATACTTCATATATTAGCAATCCTGCAAGTATTTACACATACTTTACCACAACAAATAAATAAAGGGATCAATCAATGGTTTTGTGAATCATGATTATCCCATGCTCATGACGACAACACAAAGAGTGTGACTGTATAAATAAGTGTGTCTCATGGAACATAAGTGCGTCACGTGGAACATAAGTGTGTCATGTGGAACAAAGCCACAGCATTACCTCTGGAGAGCAGTTTGCGGAACTTTTGCGTGGCTGCCAACTGATGTTCTACGTTCTCACTGTACAGTGCCTGGACCATGTCCTGCAGTGCATCCGCCTGAAGCAATCATGACTCGTCAACACAACACACTGACAGGTGGACAAGTTTACTCACTTATCATCTCATTCACGAAAACAGGCTGACTCACGGTGAGGTCAGGGAGACTCCTGTGAAGACATTAACATCCTACTAACAGATAACCTATCACGTGATGACTTAAAAAAATAGCTATTCATCAGAGAATGGTGAATGATTTATATGCTTAGTCACACATTTATACGTAGAAAACATAAGTGCACAAACAGATGCATCCCCACAATTCTGTAATGAATATGTTATAGTAAAATCTGTACACATGTTGAATATACAAACTCTTTACATAAATTTATGAACATTCATATATTGTACATATGAAGGAGTCATGTGCAAGTATAATTACTATAATTCATAAAATTAATAACAAATTATTATACATGAAGTAATTTTATGTATGCATTATCATGCCTTTGTGCAGTAATTATTCCAGCTGGGATTAAACAGTATGCAGTAAATAACAAGCACACTAATTAATTCAACATGGTGCCAAATGTTTATATGTGCAATTCCATGAACTTTGTCAAAACATCTGTTATAAATCAGGGCAGTAATATATCTATGAATTGATGGTATTATAAGGATGAACGTAGTTGTTAAAAGGAGGAACTTACCCGGAAGCCTCCGGATGAGACGAGTGCATCCTGGAGAGGCTGGGACATCTCATCCATTTCATCTGCCGGCACGGCAACATTTCTCCTCTTGGACAGCTGAAAAACCATCAAAAGTAGATCATCTTCAACCAATCAAAACATCATGTTTGCCAATTGTTGCTGACACATTTCCCATAGACAATAATAATTTATAATCTGCTATGTACAGCAAACTTAGTATTACGTCACACACTCATTAGTCCAAAATAGCTATCTACATCATATGATTTCATATCTCATCAAGTTTGTAATTTTGGCAGAAATGAATACCTTATAGTCTCACTTTCTAATGTCCTATTCACTTTCCTAAAAAAATGTAGTCAAAATCAAATAAATGCATTCATTGTATTTCTTTGCAAAATTTGCAAAAAAAGTGCCCTGTCCCACCTGTTCTTCCCGTTTTTGTTTCCTCAGCTGTATTCCCTCCTCTTCCCGTCTTCGTCTCATTTCCTGTGCATCCATGCCCTTGTTTTTGTATGCCTTCAGCCTGTGGCTCGCCACGGGACTGCCATTCTCAGCCATCTGCACAACAAATCAGTTGACCCTTATAATCAGATAAATCTGAAAGGGGGGTGGAAACGCTTTAACTATTGCCCAAACATAAGAATATACCATCTTTATCTAGAGAATATGTGACCATGATTCAATGAGCAGAGCCACGGTATATTTTAAATAATATTTAAAAATGTTGATATCTTTGACCACTGGGTTCCGCCATGTTATGCTCAAACTGTACTGGTTTGACTAGTATTTTTGTTATGTAAAGTTCCTATGTTCCTGTGACATGCACACAAGATAAATAAAAAAAATTGTATTATGTTCCCTAAACTAGCCCAACAAAGCAAGTGTCAACACATGAGATTATATTTATAAATAATTCAACAAGTGTATTAAACATTAACTGTTTGTAGAACGACATTTCATTGTCAGCTAAATCAGATCCAGCTAAGCAGAACCCCATCTATCAACGAATGTGATATGATGCTTTGAGATAATAAAACCTAACGAATCCAAACATCTTACTACTTGCTTTGTTTTGACATGGGCCAAAAAAATGGACATGACTACAACAAATTTACCAACATGGAAAGTGAACATGATAGAGGGTATATCAAAGAGTGTAGAAATAGAATATTACAACTATGACTTTGATCCATTATACACCCATACAATGCTGTACAAAAACAATACAAATGGAAAGACAAAGCACTATTTTATACATACAGAAACACAGACATAGTAATTAGTTCAGCAGTGTTTCTTCAGCAGTGTTTCCCCTGGTATGTTGAGCAAAGTGAGCCACCTCACTGTTTTTCAAATAACCTTGCCCAAAATATGCCAAAACTGCCGCCTCTTAGTCTTAGGTAATTCCCAACAATTTACTTTTATTAAATGCTACAAACACATTTACATGCTACCTTGTTATATCTGTCCCCACTATATGTTAGACAGTAGGTTAAAACACACTTTACAGTGTACCATTTTTAAGCTAGATTTTAAAATAGCCCCAAGGGGCATGCGTTTGACACTTGGTCGCCCTACCACCTTGCTCATCATTTTACCCATGGGAAACACTGAGTTCACTAGTTTTGTTTCTGTAACTCATTATTAAATTATAATAATTTAGTAGCTAAGCATTATGTTACAACAGTCGGTGCAGGATCTACAGCCAACTCACGTCACATGGCTGGTAGTGACTAGTGACAGAACGTTAGCTTCTGTAATATGCAAGTATAGATTCATAATCATATTGGGCATGCGCCAAATTTTTTAGTTATATGTGTGGTTTTGTTATATGTCTGGGTCTGTGGTCCAAACCAATTATTTATGGACTGGGGTTATCTAACTGGTTTAAAACTAAAGGTTTCGTACCAGCATGATATATATATATATATATATGATATAGTTAGACTAGACTAAAAAAGGTAAGTTTTTATATAGCGCAGTATCCAGTCCACAGGACTGCTCAAAGAGCTTTTACACATTACTTCCCCCAAGTGTAGCCATATATATGATATAGTTAGACTAGACTAAAAAAAGGCAAGTTTTTATATAGCGCAGTATCCAGTCCACAGGACTGCTCAAAGCGCTTTTACACATTACTTCCCCGGCAGACCTGTTCAATCAAATACCATCTCAACTTCTCTGGGAAGCATCCAGACATGCTACAATTAATGTGCGAAAGGTACACATATCCACCACTGTCTATTGCCAGGTACTCATTTATACAGCTGAGTGAACTGGAGAAATGTAGAGTGAAAAAACTTGCCCAAGGTTTTAACACTGCAGCACAGGATTCAAACCCGGGTTCTCTTAGTCGAGAGTCCGGAGGTCTACCCCTGAGCCACTGCACTCTACTTGACTTGACTAGAGAGTGCAGATGGTGTAGTGTTTACCACATCTGCCTGCCATTCCGGCGGCATGGGTTCGATCCCCAGTACCGGCAGTTGTGATATAAAAATCTGGCTCTCAACATTGGGGACTGTGTATCCCTCGTGAATCGGAGAATCACGTTAATGTCAGTCCCGTCTCAATTTGGGATGTAAAAGAACCACTGAGGACGACAAGCACCCTGGCAGTGACCATCCTCAGTGACTCCTGCGTTAGCCCAAGATTGGGCTGTTTGGAGTTAATAACCTGAGAACTAGGTCTAGAGTGAGGGTGAAGTACTTACTTAAAAAAATATGTTATGCCAGTTAAATAAAACGTTACCATAGTGCTAATACTGAGTACAAAGCGCCACAAGAGGAAGTAAAACACAAATCACAACTTAATTAATTTCAGTGA
This sequence comes from Oasisia sp. SBJ-2009, assembly GCA_964017155.1. NCBI lineage: Eukaryota > Metazoa > Annelida > Polychaeta > Sabellida > Siboglinidae > Oasisia > Oasisia sp. SBJ-2009. The sequence goes on along the minus strand of OZ024861.1, from coordinate 39,551,149 downwards.
ATTACGACACTCCGGACACAAGTCTGAAGTCATGCATGCACGACTAATCAGGAATCACGGGCCACGGCAATGCCCATGGCCATGGCCATGGCCATGCCCACTCGGTTAGTCGGTACAAATAACAAAAGCAGATAAAACACATGTCTGACCATGTTTTTAATTAAAAAATTGCGTGAATAACAAATATAGTTAATCAGAACCATGTTCGTGTGAACCGTAGTGTTTGGACCACGTAACTGTTAGTTCCGTGTTAAATTGGCACGGAGCTGTCATTAACCTGGTAGTGATAAAACGCCAACATTCCGTTTTGTTCTGGTGTTGACGAGACGTCAGTAGCATCTCAAACAATGTTATTATCACGAATAAAGTTAAACCACTGTTTTGTTTGATTCGGTCACTATTTACGGTATGTTTAATATATCCAATATGTGTCTCACCGTTAACCGTTTGTCCAGAATCTATATTTATTACGCCGATAACACCTTCCTCAAAACCAGCAAACCGCACCGGGCATGCGTCCGACTAGTGTGAATGTGCCAGAATGTGTTTAGTAAAACGATAAAGTATAACATAAATACAGCATGACATCTAATATTAATTAAACATATGCTTATTAACAACCATTTTATTAGTAAAGAATAAAACTGTAAAAATTATTATTTCCCATGATAATGTTGAACCTTTGTGGCGGTAAGTGCAAGACGATCTAACAAACACCGGCATGACATTTCACTAACAAAGTGATGGAAGCCATTTTGTTTGTTCATTGGCCATGCATCTCCGAGATGTTTAACATAGCAGACAATAAAACATTTACTCTTCGTACCAAACTTCCCGAACCATTGAAACTTACGTAAAATATCCCGGATTTCAAAACTGGCCAAATTACCCCACGAAACTTAGTCATAACATTCCACTGGTTTTAGACGCAAGAGTGAAAGCTGGCATAATAAGCCAGAAGAGAAATTAGTAAGAACTTGTACAGAAACTAAAACAAATGCCAGGCATATAGCATCATCACTATCATCACCATCATCATCATCATTGTGCAGCCGTAGTGTCCCGTGGCTATGAGAAGGTCTCAGCATATTGTTTACATATCTACCAATATCGCGCTATCCTTTGCTAGAGGGGATTTACTATTTCAGTTATTTGTGGTGGGATCATATTCCAGATTCGGATTGCTCGGGGGTAGAAAGAGAACACTGCAATGTTGATGCGGCACTTGGTAGTGATAGATACGTAATGGCCACGGTTATCTGGCGGTTTTAATAGACCAGGTGGTGTGATGTAGATTTTGTTATTTAATATTTTGTAGAATGTCGTGGCTTGTTTAATTTATCTGATATCTTTAAAGGCAGTATATAAATGGGAGAAGTCCCTCTGAATTGGAAAATGGCAAATATTACACAAAAACAAAGGAACAAAATCACAGCCATATAATGATAAACCGGTGATTCCTAGAAATGCTGTTATGTCCGCAATGCGTCACATTGACAAGTCTCTGCGAAATAGGGCGGATGTTTACACGAGTCAGCGATTGACTCCCTTTCTCAACAACTCCTCGACTACGTAGTAAAAGAGGATTCAAGGTAACGTATCGCTCATCTGTATACACATACGTATGTATACATGCATGTATACATGGTCACACATATACGTACATAAACACACATACACGCACACAAACGCACACTCCCTCATTCACTCGATGGCTCGCACGCACGCATGCACGCATGCACAGATACACAGACACACAGACACACATACACACAGACACAGACACAGACACACACACACCCACACACACACACACACACACACACACACACACACACACACACACACACACACACACACACACACACACACACACACACACACACACAGACACACACAAAAGCACATCCATCGCTAGAGTTCTGAGCGCAACAGTCTCGCACATCTCCCTGCGAAGGTTAACCAAAGATGGCGACGTCCAGTGCAAGTCCGCGTGAGCCAACAATTAGCTGCGATGATTTTGGCTTTTTCCAGGTAATTGCAACACTATTTCAACCGGTGTTTTCTGTGTGCAACAGTCTATGCGGTACTGATTGAATTTGAGTGCTTCTGTCAGACTGACACCGAAGAATATGCCCGAGCTAATTATATTTCTACCCCGAACGTGCCGGCGACACCTTTCTACCCTGGCCCAGAAAAGTGCCTGTTACATTGGAGAGTCATTACATTCTGTGACATAGTGTTATACATTTGCCGTACTTTGATTTTGTAATAAGAGCGACTTGCAAATATATATTGCATCACATGTGCTCTATGATATCAGCGCATTGTAATACACATGCATCTTCTCATTTTATAATCTGCCAATAAAGTGAGAATGAATGGAGCCCTGAAGGTCACTCCCGTCAGCCCGGCCCATGTTATCATATTATTGTTTTGTTGACGACTGCACCGATTGGAGATTATTTGCAGTACATAGTCTTCAGATAATATACTACATAATTTTTATAATGGTAATTGTTGTTATAAATACCAGTGCAGACCGGCTAACAGCGTAACATTAATCACAAATGACACAAAGCTACAAGCTAATATAGTAATGATGAAATATGCTATCACTGTTATGTACACAGTCATTGCATAACACAATTAAACTATGTAGGCCGCATTGCCTCACTTTATTAAGATAATATATTTTGCTGATTTCACCAATTCGGGGTGCTTGCACATTTTAAGCTGTATCTTCAAAACTACTGATTTTCTATAATTGCAAGTTGTGTTTATTTTGATGTTCATTTAATTATCTTTAAAATGGTGTAATTATGGTGTATGTTGGAAAAAATATATATTGTAATATGAAGGTGACAAACATAGAACATTACTATTCTGGACAACAATATAGTAGAATATCACGTTTTATTCACATAAAATGTATTATAATTGTTCTATTTGCACATGCTCTGCCTTGTTTAGACATAGTACTATATAAATCAGTTCATTTTGTCTGAATATGGACAGGAAACACAGCTTTGCAAGACTTCTATCTTGGTTGTCATCATCCTATATGTGACGTCTGTGTCATGCCAATGTGTATGTTGACATCGTGGATCACTGGCATTTTGAAACCTGAAACAACGAAATGTCAACCATTACGAAAATTGACAATGATTTGTTATAATAAAACACCTAATTGTTATATATCACGACATAATCAACAGTTTCGGTGCTAAAAACCCGACTGGTGTTCACCCAACTTGGACAACGAAACATAAACAAAGCTCCGATCATTCATTTTATCGCTCATTCAGTTGTATTTCGAACGTAATGTAAACTTACCTTCAGTTCAATGCCAGAAGTGTCCAAATCCAAAGATATATAAGCACAAACTTAATCAGTAATAAACAGCTACGATGTCCAAGCAGCTACGATGTCCGCCATTTTTGTAGATCCACAGATGATGAACTTCAATCACGAAAAACTCGAATTTTTTCAATGTGAACCCATGTCAAAATTACCCAGGATTCATAGCTAAGATATCAAGGAATCAGTGGGAATTAGTCTCATAAGTATCCGCAAGATGGTGCCACCGCTAGAGGCTTTTTCCGTGGCGGACGCTTTCGGGCGCTCTGGGGAGGAGCGACCCGGACGCTTTCGGACGCGTGGGGTCTAATGGGTTAAGTGATTTTTCACTGTAGTAATTAGAAAAACTGTATTTTAACTGCCACTGCTGAATGTTAATCTCTGCTATTGTGAGTTAAATCACCATCCTTATTAACCTACAAACAAACACATTTATACTAGTGTTTTTTTCTCACAAAATGATATTCATGAACATTTGACTTTTATAATGGATCATTTATTATAACACATTGAGAAGCTAAGGAATACTCTCAAAAACATTAATGTCCAATATCAAACAAATTAAGGGATAATCTCAGAATATCAGGACAAACCCAATACAAATCTGAAGCATATTATGTTGGTGCTTGATGCCAAATTAAACTGTCTTCTGAACTCACTTCCCTCAACAAAAGTAATAAAATTTTAATCTGATGTCAGACAGCAAAATTCTAAGATTAATTCTAAGTGTCAAAGGTAAACGACCAGACGGATGATTCTACTGTGACAAGAATTATATGTTTATTCAAACATAAACAAAACCCATTGAACTAATTTCACATTTATAAAAATCTTAGTACATGGCTGGGTAGTATTTTAAAATAAAGAACACTGCTAGTGGTTGGAGTAATTATTCTCTTATACATGTATGTGCATTTTTGGCATTATCATTATAGTTCACACTATGTTGTATGGTGTTGACATAGATTTAATCATTTATTAAATGCTAAAAAAGGTCAGCTTTATAATTTTGTTCATTGTTCTGGCATTGGGGGTTAATCCCGACTAAGTTCTATAGTCAGCAACAGACTTTCCATATCCCTGCATGGTAATGTTTACTCCCCCAACACTGGAACCAGATAATTGGTTACAGCGAGTCTCTCTTCCAAAGGGAACAAGTTATGTGGGGTGTCACCTGTGTTTCCATACAATCCCTGAGCTACCACTTAGCTGGCATCAGGATTCGAACCTTCGCGCCCCGAACGTCAGTCTAGCATTCTAGCTGAAAGTCCCTGAAACTGCTAAGCATAGCTTTATGTAAAGACCTGCCCAGGCATCATTTAGACAGGTAAAAACGAATATGGACTGGTAGAAATACGGGTGGACAGGTAAAAAAACTGAAGGAGCAAAAAAAGTCTTCCAAAACCATAGCTATTGTTAGTTATGCCTTGAAAGTGAGTGTAAATGGTGTCATGTGTGTTTGTAGCCCATTTCATGTCATCAGGCACATTTGAAAGTTTGTAAACTGGCTTAACAGTTAACATCCATGTGTCCACCAAATATGTGTGACTGGCAATAATTTTATCCTGCATAAAGCCGTGCTTTAGCTGAAACTGCTAAGCTGCTGCTTCTTACAACAGCAAATGTATTGATGGTCTATGAGCATCTCTGACTCGTGTAATGTTTGTGCACTCCAGGACATCCTGAAGCAGATGAGGACACTGGATGACAGGATTGTTAATGAACTCAACACCAAGATCCCAACAGCATCATTTGAAAAGAAGGTTGACGCTACTACACAATGCAAAACGCTGTACAATGAGGTAAGTAACAATAAGAATGAATACAAAAGTGTCATTTTATATAGATGGCAAGCCAAGAATTAAAAAAAAAAATGGAAAGTAACATTTCCCATTTCCAATACAGTTTACTGTATTTAAATATTCCCACTAGAAGCAAAGTTACAAGAATTTAAAGAGGGCCTATCAAAAATTAATTGTTCACATTTAAGCAACACTTTATTAAGGTATTATAACATAATCACATTTGCTATTAATATATTCATCCCTGTGAAACTAATGTAGCTGTGTTTGTTAGCTGTAATATTCTGAATAAATCATAAAATTTTGATGACTACTTTTAAAGTGATATGCATTTAAAGAGGGCACCCATCAAATATAAATTCCGGCAGAAATTATGCACTCACTTATTTTTCATAAACCAAGTGCAAGTCCAACTTCAGGTCACACACACAGTCATCCTTGCTCGATTCAGACAAGTCTGTATCACTGTCATCATGTCATCACTGTGCAAAACCACCTTTATGTCATCGTTACAGGCAAATATGCCTGGCGACTTCCGACTGGTTTTTCTAGCCGCCACACATGTTAACCTTATTCAAGGGCACAATCAAGCACTATTGATTTGTTTTGGAAGGTGTCATTGCTATTGAAAATTTGGTGAAATATCAATAGTAAAATTTGCTACAAATGTTGTAATCTATTATCACGTTGACTAATGTGGAGCACTGTTTGTTTCATGTACTTGCAGTTACATTACTTACAACCCTAACTGAAATGGTGTTTTTATTTGTATACGTTATGAATGACACTACACAGCTTACATTGTCTCTTACAGTTGTTAGAAGCACACGATTCGCGTCGTAAAGTCGTGTCAAGATGTGTCACGGAAGTGTCAAGCGTTGTGAAGGACTTGAAGTTTCAGCGAGAGACAGATCGTGACAACATCCCGCTCCTACAGAAACTGCGCAAGCAGCAAACCAAGGTACGAATTAACAATGATGGCATATATTATCAGGGTCCGTACGGGGCCTTGAAACGCCTTGAATTTGATTGGACCAAATTCAAGGCCTTGAAACCCTTGAATTTTACAAAGTAGTCTTGAAAAGTCTTGAATTTAATTGTGGTCAATAAAGCATTGTTTTGACTCAATTGTTGTGACGAACAGCCAGAAAAGGAAAAGCCTACGCACATTGGGCAATTGGCATTGCATTGTGGTCGGTACCATTGTTTTCTTAGTCGAGTAAAAATGTTATTGTTAACTTAATTTACTGCACTTAAAAGTACATATGTTGTTAAAACAGTCTTGAATATTTCTTTTTCAAGCAGCCTTGAAAAGTCTTGAATTGCCTTGAATTTCAAATGTACAAATGTGTACAAACCCTGTATTATGGATTTAGGATGTTGCTAACTTGTTGGGTCGTCTTCAGGGCTTGTCAATATTTCAGTGTCCATACTGCGTAGACATATTTACATGTGTAGTTGTTTCTCTCTTCTTTTCTGTATAGAAATGGTGAGTGGTTTTGATCCTGATCCTTGATTTAGTCATGTAAACAATGTTGTTGTTTTTGTTTGCGACTAAATGCTGTACTAACAATGGATTAGTGTGAACCTGTCTATCATGTGTAGTCGTATTAGTTGCCACGTGTCCTGTCTGTGGTTTGTTGATAGTTTTGTGTTGTTTGTTCTAGTTGCGACTGATGCAGGCAGAACTCAACGTAGAAGAAGTAGTGAAGGAGAGAAGCATGAAGGTATCTGAAGCTTCATTTTCTGAGAGTTCCATCATCCAGTTGTTGATTTCAATTGTTATGTCTGATACTTCTGTGGTACTTAAAGTTCAGTTTCTTGGAGTTATATGAAACACTATTTATATGAAACACAATTTGTATATAAAATTATATGTATGTGTGCACCTATGGCTGTCCTATGCGTGTATGTGGTGCATTTGAATGTGTTATGTTGGTCAGTTGAAAAAATAACAAAACAATTGCGGGTTTGAAAGCACTGGAATTTTTCTTTTTTAAGAAGGAAATACCAATTATGAAACATTTTGAATAATGCTGTTTGCAATTACTATCCTTAAACTATAAAGTACTCTTTAGTCTTAAATACAATTGTTTAATTGACTGGGGCCTAATTTAATACTTTAGAAACATTTTTTACAGTGTTTTCTACTTAGGTATGCAGCTAAAATAAATGGCTTATATGGAAAATATAAACATCTATATAATTATTATATGTGTGTGTATGTATATATACATATATGTATCTAATTCAGAGATGGAGTGATTACAATACAAATGTACGAGTACAATTACTTTACAATGTACTCGAGTTCTAATGTAATCATGATTACTTTCATGATTACTTTAATAAATTTCCTGTTTCTAACATAAAGGTGACTTTCATGGAATCCTTATATATATATGTATATATATATATATATATATATATGTGGCCACAAAGTCAGAATTTAACGTGTCTTTCATAACAGTTTCATTGTCATATGGCAGGTGTTTATGGAGCGCTGTCGACTGCACTACTATCCCCCTCCTCGGACATGATGAGTCGTCGTAGGGGATGATACAGAGCTGGACTCGGTGAAGTCGACTCGTGCGAAGTTGACAATTGAAACTTCGCTCAAGAATTTGGTGTGCAAGCCAGGTTCACTGTATACATGAGGGTGGGCTGTAGCTGTTGTGTAGCACCATGATAGCTAGAGAGTAGCTAATAAATAATTAATTCTGTGATGGCAGAACATTTCTGTGATCGGAAACTGGGAAACAACCCAAAACATTGCTGTATTGATATCTTCGGACCTGGTGCCTCAGTTAGCCTTGGAGGACGTGTTCCACAACTACTGCCTAATGTCATCAAAGTATTATGTGTGAATGGTTTCAAAGTGATGGTCTGGTATCTCCCGGTGTAGTAAAAGGTGTTCAGCAACTGTACATCATTTATTAAATTTTTAATTGTTGTTCTTCTGAAGATGAAAGCACGTGTTTGTCACGGTGGTGAGTGGGGATGTTGGACCTGTTGGACAGCACGTAGTTAATATTAAGGAAATTTCTTTTGAGACGAGGCAGATTCGTTTTTGCCATGTTCTCGTGTAGCACAGGTTTAACAATGTTCACACTTTTTCCAATAGTAATGTGACATTTTGTTGACATTGCTTTGATACAATGTATTTGTGGAGGTAATAATTTTGTCCATTTTGAAGTACGTGGTAATTGGAGGACAAAAATAAAATGACCGCCTTTGAACTGCATTCCAAATAGTCTACCATATTTGCAGTACACTTAATAATGATGCCTTTTATGGTTACTATGTTTGCAGTATTACTGTATATATATCACAAGATAAAATTTTATTATTATAGCCTTTCGATAACTTTTATTACCTATATGCCAAATGGCACATACCAGAGAAACATATAAATTATTCTGTAATATCGTATGTACATCTATCGGTACTGGTACTGCTCTTTATTGTGATGTTTGACTGTGATGTTTTGCTGGGACCATATGTAAAACATTGGCCTGCCTCACTAAGATTCATACGATCTCGCAAATTTATTATACAGAATACATGACAGACACTGCAGACAATGAAATCTATTTTGCTGGACTAGCCAATCAGTGGATTAAAATTTCCATATCAGAATTTCGTCGTTGTGAAATACATTATGGTAGGAATATGGAAAGATTTAATTGGTGATAAGAAGGCTGTGAGGTGAGAGACTTAGTGAGGCGGGTCACTGGTCACTTGCATTGACACTGGAGTTGTTTCATTATGCGGCAACGATGTTCCAGGGAGTGTGTTACTGTAGGAATGTGTAACAGTGTAACACATCGGGGCAATCTCAGAACACCAATGTATGATACTATACGAGGCGTCGGAAAAGTTTGAATTATATCGAGCTCAACCCCTCATTGTTTATATCATCGCTCAACTGTATTGTTGAGTACCTGGCTATAAACATTGGTGGATATTTGTGTGTGATTCGTTTGCAGGTATAATTGCAATCTTGCTGAATGCTTCCCAGAGAGATACAGATATTTTTCGGTTCGTTTTCATCACTAAATACTACAGAACCATACACCTCTATGGTTTAATGCTAACTTTGGATCACTAAGTGCATCCCCCTCAGGTGCCCAGGTTCACTCAACACTTTCTATGTTCATCCATGTCGTTGACCCATTAGCCCCTGATCTATCAATAATTGGAAATGTACTTGTGAAAACACAATGATAGTTATTTGGAGTTATTTACTTGCATGTTTTGATATATTCTGTTTGTCGAAGAAAGGGGTGTGTTAGGATTAGATCCTCCTAATCTAACCCCCTTTTCAAGTTTGCTTAGTATCAAACAATGATGTTTTGACACGACCCTCAACTTGTTTACTATTACAGAATGTGACACCCAGTTTACAGTTGGTACCACCCTTGTACAATCACTGATCCAGCATGTACAGATAATTAGGTGAATACTGCCATTTGTTTCTAACGAATCATGTGGCCAATTTCTAGCAGTTGCACATCTGCTAGGTTTGCCAGTGAGTTTTCTATCATAATGTATGGTCTAGGATAGCAAAAAATGGATTATATGCTTGAATTGTATATTCTGTTTTGAAAAAAGCGCCTCAAATGTATCAAAGTGTTTTGTTATACATATACACCAAATGTGGACAAAGTAACAAACAAGGAAATACTTGAACGGACAGGGCTGCCGTCTATGGAAGATCTTCTGATCAGAAAGAATCTCCGGTGGACTGGACATGTCATGAGGATGTCACCAGACAGGCTACCAAAGCAGGTTCTCTACTCTCAACTGTCTTCTGGTCACAGAAAGAGAGGGCGCACTCGCCTCCGATTCAAGGATACCATCAAGAGAAACCTGAAGATGAGAGACATAAAGATCGACTCATGGATATCACTCTCACAGCAGAGAGATAAATGGAGAACAACAGTCAAGTGATGGAAGTCTTTGTCACTTCGCGACCGACAGCACGATGATGATGATGACACAAAATGTACAGTGTTCTCCACCTGGGCCCAGTTTCACGAAGCCGTGTAACTTTACGCGCAATTACGCGGTCTACTGGTCGCAGCTAACAGCGAATAGTCAATGCAGCGTACGGCCGGTTTCATGAGACCAATAATTATTGAGTTATCACCCGCTACGACGTCGTAAGAAGCCGCTATGAAACTGGCCCCTGGTGTCTATAAGATCTAATCTTCTTAAGACAAAATAACCAGTACATGTGGACGAGAGCTACACCACTCGCTACACGTTCCTTCCAAGCACGTGTACAGTAAAATAAAGTATATAAATATGTAAGCGATAGCTGTAAAAATAGATCAAATACTGGAATGAATAAATATGCTAAAACCAATGTGACAATATTATAAGATAAATCTCTCTCTCTCTCTCTCTCTCTCTCTCTCTCTCTCTCTCTCTCTCTCTCTCTCTCTCTCTCTCTCTCTCTCTCTCACACACACACACACACACACACACACACACACACACACACACACACACACACACACGTATATACTTGTCGCATCAAAGCGGTAAGCTAACTTGTCCAACTAACGCTTCCTGTTAACGGCTGTTACTGCCTTGTGACGACGGCAACCATGGTGACGTAAACTGTTCATGCGTCATTTCCGTAATCTGCCGTCAAAAAATATGTCGGCATACTGTAGTATTAGTTCTAGTTGTTTCCGGCAATAGGCAGCACTTACTTACTTAAGCCTTTTCGCTCGCTCGGAGCATAGGTCATCGACTAAGGAACGCCACTGTTTTCTGTCTGTGGCCATCTTCTCCATTTCTTTCCGGGTGTACCCCATCTCTTTTTATATCTTTTTATGTGTCTCTCTACCAGGTGTTTCGTGGCCTACCTCTTCTTCTCTTCCCTCGGGGGTTCCATGTGATGGCTTGACGGGTGATTGTTTCTGGTGGTTTCCTTAGTGTATGTCCTATCCACCTCCATTTTCTCTTCTTTATTTCATTTTCTATGGGTAGTTGCTTGGTTGTTTTCCAGAGTGTGGTGTTGGGTACCTTGTCTGTCCACTTCAGGTGTAGTATTCTCCGCAGGCATTTGTTGATGAAGGTCAGTATTCGCTTTAGTGTCTTCTGTGTGGTTCGCCATGTCTCCGATCCATAGAGTAGAACTGCCTTTACATTTGAGTTGAATATTTTCAGCTTGGTGTTAATTTTGATGTGTTTTGCTCTCCAAATTTTCCTCAACATGATGAATGCCACTCTTGCTTTCTGTATTCTTGCTTTGACATCTTCTGTGCCTCCATTTTTTTATTGTGCTGCCCAGGTATGTGAATGAGTCTGTCTCTTCCAGTGGCTCCCCGTTCAATGTAATGGGGTTGTTGTTCTTTGTGTTGGCTGTCATAATCTTTGTCTTGCTTCTGTTGATGTTGAGTCCTAACTGTAATGATACTGTGTTTAGCTGCTCTGTTTTTTCCTGCATCTGTTTGTGGCTGTGTGAGAGGAGAGCGAGGTCATCTGCAAAGTCTAGGTCCTCCAACTGGCTCCAAGGTGTCCACTGGATCCCATTTCTTCAATTTTTTGTAGTCGTTTCCACGATCCAGTCTATGGCGAGCAGGAATAGGAACGGTGACAGAAGACATCCTTGCCTCACTCCTGTCTTCACCTTGAAGGAGTCTGTTAGTTGTCCTGCATGAACGACCGTGCATGCCATATCTTCGTAACTATTTCTTATCAGAGATTTTTCCGGTATCCCGTAGTGCTGTAGAAGCTTCCACAGTGTAGGGGAAGTAGGGGCATGCCCGCACGCTGAGGCATGTTCGCACACCCTATTATTTGCGCATCGCGTAACATCTGGTTAGTGGAATCATGCTAAACGGCATCGTCTAACCCCCAAATCAATCACTTGCATATATACTTTTTGATAGAAGTGAATAAGTAAACAGTTATGACATAAAATGTAATTTTCGTAAACACTGATGCAATTTTACTCATATGCTGTTATGTGTATTACTTTAACTGTAAGACGTGCATATAAATTTTCTTTCATAATTCCAAATTGCATTTTCATGTTTTATGATATGTGAAATAAAGGATACTTTCATACGTAGCATTTTCGCGGAATTCAGAATTATTCACGTATTGGATGATTGGGGCACGTTCGCACAGGCCTGTGTGGTCATGTCTCACCCGCTGTGCAGACGTATTTCGTGCATCGGTGCCTATAATATTATGTAGTCTACTTAAATACATATTTAGATACTTCAGTTGTTTACCACAAATAGTATAGGAAACCTTGATTTGAGGTAGTATATGATGATTATTATATAATTATTTAACATTATCAAACTTTGTTTATATCATTCATCGCTTCATCAATGTGGCCTAATAGGCTATATCGTGTTGACGTCACATTTTCCATGTTGTGTATCATTAGGTCCGTTAAAGAAATAAAGCTTAATTGATCATTGCTCATAGACTAAAATAACCAAGATGACAAATGATGTATAATTTATAATATAGAACTTTGCCCGTACGTTACGTTAGTCCATACAAAGCCATGCTCGCACAGCCGACAAACTGAGTTTTTAGTTAGACATTGTGCTTTACGAGACTATGCTGTTTTAGCTACAAGGCTTCAGACAAGCTGGGTTGCAAACATTGACTTTCCTCGTTACAAAATCATGCTGCTGTTTGCTTTGACTCTCAAAGAGGAATACACGTGGACTATGATTCAAGGCCACTGTATTTTCTAAACTTTACTTATATATGAAAACTTGAAACCGTTGATTTGTGTTCTCTGGTGTTTGTTGTAAGTTTTCTTTTAGTAATGCACGTGGCAGTACTGTACACACACCAATACATATTATTATTGCAGTTAATAGTCAGCGCTGTGAGACCAGCTGTTGTTTCGCCATTCCTGGAGCATAACCGCACACAGTGTGCGGCTATGCCCAGTACCTTGGGGCATGTCCGCACAAAGCTATGCCTCTACATTTTACCAAATATTTAAATATCGGATGGGATATGCGATTTCTCAACTAACCAGGGGTGTCGATCCGGTTTTAAAAGTGGGGGGGGGGGGGGGGGGGGACGGAGGACCAATTTATATACACATATATGTATGCATAATTATATATATATATATATATATTATAATATGTCATATATAATACATTATATTATATATTTATATATATATCATATAATATATATATATATATATAATATGTCATATATATTATATATATATATATATATATATATATATATATATATGTGTGTGTGTGTGTGTGTGTGTGTGACCTGAAATACACATAAGTATTTTTTTAAAATATAAAACATAATTCATTGTTGGTCTAGTGTTAATTCTAAACTAAAAAGCCTTTATGTTATTATATTTATAATAGCTATGTTTGCAACATATATTTGAAGAGGGGTCATGGCCTACCCCAATCACTGAACATTTGGGGGTAGACTTTGGACCCAACACTGCTTACCTTATTCACAGAGTGACAAGATGCAGAGCTTACAGGGGTGCCTGTGTAGAACTGCCCAATCCCACCGTTTGGCAAATAAATTTGTCATCATTAAATTGAGATCAAATTACACAAAGTGCATAAATCCTCTGGTTCCGCCGTAGGCGATATAAATATCCACCAGAGCGACCAGGCTGCAATCCAAGGGGTGACAGGGCAAACCAAAAATAATAATCTATTATGTGCTTGATGGCTATATATCAATACAAGGGTGCACAATGACAGAGCCCGGCAAGATGAATATTTACTGGACTTAGATCAAGTTGCGGGCTGCTGCCAACCAAGCAATTTATTTTATTATTAATTTTACTACTAGTCAGATGTAGGGTTTAAATTAAGAGAGGGGGGTGATCAGTCTCGCTATATATCCCTATAAATTTGTTTTATGAACTGAAAAAGTATGAGGACATTTCCTATGCTGACCCTCTCAGGCCGTGGGGTGGTCAGCGTCCCCCTCTTCCCCTACTGATCGACGCCCATGCTGTGCCTGTGTAGAACTTCCCAATCCAACATTTTGGCAAAGAAATTTGTCATCAGTCAAGTGGGAATAGGTTAAAAAAAGTGCAGGAATCCGCCACTTCTGTCGTAGGCGATTAGCAACAAGCAAGCTAGGGAGGAAAGTGCAACACAAATTTTATCATTTAAAATGTGCGTGATGGCTAGAGCCTATTAATAATATCAACATAAGGTTGATAGAGCCCGGCAGCGGCATACATTTTCCCGGTAGTTATAAACTTTCCGATTGGTCTTTCTGCGTATGCGCGACAAATTTAAAATCATCAGTGTGCAGCGAAATAACAAAGGATTTTGGTATAAATGCTACGGGGTGTTCGATAACTCTCCTGTGATGACTGCTGTGAAGAGTTGTCTAAAATTTCGTTCAATACATTAAAAAATATTACGGTTGTTTAAATAACTACCACGGAAAACTGGTTTGCCTCGTGTTAATTTGCGATAAATAGCTTTACTGAACTTTATATCGCGAGTTTATTGTCTAGCTAGTCCTATGTAGCGGCTGAAACGTGTCGTCTTGGCCTGACATCTGTGTAGTCGGATTGTCCGACTCATCTCGCATTCATACATATCTGATTCGACACCAGAAGTACTGAACAAATCACTTTATTATGATTACACGCGGAGAGAGGGATAAAAGCAGAGAGCGTAAAGGGGAGAGATGTCACTCAGCCGGTGGCATTTTGGATTTTGAACTGGTGGCGCACCAAGCGGCTGGGTGTCATGCGAGTTCATAAGCAAACCGGTGTGCTTTCATTCTTTTGGTTACAAAGCGATCGACTGCTCGTACGTTGACTTGGGGTGTGTGTGTGTGTGTGTGTGTGTGTGTGTGTGTGTGTGTGTGTGTGTGTGTGGGGGGGGGGGGGGTGGGGGTGGGGGTGGACTTGTAAAGATAAAAATTTGATATTTTTATGCGCCAAATATATTGATTTTCAAAAATATATAATATTTGATGGTCATTTCACGGCTACATTATGATAGGATTCATGAAATCTCAGATATGATCATTATGCCTGGTTCTTTCTTTACCATGTCCCCAGACAACCTCTCCCTGTCATCTGAAGATATGCTGCAGACAATAATTATGTACATAGCCTGAAAGTGCATTTAAAATGTGTTTGAATTTTTTTATAATTATACATCTTGATACATGTACTGCCTATGGACACACAACTGGTCCATTGTAAAATTGAAAGGATGTATGTACAGTAAATTATGACGTAGCCCTAAGTGTCTTTTTTTACTACTTTCAATCTTTGTATTCTAGTCATATTTACTTCTTGTTTTGGTACACATGATGTTTAACATCTCACCTAAACATGCTAAACCTACACCCGCCCCAATTGCCAATACCATCATATATGCCTCCCTGTGGTTTATGTGTTCATCTATTTTAATACTTTGTCATACAGTTGTGTGTGCGTTAAATTATGTGTCTATTCCTAGTCATATTCATAACTTGTTTTCATGATATGTTTAAATTGATTTTTTTTACACCATTGCATACTTTTGTATTTTTAATGTCTGAAGGCTCCACCTCAACAGTTTTATTACTGAACGTGGATTCCTTAATAAATCAATCAATCAATATAATTCAGTTCAGACAGTTACTGTCCAATCCCAATTTTTAGAAATATTTCATTCCTATTCTTAAACAGATCAAAAACATGAACAAAAAAGACATGGGTATAATAAAACATTTATTGTAGGCATTAATAGCATGGGTACAGATATTAAAGTTAGTATACACTTCAAATGAGCCCAAAAACATGCCAATTTGGTTTGATTTGCCAACATTTGCAGAAAGTATTCAACATCATCTTTCATTTATCAAATACATATCATTTTGTAATCAAGCCACTTCAAATGAGTTTATTTTTATTTTTGACACACACGTCTACAAATAAATAATGTCTGCACATGTCCATCTATGTTTAGAATTAATGTAATTTCGCAGATGAAAGATGCATATGATACATACAACCTATGCTGTATATTGATACATGATAATCATCATGCGCCACACAAAAAGTAAAAGAATATGTGCCAGTATTAAAATGTCAATACATTGTCAGCTACATGTACATTTGTTCACAATATTCATTATAGTTAGTCTTCAGTTTCATTGAATTGGCATAGTTTGCAATTCATATCGTGTAACTGCAAAATATAGCCAACATGTTGGTTGCCATTTACAACATTTAGTGTCCAAATGACATACATAATTATTTCGGTGTTCTCACAAAAACGTTACAATTATTGAAACATACTAATGTTATCAGTTGATTATGTAAAACACATGTATAGCCCTTGCTGGACTAAGGTATAGGGGGGGGGGGGGGGTGCCACCAGTAGGCCTACCGGCGCCACCCCTCGTATACCTTAGTCCAGCCAGGGCTATATGTATACTGTATGGTGATGTACTATATATCTAGTCAACTGTCTCAAACAATTTACAACAATACAATCATCTGGTCTGACATGAATATAATCAAGAACATTGATTTTACCAGGACTGAAGTATTTTGCTCAACTACATGCTCAGAAGATGAAGTTCTGTCCTTGGGGGGCTTGCGTTCTTTCTAGCGATCTGATTGATTGCAGCTGAATAACGTGGGAACTGCATCCCATACCAGCTTGTCACGGATGTTGGCATTCATAAACTGTGACTCGGTGAAGTGTTTAGCGCACATCCGGCAGTTGTTATAGAGATACCCGCAGTCTCTTTTCAACAGATCTTCCCTTCTAGAGTTTATAACCCATCGCTTACTCCTGAAATAGGAATTGCAAAAACATTGAATTGCAGCCAGTATTACACATTTATTGCTAATATTTTGCCAAGGCACCTATTCTATTATCTAGAATTTAGATACACCATGTACATGTACAAGGACAAGTAGGCCAGTCTGGATACATGATACAGTGTCAGTGATATTTACTCTTAGTTCAGCCCACCACAAGATCCGCTGGGACATACTGTTAATTTATTGTCATTGATAACCACCACCACCACCATCTTTCTGGAATGTGAAGAATGAAAGCTCTGCGTTGACGCTTTTGTTGTTGCTGCAGCCAAAGGCTGAGCAAAACGAACCGCCGTGCCTGGCGTACGCCATGTTGATCTGACTTTTGAAACCCAGCCGCTAGGTTCGCTGCGGTCTATGTTTTAAAAATGGCGCCCAATGGGAAACAGCGCATGTGATTGGTCTTCCTTTAATTGTCTTTGATAACAGTGATCGACCTCGAGTCTCGTCATCTTCCAAGACTGATCTCCTGGACTGCATATGTCGTTCTATGCATTTACATTGGCATACCATCACATCCCTCTTTCTTCAAAACATAAAGACAAAATAACTAACTTACTAATGTCCGTATGTAAGAGAAATCAAATCATTATTCTAACTATTAGTTCGTGTAAACTAGAACACAATTACAGGTCCAATCGTTGTGGGCGTTTCACTCGTCTTCCGGAGCTAGTGTATTGTTCCGATTGTGGAAGCTGGAAACGGACTGACTTCTTCTGGGGTAACACTGAGTTACACGGAGGTGGTACGACTTGCATGTCGTCTCTTCGCGTCAATTCGTCTGTATCGTCCACATTGTCTTGTTGGAACGTATGTCGTTCAGTCATCTCACGGAGGTGACGACGGTTACGCCTAAGGACATTGCCTGTCGGAGTCAAGACGTTGTACGACCGCGGCTGTACATCAGTTGATATCACCTTGGCAGGCTGGCAGGTGTCTGTCTGAGTGTCTCTCACACGAACGTCCTGTCCGGGTATTAGCGGTGCAAGTGGTTGCATAGCTCGCTTATCATGGTTGAGACGTTAGATTTCTTGCCTCTCGGCGAGACGACGTCTGATTTCGTCTTTCGACCAGTGTTCATTTCTGATGATCACGGGGAGGTTCGACTTGTACTTGCGGGCATTTAGCATCTCTGCCGGTGACGGTAAGTGGCTGTCGATTGGTGTGGATCTCAACGCGAGCAGTGCTTTCTGCGGGTTGGATCTCGACATCGCTGCCTTCTTCAGGGTATACTTCACCGTCTGAACTTGACGTTCGATGAATCCATTCGATTGTGGGAAGTGTGGGCTGGACGTTACGTGGTCGAAGCACCACTCGGCGGCGAAGTTTCGAAAAGCCTGACTGCTATAGTGTCCACCGTTGTCGCTCACAACCTTGCTTGGCGATCCATTCTCCGCAAACACCTCACTCATCTTCGATATGATGCGGTCACTCGTCACCTTCCCCTCGATGCGGTAGACAAAAGGGAATTTCGAGTAGTAGTCACATATGAGAAGATACGTGTCCTCTCGTATGGCAAACAGGTCTGTGCCGACGATCTGCCACGGACGTGTCGGTAACTCATGCTGCATCAGCGGCTCGTGCGCCTGACGTTTCTGTAACCGTTGACACGCGTCGCACTTCCTCACGATGTCGTCGATGTCCTTGTTGATCGACTTCCAGTAGACACAGGACCTCGCTCGTAGCCGGGTCTTCTCTATGCCCTGGTGAGCCTCGTGCAGTTTGCTCAACACTTCCGCCTGTAGACTTAGGGGAATCACCAGACGGTCGCCCTTCACGATAAGACCGTCCTCAACTGCCAACTCGTCTCGGCATGACCAGTAGGGTCGCAACGGTGCAGCTAGGTGGTGTTGGCTATCTGGCCATCCATCCACGATGACGGCTCTCAGCGCACACAGTTCATCGTCGGCCTGTGTCGCCTCTCTGGTCGACTGTAGTTTCTGCGTTGAAAACTGTACGAATGACACTTGTATGTCAAGGTCGATCTGCGTCGACTCGCTACTCCGTTGTCTTGACATGGCGTCGGCCAGCATCATTTGCTTTCCTGGCTTGTAGCGTAACACAAAGTCATACGGTTGTACTCGTAGGAACATTCTCTGTAATCTCTGCGGTGCTGCTGCAAGGTTCTTCAAGTTGATCATCTCGAGAGGTTTGTGGTCCGACTCGAGAACGAACGATTTTCCGTAGACATACATGTGGAACCTCTCGCAGCCGAAGACGACTGCGAGCATCTCACGTTCAATGATGGCGTATCGCTGTTCGCAATCACTAAGTGACTGGCTGGCAAACGCGATGGGCTTCCCGTGTTGAATGAGAACAGCTGGAGGCGTCGACCTGGATGACACTCTCAACCTGTGGGTCGAAGTACGCAAGGGTCACTTCACGACAGATGAGAGACTTCGTCGCTTCAAACGCTGCGTTGTGAGAGTCCGTCCAGATGTACTCGGCGTCCTTCTTCACTAGATCACGCAGGGTTGCGGTTTTCTGCGACAAGTTTGGAATGAATGGCGACATGTACGTGGCTATGCCCAGAAATTCCTGAGGCTGTGCGACGTTTTGCGGTGCTTTCATTCGCTGGATGTCTGCGGCTCTGCCTGGGTCTGAACGTACGCCGTCTGCGCTGAATTCCAACCCGAAGAACTTCATGTTCGCCTGTTTGATGTCGCATTTATCAATGTTGAACACCAGCCCATGCTGCAGTGCTACTCTCATCAGGTTGTGCAGATGTTTGTCGTGTTCGGCTTCTGTCTTCCCGAACACACCCACGTCGTCAGCAATACTTATCGTTCCTGGGCACTTCTCAAGGATGCAGTCCATCCTCTCCTGGAACACGTCTTGGCTGAGGTTCAGGCCAAACGGTAGTCTTCTGAAACAATACCGGCCGAAGGGACTGTTGAACATGGTCAGACGCTTAGACTCGTCGTCTAACTGCACGGACCAGTATCCGTGACGTGCATCTAGCTTGGAGAAGATCACTGACTCAGCAAGCTTGTGGGTAATTTCCTCCAAGGTCGGTGTTGGGTAGTGCGGACGCTTGATAGCTGTGTTCAACTCTTTGGGATCCAAGCAGATGCGCAAATTTCCGTTCGACTTCCTGCTGTATACGATGCTAGATACCCAATCTGTAGGCTCTTCGACCTTCTCGATCACCCCGAGTTCTACCATCTGGTTGATCTCATTCCTCACGTCGTCTTTGATGTGGATCGGACATCGTCTGGGCGCATGTACGACTGGGGTCACAGCAGGGTCTAGTGTGATGTGTAACGTTTCGCGGAACTTTCCGATGCCCTTAAAACAATCTGGATACAGCCGCTGGAGATCTTCCTTCGAGTTCAACGGCGGTGGATGTTTGCTGACTGCACAGTTCAAGGTCACCAAGTTGAGCTTGCGGCAGGAAGGTAGTCCCAAGATCACTGGATCTGGTGTGTCAGCAACAAAGAACTCTGCTTCGTGTGTGGTTGTCTCATGCACACACTTCAGTCGCGTAGTACCGTACTGCCGGATCAATTGTCCGTTGTAGGCAGTTAGGATCGTGTCTCGATGCTCAAGGCTGCCTCGCACAGGTATTCCTTCTGTGTCGATGTTTGACGGGTACATGCGCTGGAACGTTCTCAGCGGCATTACGTTACCCTGCGCACCTGTGTAGACCTTGACACGAAGTGTAGCCGGGGTGTCAGGCCTGTCTTTCAGCGTGATCCTGAGAGTCGCATATACCTCGTCCCTCTCGACGGCATTGATGTTGACGGTATTAAAAGCAAGCGGCTCGAAGTTGTCGCTGAGCTGATCGAATCTGGCGTCTTGACTGATGGAGTGAACACCACCTCGTTGGCGCTCATCTCGGTTGGTCCTTCGTCTTGACCTAGCTCGGGATCTTGGTCGCCCAGAAGAGTGTGGTCTTCCTCCGGCGCCAGACGTCCAACCTGTAGCCTGCCGACATACTCGCTGCCAGTGATTGAGTTTCCCACATGCGTTACACCTACTGCCCTCTGCTGGACATCGATCTGTGGGCGCATGATGACGTCCACATTTTGCGCACGTAGGTGCCTCCTCTCGACGTCCGCTTGGCTCATGTGTTCTCCGCGACCGGCTGACGTGACTGATGCTGCTAGCGTCTCCTGAGAACTGCTGCATGTTGGCCAGTGTCGCTTCATGCGTTCTAGCAACGTCCATCGCCGCGTCAAGTGTTAGTGTCTCATCACGGCACAGTAGCTTTTCTTGCACTTTCCCGTGCCGGACACCCACTACTAACTGTTCGATCAACCTCTCCTCGGTTTCTGTAGTATCACGGAACTTGCATTTACGCGCCTGCGTCTTGCAGCGTGTCATGAATTCGTCAACTGTCTCAGAGCTCAACTGCCTGAATTTTTGCAGATGAAAACGACTCAGCCTGTAATTAGACTTGGGTTCTATCAGAGCTTGGAATTTAGCCCAAATGACCTCAACGTCTTTCTTCTCAGTTTCACTGAGGTCCCACGTATTGTACATTCGCCGACCCTCCTGTCCTACCCATAGCAGGATGTAGGTCACTCGTTCACTCTGCCCTTTTTCAGCAAAGGGCCCACTGAAAATCAGTTCGCAATATTGACGGAATGAACGAAACTCCGTGGGTAAATCAGTGGCTAACCAGTTCATGCGGGGCGGCTCTATACCTGACAGATCACCCATGGCTGCCTATTAATGGCAATGTCTATCACTTACTCAGTGAGAACAAATCGGAGCTGGCCAGCGTCGACTCGACGGTGCCGCGTGCGTGTTGACCTATTTACGAATGTCGAAAGCGCCGGATTCAACCGTAGCTGCCACCATGAAACGTGTCGTCTTGGCCTGATATCTGTGTAGTCGGATTGTCCGACTCATCTCGCATTCATACATATCTGATTCGACACCAGAAGTACTGAACAAATCACTTTATTATGATTACACGCGGAGAGAGGGATAACAATGATCGACCTCGAGTCTCGTCATCTTCCAAGACTGATCTCCTGGACTGCTTATGTCGTTCTATGCATTTACATTGGCATACCATCACAGCGGCTTTTAAGATAGAGGAGTGTTGAGTCAGGCTACATGCCTCGCAATTTTGTTGACCTGAAAAGTGGGGGGGGGACAATTCCTATGCTGTCCCCCCACCCTGAACAGTGGGGGGGGGGACGCGTCCCCCCGTCCCCCACCGATCGACGCCCGTGCAACTAACTAACAACAAAGTAATATGATTGCTCATTCTGAATACTAAATATCACCCTCTTAGCACATATAGTGCATTATCTATAGCTTGTTTCACCTCAAGTGTGCGGACATGCCCCTACTTCCCCTATCTCTGTCGAGGCTATCAAATGCCTTCTCGTAGTCTACGAAGTTTATGTACAGGGATGAGTACCATTCCATGGATTGTTCAACAGTGATTCGCAGTGTCGCTATTTGGTCGGTGCATGATCTGTCTTTACGGAAGCCAGCTTGGTGATCTCTGAGCTTGGCATCTACCCCTGTCTTCAGTCTGTCCAAGATTACTCTGTTGAGGACCTTTCCGGGTACTGATAGGAGCATTATCCCTCTGTAGTTCTTACATTCTTGCATATCGCCTTTCTTTGGGAGCTTCACGAGGTACCCTTCTTTCCATTCCGTTGGTATTTCTTCTAGTTCCCATATCTTCCCGAATAGGTCATGCAGTATCTCTGTAGAGGTTTCTATGTCAGCCTTGATTGCCTCTGCAGGAATTTTGTCTGGGCCGGAAGCTTTACCTCTCTTCATGTGATGGATGGCTTTCTCAATCTCTGCCTTACTTGGTCTTTTGCAGTTTATCTGGAGTACTTCTTCAGCTGGTGCGATGTCTGGAGGGTTCTGATGTGGTGGCCGGTTTAGCAGTTCTTCAAAATGTTCCCTCCATCTCTTCATCAGGTCTTCATCACTGGTAAGTACATTGCCATTCTTATCTTTGAAGGATCTGTCTGTGTGCTTGTACTTTCCTGATAATGTTCTTGTTATACAGTTGTTTCATGTTTCCGTGGGCTGATGCCTCCTCTGCTTCCTTGGCTAGGCAGCACTAGTCCGTACATATATGGTCTCATTGAATTAATCGGCCATTTCCAGAACATAATATGCACCAAGCCGACCTTTCTGTGCTTGAGATGGTACCGACATTAACATGGTTTCTCATAAACCTTCACATGCAAAATAGAAAATATTTTCGAGTGTAGGCATTGGGGACCCTATGGTGAACATCCACGGATTAATCGTGTTAGTATTAAATATTTATTTATTCTATTTATTGTTCATCCTGTTATTGAATTGCCCAATGTTGTCCATGGGGTGACCACGGGATTTTATACCAAATAATTCTTTCCGTTATCCACGTAGACGCACCAATGTTAATAATAATAATCAGATAATTTATATTGCGCATGAATCCTTGAAAACTCAGAGGCGCATCAATACAAAATAATTAATCGATCTCATAGACTAGTCAATAAACAATTCCCGTTGTCAACATATCGATTGATACGTTAAAAACGTATGTTTTAGAACGACTGAGGAATTTAGCAACATTTTCAACTGATTTAACACTAAAAGGAAGCATATTCCAAAGAGTATTTGCAACTACAGGAAAACCCAAGACCTAATATTTAGGGACGAAAAGTAAATCAGATTGAATTTGGAAGTTGAAGCTGAACAACTTTTCCTACAGGAATACACAATGAATGTAAGTACGATAGTTGCTTACAGGACAGTGCCTGGTAAATAACAGAACACACATTAAAGATGGTACAACATCGGACAGGAAGCCATGCAATGCACACATTTTAGAAGCAGTATACAACGAGTAAAACGTGGAGACCTAGTCACAACCTTTGCTAAGCAATCTTGAATATGATATAATTTTGTAATATTTAACGCCATATTTATTTATTTTTATTAAAACAGGCACAGTCGACTGTAGCACGTGCCTTGTTACAACCGATAATGTAATAATCGCCCGGTAATGTAATAACTGCCCGATAATGTAATAAAATCAACCGATAATGTAATAACCGCCTCATAATGTAATAACATCAACCGATAATGTAATAAACTTGCTAACCGATAATGTAATAATTTTCAACCGATAATGTAATAAACTCCTCTTGCCTGATAATGTAATAACTTTCGCCTGATAATGTAATAACGTACACATTTCTCGTAGGACTTAGTCATTTTCGTGGATTTCATGTTGGTTTCTTGTACTTAGTCGATTTCGTCGATTTCGTCGATTTCGTCGATTTCGTCGATTTCGTCGATTTCGTCGATTTCGTCGATTTCGTCGATTTCGTCGATTTCGCAATACCACAACTTTTGCTAGCGGAATAAATTTAGATTAAATCCAATATGCTGGTTCCAGATCGGAAGTCATATTTATCCCAGCAGGTCAGGATTTTGAGTTAAACATTCTCATACCATTTATTAATGGCAGGTTGGTGTAATATGCTACTTTGCAACTATGGGCTTCACTGATAACGAAATTGTCGGCCCAAATCCTGGTATCGATGATCTCACAAGTGTTCCCTCTCCATGCTATAATGTCAGGGTATCGAATGCCCACAGGCGTGGTATTTGCTGGTTCAATCCTAGTGTGAAACCCAGATGAAGAAATGGTTTCTTAAAGAATGTGTTATGTATATGTTTTAGTACGATGTTTGTCGACACTCTCGTGTCTGACAATTCTCCCGTGATGTGCTCAAGATACATACATACATACACACAAATATATATAATTATATATATATATATATATATATATATATATATATATATATATATATATACATGTATATATATATATATATATATATATATATATATATATATATATATATATATACATGTATATATATATATATATATATATATATATATATATATATATATATATATATATATGATAAAAAGCCAAACTAATCGGCGGCAGATTGCGCAAACAGAAAACATGTAATACATATATTGCAAAATATATGTTTGCATTGTTGTCGAACTGCCTGTGTATGATTTCGTCACAGTTATTCTTAGTACTTTATTGGTACAGTTATTCTAGCCTAAATGAACCGATTTCGAACAGGTGAAACGGTGTTATTGCGGGTGACCGCCTTTTGTTCCCAGGCATGGCGGGGTAACTCGGTTAGTGTGTGTGCGTGCATTTTTATCTTAGGACTTAGGCCATTCACATAACTCTGCACACTGTATATAAGCACTCTTGTCCGGGTAAGTGACATAGTGTGAACATTCAGTTGACATGAGCCATTTCACCCTGAAATATACAGCTACTATCACATCAACATAACACACTTGTAAATGTATAGCTATAATGTATGTAAACGTTTTATAACTGTAAGTAACTGTAATATAAAAGGTAAAATTCACTCTTTGCATACAACCTTGATTAAAATTGTATGTTGTTTAATTGCATAACGTCATTAAATAGGTGTTTATGAAGAGCAGTAAGTGTAACGTAATTGTTCTGTAGCCAAACCTATTATTATACCTAAAACATTTCAAAGTCATAGCCCCTTTTGAAATCGCATTTATGCACAATTGTTGGAGGGAGTGGTCCTCAAACACACATAGTCATAGACAGAGAACCGTATTTTATCTAGACATCTTCCTTAGTTACCTTATCAATGGACTCTGGTTTGGTCTAGTTTTGCATATTTTACGTTTCCCTCAAATTGTACTAAAATGTCCATCATTCCTGCCATCCTGGTGATAATAGTATGTAAAGATGTCGTAGAACACGCATAGCCATAGGCATAGCCATAGGCCTATCTGAAATATTTACAAATTCTTAGTTATAAGATTTGTGTGCTACGTCTGAAGCAGATATGTACCGCAGATTATCTTAATGCAAAATATTACAATAGCTGTTTTGCGTGAAGTACCTACACAAAAAATAATGAATTATAAAGCGTGAAATAGACGCCTCTGTCAAAAACCGTGCGTCTTATCTGCGCCACTAGTAAACAACCTCTTGATAACATTTAACTGACACTGATTTTTGACCTGTCAAATAGTATAGCATAAATAGTAACACAATAAGTTGCGATGCCCATTGTTGACGGCTTCACACACTTTGATTTTGTGCCTTGAAGTTTTAATTACTTGTTCGTCTTGTCAGAATATAGCCAGTTTGTGATAGCCAGTTCTAGCGAGACACCCACAAAACTCAGGCGTTTTAACATGGGATAATGGCGGCACAAAATAGTTTTGACGAGTACAAAATGCACAATGCATTGCGCCGGAAGGTCTTCCCCAGATAAGGACGTCATAGCGCACACGGCTCATTATAAACGTTCGTAAAAACACACAGCTGACCTACTTATGACGTATCTCACGCGCACTTGCAAACAGGTTTGTTGATTTCAGTTACGTCAATCACGGAGACGGCGGGGGCTGCCACATAGCGTTCGACATTCTTGTCTTTTTGTATGTAAATTTAACTATGTCTGGAGTGCTATTTGGACGAGTTTTTGAACGCGTTTTATCCACCAGCGTCGAGCGAATGTCGATAGCTTGCCGAGGGGCCGTCTCCGCTGGTTGCCGACGTACTATCACAACCACTCAACAGTTGGCCTCCAGAGAATCAGGTATATGTTACTAGTAGTCTAGTATTAAGCCTAACTTAGAATAGAATGACCGATACGTAATTGTAGCAACACATAAACCTATCACATGTTTGTAGAAAGAGCTTTTGAAATTAAATTGACGTTTATTTCGGTTACAAGATATTGCGAACATAATATGCAACTGAACTAAAACAACACTAACTAGAATAAGCAAATATTGCAAACCAAGGAGATCCTCAAGAAACCCATAAAGGCTTATACCGAGGATATTTGATATCACCACAGAAATTCAAGGGTCCATCCGCGAACCAGGAAAGGGATCATTTTGAAGTTAAACCGTCCATTCTCGAAGTCAGACATCCCGGCGCCGTCAATGTTTCACCACACTTGGCGGCTACGTTGTTGCGTTTACGTTTCTCCGCGCGTTAAATAATATCCGGGTGACGTTTCTGGGCATGCGTGAGTCAGTCGTCGTTAGTTCATGATTTATTCAATAAGTTACTCGGTAAACAGACGTTTCGTACCTCTATTGTGAGCAAAGTAACACCTTATAAACTAATTGTATATATTTGGTATATAAATATAGAAATGTGCAACTCAGAGAAATATGGCAAGTTTGGTTGCCTCAATTATGAATATGTACATATGCAAAGATGGCAACTTATAATATTTCTTTTAAAAAATGACCAACTTCCGACCCAAAACGTCGATGAGCCGTAGCTTGCATTGTCACTAAACGTTTTCTGTCTGTGTGTAAGCTAGTTCATGTAACTCAACTAATCAGTAAGTCTCATTATCCTTCCGTGCTTCCTTCGTAACAGAAATGGCATACGTCTGAGTGCCCCAGATGTTTCAACAAATCACTTATTATACACGAGAGGGTTTTCAGGAATTTCGATGAACTGTGGTGTCTATTTGATATCTGTACCAGTGCATATCATCAGAGCAATATGACATGTTTGACTGTCTTAATTATGAGTCTACACATACCATAGTTTCTTAAAAATTAGCCAACTTCCGACCCTAAAAGGTCAATGTGGGTTAGAAGATAGTTCTATGTTTTACTGGGTAAAGGTTTTTTTAATATTATTTATATAGTTTTAATTTCTCCCACATTCCAAGCCGCTATTTATTTTAAAGATGGCGATCGAATACAAATTTAACGATCTTAACATTTCTTAACAGTTAATCATAATAATTGTTTTCTTTGTATGGTTTGATAATTGTTTTTTCTTATCGGATATGTGTGTGTGTGTGTGTGTGTGTGTGTGTGTGTGTGTGTGTGTGTGTGTGTGTGTGTGTGTGTGTGTGTGTGTGTGTGTGTGTGTGTGTGTGTGTGTGTGTGTGTGTGTGTGTGTGTGTGTGTGTGTGTGTGTGTGTGTGTGTGTGTGTGTGTGTGTGTGTGTGTGTGTGTGTGTGTGTGTGTGTGTGTGTGTGTGTGTGTGTGTGTGTGTGTGTGTGTGTGTGTGTGTGTGTGTGTGTGTGTGTGTGTGTGTGTGTGTGTGTGTGTGTGTGTGTGTGTGTGTGTGTGTGTGTGTGTGTGTGTGTGTGTGTGTGTGTGTGTGTGTGTGTGTGTGTGTGTGTGTGTGTGTGTGTGTGTGTGTGTGTGTGTGTGTGTGTGTGTGTGTGTGTGTGTGTGTGTGTGTGTGTGTGTGTGTGTGTGTGTGTGTGTGTGTGTGTGTGTGTGTGTGTGTGTGTGTGTGTGTGTGTGTGTGTGTGTGTGTGTGTGTGTGTGTGTGTGTGTGTGTGTGTGTGTGTGTGTGTGTGTGTGTGTGTGTGTGTGTGTGTGTGTGTGTGTGTGTGTGTGTGTGTGTGTGTGTGTGTGTGTGTGTGTGTGTGTGTGTGTGTGTGTGTGTGTGTGTGTGTGTGTGTGTGTGTGTGTGTGTGTGTGTGTGTGTGTGTGTGTGTGTGTGTGTGTGTGTGTGTGTGTGTGTGTGTGTGTGTGTGTGTGTGTGTGTGAAATGAAAGTGGTTAGTATTTAATGCTTAATGCATGATATGTAAATAAAGAATTATATTTCATAAGGACGGGAGACTCCTACTAAGACTATTATAGTCGCTATCTTAAGAGTTGATCGATCTCAGAGTCAGTAAACAAATCCAGTTGTCATCAAACGAATTGATACGCCAGGGAGCTATGGTGGATAGGCAAGATTGTAAAGGTATGTCTGTAAAAGAAATACTAATTATAATGTGTAATATTGTGTATACAGATAGTCGGTTTTGAAGACCTCACCTAAAATTAATATAACATCAAATTAATTGTACAGTTGCCACAATACAATAAACAAGCTTAGTCTCGTTTACTTTTGCAGACTTAAACAAAATAGCCGGTATAGCGACACACAACAGGTTGACACCACTCGACAGGAAGATGTTTGTTCTAACACGAGTCTTTAAATCGGAGAGTGAAATTCCTGCTACGCTACCGTGAGTGTAGACGTTTCCATTATAACTACACACATTTTATGATTTGACAACCATTTTGAATTTATGCAAATTAGTATGTCACCCTGGTGTAGAAAGAGGTGGTTCAAGATATAAAGTAGCGTTTGAAAACATTTAAAAATATTATTTCGAGATATTGGATAACTGGTAGAAAATGGGATACTAACATTAATTTCTTACTTTGACCGTCTGCTCCTTGACCCTAAATTAGCCAGTATTTGTTAGGGGGAAGTAGGCCATCTAGACCGTGTGAACGTTAAACATCAAAGGGTATTGCGGTTAATTATTCTGCCTCGGATCGAATATTTTATTTTTAATTGAAACGGCACGTTTTGTTTCCCAGTGCGGGGTATTTTTCAAATTTCGAACATCGTTACAAAGCTTAGTAAATATCATATATAAATTTAAGCACAGGAGCATGTAGACGCCCTCCGTTCAGAAAAGGGGAGCACCCTACTAAGAATACGGACCTAATGTACATATGTGCCACATTTTTCGCCTTCGTAAAGTTTGTATGCGTCAATATCCTACGTGACTTCATCAAATATATAAAATCTACTTCTGCTTTCATATACCCCTAAATATTGGGGTGGGGGCTAAGGCTAACTGCAGCCTATCACCAACACACACCCCACTGGTTCCGACGTCTCAGAACTACATGTCGCATGTTCCAGTCAGACGCAGATCAACCGGGTGCGTGACGTCGTACGCATCGGCAGCAGTTGCTTCATGATGGTGCTCTTCCTCATCGCCGTCCCGTTCTACATATCCAGCGGTCGTAGGAGCCGGGCCCGGGGAGACACCGAGATCAGGCGGACGAAGGAATGGGTGGCTCGGCTGAGGCGGGAAAAGTTGGCCGAGGAAGCGGCCGCCAGAGAAAGGCAACAACTAGCCTCGAATACTTAGTGAGATGACGCCAGCGTTTGTCCGTGCGACACTTTGGAATGTCCCGATGACGCTGTAAGGATGACTATTGGTCACCCTGCCCTGAATCATGGTAACCAAAGAAGCCGCCGCTTCGGCTATAAATAAGAGTACATTTTCAGTTAACACTAAATATTTGAATCAACTGTAAACTATGATTGCATTGACTCAAGTTACGCAATAAAAAATGAAAAAAATGGAACAAAAACCGACACCGTTTTTAAATGTTTGTATAAATACCATAACAGGTAACTCTTTCGTAGTCTTTGCGTTTACACGTTATGTGGTCGGCAAAACATCAGCCTTATGCAAAACACTTACAGGGGGTCTAATATGCCACAAATTGTAGACGCATCTAGGTAGGACAGTTTCGTCTGGATCGTGGTGACGCAATATCTTACTAAAATATCAGGATAAAAAACGTGCCCCATCCCTAATCAACCATTCAAAGAGCTTTATCAACCTCCATCCGGGGCCTCCGCACATACAGGTCTGTGTTTTCAGCATAGGCGTGTATATAGCAGCTAACTTGTATTGCGCTTGCTAGCTCGTCTATAGTATTTCTCCTTGTCTGTCAGTTGTGGAAAATGGACAGTTGTTAGCCACGTTTGGAATATGTGAAACCGACGCCAACGTTGCTACAAAAGATCATGCAAGCGCCAAGTCAAGGGGTAGGATTGCAGAAAACCTCGTACCTTTCTCTTCGAATAAAGAGACGCCAATATTTCTATGACAACGTCTGAAAAACCGGAACTAGGCTTACTCGTTCCATACGTCACAGTGGGCCTTACGTAGTTACATAACACGACAGCGACAGGAAACGCGAACCACGTGTTTCACGTGATTACGTTGCGATTACGTGACACCCTTTGACGTAAAAAAAACTTTTTTTTACGTCAATGGTGACACCATTGTCCGCCATATTGCAGCCTTTAACCGTCGATAATAGAGGACAGACGACGAATTACATCAGAGCTATTAGATAGGAGTTGGGGCACTCGCCCGATGGGGCCAAACGCGCGCAGATCTCGCTCAATCTCGGACGTCTCGTCGTTTAGTACGGTACCTGCTGTGTGTTGAAGAGTCCCAGCACTGGTTACGTGCAGAACCAAGTGGCGCCATTACGCAACATGGGCCTTGTGCATCAACTGCCAGCGTCCCGTTACCTCGTTACGCCGCATTCATCCATTCATTACATCCTACATTTGTTAACACACGTTGTAAATATGCCTTATATTACTAACAGTTGGAGATTGCGTCATATGCCCGAGTCAGAGCCTTAGATAGATAGAGTTTGGCCAATGACGTACCAATTTTTGATTGGTCGATAGATGTGGACGCCATTATCGGTCTCATTTGGCGCGTTTTCAAGCAGTATAGCATATGTAATACCTTGCTGTTCTGCTTGGGGATGCTCCAATAACAGCAACAAATTTAAGTTATATGGATTCCCTTTTTATAAGAAAAGATTGGCAGCATGGGAAAGTAATGTGAATCGTGAAGGGTGGAAGGCGAAGCCAGGAATATCGAAATTGTGCGAGGTAGGTGTCGACATAATTTTACGCAGCCGTAGCCGTAGGATCTACTACACTGTCATTCGAAATTTCTCGTGTAAACAAACAAGGCACATGTTTCCATACGATGCCTAAATGCCTGTTGTTCATGTAATGGTATCAACAAGTTATACTTTGAAACTGGTTAGACTTAGATTGAAGTACCTATAATTTTACAACAGTATCAAGACCAAATACCCAAAATTGTATTATCAAGATTTACAAGAAAAGACACTAGCCCCATCACGGATTATGGCTCAGGCCTCAGTGAAGTATTTATACTTCTCAAAAACCGGTTTGCCTCGTTTTTAACTTTGTTACATGTTTATAGACGTTCATTGATTTGCTCGCTGTGACTGTAAAATAGACGTATTGATTGATTTATTTGTTGGTTGACTATGAATTACTAGGCGTCGTGATTATGAATGGGGTTGGTAGAAAAATTCAAATTTTTCTACTTCGGGTCTTCGCTCTTTGACTTTTGGTCTGGTTTTGATTACGTGGCAAAGGCATAGAGAGTATGTATGTATAATGTTATACCTTAGCCTTAGGACGGTTCTGGTCGTAGGATTCTGTATTCCTCTGTGATCAGCTCTTCGTTTTCATTATCTATTAATATTAAATCGCGTGTTCCGGTTCTATTGTTAGTAATTCTTAACGGTGCTTCGAAGTCATATACAACATCCTGGTTATACCAAAATTTGTCTAGTCGTGTTTTAAATGAATTTAGAGATTTTGCTGTTACCACTGTATCAGGGAGACTATTCCATGGTTCGGTAATTCGAATTGGAAATACATTTTTTCTTAAGTTTAGTTTGGCTCTTTGTGTGAATAGTTTTAGAGAATGTCCTCTGTTTCCTGTTCTTTGTGATAGCTCATTGTTTTTCAACAGATTTGGTACAGATTCGTGGTCATAAATGTTGTGTATTATTTTATAGACTTCTATCATGTCTCCTCTTAATATTCGATATGCTAATGTAGGTAGTTTAAGTTATGTTGCGAGTTTTATTAAAATTTTATCATACAGTCTGTTAAAGGAGAATTGGCTAATTTAACTACATGTCTATTGTTAAGCAGTTCCTTTTAAATATTCAGCATCTACTATGTCCTTAGACAATATATAAATAATAAATGTGTAAACGTAAACAATACTTTTATTTATATAAGTATATTTATTTTATTTCAGGCACACTTCGAAACCAACCAATTCGATTTACACCGCCTTGATGGGAAACATAAAACATTAAAACCGAATACAGTCCCAACAGACCGGCACAGACCGAGACTAAACCGGGGAGAACCGTGGCCACACATGGAAGGGAGAACCATGGTCAGACCGGGTAGAACCGTGATAAACAGGCCACAAACCGGGGCAACACCGTGGCATATCCTTGACACTCCGGGGTGACATCGTGTACGGCCGTGTGACACCGTTGGCGTTGCTACATCGGCATGATCCGGGGTTCAAACCGTGGTAACACCATGGCGACACCGATAATACTACTGTATATATGGGACTGAAATAATTTAAAAAATGAACCAAATCTTTACGGATCACTCCGGAGCACCGGGACATAGTCACCGAGGTACACCGTGGCCAGAACCGGGACAGTGGGACTTAGGCTTTAGGCTCACTTCATATCCCATTGCATTTGATTTTTATTACTCGGTGTAGTTTTCAGTTGTTCGTAGTTTGTTTGACAGGGTATGGGTATGCTATAAATGGTACATAATTACTCCAGTTACGAAGAACTAAACCATAAAAGTTCCTCCAAGAACCAAGTCATTCAATTACTTTAGGTTGTGTGTTTAGCAAATTATTCGAAATCGTTATGTTAGACATAACATAATGAAATAACACAAATACTTAATTTGCAACAATTTAAGAAAAGACTCTCGCCGTTGTTCCTTTCTTCGTATTTGTGAATAGTTATTGCAGTGTTAACAAATAATTACTGTTACTTTGTACTCTGTCTTATAAAGCTTATTACTGTTAGTAGATAGCCTATGTGTTTCAATTTGAATAGTAACATGACGTCTGCTATGTCCATTTAACAGAAGAAGCAACTCACAAACCATGAAATTGTATTATACTGTATTATCTTTACAACACTGTTTCACAAAGCAATACTATTACTATGATGTTGTTGATAAAACTGCAATTCATTCATTCAAACATTACCATTCATTCCGAAGTAGACATATTACATTTTGGACTACACAGATATTCACCCCGGTCAGTTATATTATAAGACGACAACTTATATTGATGAATGTGTGTCCTAAAGGAAATGATATACTTATAAATGTCTAGTAATTGTAGCATATTTTTACATGTGCTTGAATTGTAGCATATTTTTACATGTGCTTGTGAGTTACGGGTTTGACAGGGAACAATTTTTATTAAACTTGGAGATAAATTTGTTCCACTATTTATTGTATTTATTGATTGACTAGTACACCAGATCATCACACAGGGGAGTATATAACTACATAATGTGTACAAATGTACATGATTATATGTACGATCTTTTTTTAAATGCTGTTTAACAATGATGAACCCCATTTTCATATGTGTGTATGTATCTGTATGTGCAAGTTCTGTTGAGTCTACAATAAATGTATTTATTTGAAGTGAACTGAATGTTATTATTTTCTCATGGAGATATGTTAATGGTTCTCAAAATTGTAGATAAAAAGAGAAGTTATTTTTCTTTTCATTTTTATCTAGGTTTACCTATAAAATACGACATTAATGTGAAATACTTGAAATATAATGCCAGAAAAGAGGTTAATATTGCAAGTTTTTCATGTCGAACAGACGCTTTTGACTCAACCGAAACTCCAACTTTTCTAGCCTTTACGAGACTCTTCTTAGACTTAGACGTCCGTCTACTCCCTCACCATTACAAAAATAACATTCGGGCTAAACCTCCAGCCCTCCGCCTAAATTATTGTAATGCATATATGTAAAATATAATCACGCAGGCTATTCGATAATATTCCTGTGGTAAGTGGTGCAATTTCGTTCGACGAATAGAAATGTCACGGTTGTTTACAACACCGCCACGGTTTATGGCGCACTGAAATGATGTGCACTGCGTTTGCGTTTCTCAAATATCTGGTTGCTTTGTTCAATTTAGTTTGTTAGAAATAATTTTCAATCGAATTTGTAGACGTCCTTTTCCAAACAGTGTTCGATATATATATATATATATAATAAGAGATGTATTTAATCAAAATGATGCTGAAACTAATACGAGGCACGCAAATGGACATGGCAGCATCCGGCAAAACACACAGGCTATACAGCGTCCTCACTCCATGACAGTACGTACAATAATTGGCAATTTGACGGCATCATATCAAAGATCCGCTACCTCTACACTACTTTTCGTCATGGTTGGAATGGCAGAGTGCTAAAACAACAATGGAAGATAAGACCATAGACAGTTTTAGTCAAATCACTCTCGATTTGCATAATGTTCACGTTAATCACGGTCGGAGAACGAACGTACCACCGTCCTAGGCCTAGCCTGGAGGCTGCACTAACGTTAACTAAGCATTGCTAATCCATCCTTTCCGTTATAATTAAACTTCCCTAAACTTCCTACGAATGTTTCTCAGCATGAAGCACAACCGTCCAATATAACATCATATCCATGTGTGCACTTAATATACATTATAAAGCATCTCCAATCCAAGCAGAACAACAAGGTGAAGGTCAACGCATAACATTTTTAATACGTCATGTGGTTATCAGGTGCCGAGACCGACAATGGCGTCCAATTGTTTCAATTGGCCAAACTCTATGTATCAAAGGCTCTGGCCCGAGTTGTGTATCAGCGCCCCCTCGCGATCACGTAGGTTCCCAATTCAGTTTGGTTGGATTGGATTTGGATTTCGGAAGACGCATACAAAGGACTTGGAAAATTCCGGGAACACGCAGCAAGGTTGTTAAACAGTCAGGATAATTTACGCAAACCACATAAAAAAGCAATGCTATTCGTGTTGAACACTTTCTTGAACCTCCAAAATGTAAATAAAAACACAACACAGTTGCAAAATGGTCTCTTATATTATTATACGGTCTGCTACCATTGAGTTTCTTCTTCAATATACCTCAACATGCTGATGCTACTGGCGGAAGGACATTACGGACTAACAGGAAAAAGGATTGTATTTAGTGTGAAAATCCAAGGTTTGTAGCCGTTCATTTTCATGACTGTTTTGATGTACTCCACCTCTTTGGTCTTATCCTCCTTCTCTGATACCAAACTTTCTGCTTTTTGCAAGAGTGTCAATACCACAGATCGTTTGCGTTATAATGGGTGGCAGACCTGTTAAGTTTCTGAAATGAGAAAACTGGAGATTTGTGCGTGAAAATCGAGCTATCAAACATCGATGCTATTGTACAGCGGTAGAATGCAAAATTCACAAACATAATACATGCAAAAAAAAATATTTGAACAACATGATATATATATATATATATATATATATATATATATATATATATATATATATATACATACATACATACAAACATATTCTAGAAATGGCAGATGCAGGGTGGAAACGAACTGAAGGAGGCCTATAAGAATAGGAAGGGAGGCAAAAACTGCAATAGACAAAGCTAAAAACGAAGCATACAAAGAGTGGTATGACAACATTGGAACACAGGAAAAAAGGCGGCAAAACAAAGGGCAACATCAGGAAGAGACATTGCGGAAGTGAATATGATTAAAGACAAAATAGGGGAGATGCTAACAGATGAGGTAAAGATCAAAGAGAGGTGAAGCAACAAACCATGGAGTATCAACAGTAGTGAGAACCACGCATGGCAGAACTGACGAATTTCCCATGAAAGTTTGCCTATACCAGGGATCAGAGCTATGCCTATTCCTGTTTATCGTAGTACTATATGTGTCTTCCCGTTATAGCTACTTCCCGTTATACCTACTTCCCGTTATAGCTACTTTTTATTCCCGTTATAGCTACTCGTTAAGTTTGACAGCTAAACTAGTCCCGTTATAGCTACTTTTCTATTTCTCCATTTTACAATGTAACAAGATAAGGGAGCATTAACTATTTCATCTCCATCCAGCTGATGTCCATGAGGGGTGGACTGCTTTTATATAAGTGTGTCCCACTGAGGAATTTCCACAAAGTCAAACGATAATTTTTAACGAGTACTTTGTGGAGACATGGCATGGTGATGATTAAAAAATCACCATGGACATGTGGAATGTTTGCAAAAGTGGTGGGGGAAGTATAATCCCAACATCTTCCAGTTCATGGTTGCTAAATATGATGCGATGCTGCCATCCCACCACCATATAACAAGAATAATTGATGACATTCATTACTTTTTGATAAATGCAATTCTGCACTGAGTGCAATTAATGTAGTTGTCTTTTGAAGAAAAATTGGCACAAGTGTTTTATAGTATATTTTCCATTTCAAATAACTGACAGTTCCATCTATATACCATTCTTATGACTTTTAAAATGTGTCCTTCATTAATGCATTCCATGTAGAAATCTTACAGTAATCTGAAACAGTTAATGCTCCCTGTTGCTGTTCCCTCCTGAATTGTGTAATTAAATAAGTAGCTATAACGGGACTAGTTTGCCTGTCAAACTTAACGAGTAGCTATAACGGGAAGTAGCTATAACGGACCTAGACCGCAGGAGAGGAATAAAAGTAAACATCAAAGACAGCCAAGGTACGAGCCTCAGACAGGTGAAAATAATCAACTATTTAGGTGTCACCATCAGTGAAGAAGGAGGATTAGAGGAAGCAGTAAGAGCAAGAGTTAGTGCAGCGTTGGCAAAGTGGAGAGACCTAACCGGAGTTCGAAGGGACATGCTGGTCAGAAGGCTGACACTCATAGCATGCATAACCCATATTCAACATGCAACTGAGCCGGCTACACAGTGCTCCTAGCTCAGATCTGACCTACAGTCAATGTCAATTTTCTTCACCATCGAAAACACTCGCAGTTATAGTGTTAGTACTGCTGTAGCACTGCATCATGGCAATATGACAGCACACAATGTGGCTAAGCGCTGACCATTAACTGCAATAATAATAATATGTATTGGCATGTGTACACTACTGACACGTGCATTACTATAAAAGAAACACCAGAGAACACAAATCAACGGTTTCAATTAAGTTTTCATATATAGGCCTACGTAAAGTTTAGAAAATACAGTGGCCTTGAATCATAGCCCACGTTTATTCGTCTTTGAGAGTCAAAGCAAACAACAGCATGATTTTGTAACGGGGAAAGTCAAAGTTTGCAACCCAGCTTGTCTGAAGCCTTCTAGTTAAAACAGCATAGTCTCGTAAAGCGCAAAGTCAAACTAAAAACTCAGTTTGACGGCTGTGCGAGCATGGCTTTGTATGGACTAACGTATACGGGCAAAGTTCTATATTATAGATTATACATCATTTGTCATCTTGGTTATTTTAGTGTATGAGCAATGATCAATTAAGCTTTATTTCTTTAACGGACCTAATGATACACAACATGGAAAATGTGACGTCATCACAATATAGCCTATTACACATTGACGAAGCGATGAATGATATAATAAGATTGAGAATATTAAATAATTATATAATAATCATCATATACTATCTCACATCAACGTTTCCTATAATATTTGTGGTAAGCAACTGAAGTATCTAAATATGTATCTAAGTAGACTATATAATATTATAAGCACCCATGCACGAAATACGTCTGCACAGCGGGTGGGGCATGACCGCACAGGCCTGTGCGAACATGCCCCAAGCATCCACAACGCGTGAATAATTCTGAATTGCGCGAAAATGCTACTTATGAAAGTATCCATTATTTCACACATCATAAAACATTAAAATGCAATTTGGAATTATGAAAGAAAATGTACATGCACGCCTTACAGTTAAAGTAATACACATAACAGCATGAGTAAAATTACATCAGTGTTTACGAAAATAAAATTTTATGTCATAACTTTTTACTTATTCACTTCTATCAAAAAATATATCCAAGTGGTTGATTTGGGGGTTAGACGATGCCGCTTAGCATGATTCCACTAAACAGATGTTACGCGATGCGCAAATAATAGGGTGTGCGGACATGCCTCAGTGTGCGGATATGCCCCTACTTCCCCTACTCGGATTTGGAATAAAGTATGTTGTCCTTGGGCTTGGAAAGTAGACTGTGCATGCACATACACGTGGGTACGGGGTGTGAAAAAGGATATATCTATATATGGATATATTATATATATATATGTATGTGCATTCTGCCATCTCGTCTCTTAGAGAAATTATTCTGTGTGTTGATTCGTCTGTCACCTCAATCAGTGTTTGCTGACTATGCAACATACTCCTTGTCTTGTGTAGAATGGTCACTTCACCACATTAAACAAGACAAATGATACTGTACATCATTGAGGTTTAATACAACATACTCATAATCTATCAGTTCAGCTGTACAAAGTTGTATTTGCCACTTACACTCTCTTTGGTTTTAAGATGTTCTCAAACATTAAGTTTTTGTAATACCATTGAGCCGGTATCAATCAATATTACTTAACATAACTGCATTTATGCTTTATCAACTGATAATAGCGCGGTTTACAGGCATTAAACAGTAGTCATTCCTTATATTTTTATTCATTTTTCGAACACTTGTTATAAGTGACATACCAAAGTCTTGCTAATCAACACATGCAACATTGTCACTGTAGTCCATCAACAGCAGCAGAAGTAAACGTTCATGATTATATATATATTGTAAAGATATATCATAACCATGTGTTTCAGTTAACAAGTTA
The DNA here is from genome assembly GCA_964017155.1 of Oasisia sp. SBJ-2009. Taxonomy (NCBI): domain Eukaryota; kingdom Metazoa; phylum Annelida; class Polychaeta; order Sabellida; family Siboglinidae; genus Oasisia; species Oasisia sp. SBJ-2009. The sequence goes on along the minus strand of OZ024861.1, from coordinate 39,511,802 downwards.
GTTCACTGTGTTGCACTTTACCAGCAAAACTGCAAACTCATTCACTTCTTGTGCGTGTCTTCTTGAGTGTAGAACAGTTGACCCTGTATTGTTGATGCAGTGATATGGAAGTGAATATGCAGTCTTTGCAGTGGTATCACAGTGACACAATATCCTTGACACTGTCCAACAGTAACAAAACGGGTCCCGAGTTAAAATACAACGCCAAAAATATTCACCCGGGCCACCGTACACTGGTGCATGTATAATAATAATTCTCTGCAGATATTTCAAATGTGGCTGTCATGTTAAATTTCTGCAGTTCCAGCATTTCACACAAAACCCCACAATAGTTAGCTCTCTGCAAATGAATGAAAATAGTTCTGAAGTCATTTTGGCCGGGTTGTAGAGTTTCACGAGGACGGCGCTGCCTCGTCCTCCGCCTTCTGCCTGGCTTCCTCGGCTATCTTGTCCTTCCGTAGCTTCGCCACCCACTCCTTGGACTTCCTCCACTCCGTCTCCCCTCGGTCCCGGGTCCTCCGACCAGCCGCCATGTAGAATGGGACCGCGATGATAAAGAGCACCATGATGAGGCAGCTGACTGTGATACGGACAATGTCTCGTGCCCGGTTGATCTGAGTGGAACTGGAACACAACGGCCACTGGTCATACATGATGCATGATGTGAACTTACAGGAGGTGACAGAACAAGGTGTATTCACTATTATGACTGGTACTGACATAGCTTTATGTAGAGACCCGTCTACGCGTCATTTGGACGGGTAAAAACGAACATGGACGGGTAGAAATATGGGTGGATGGGTAAAACGTCTTCCAAAAGTGAGTATAAATGATCTCATATGTGTGTTTGTAGCCCATTTCAGGTTATCAGGCACATTTGAAAGTTTGTAAACTAGCCTAACAGTTAACATCCATGTGTCCACCAAAACATGTGTGACTGGCAATAATTTGATCCTGCATAAAGCCCTGTGGTATGTCAAGTGAGGCCTTTATGCAGGATAACGTTTTTGCCAGTTCAAAATGTTGTGGTAGACATGAACACATTAACTCATATACAACTAACAAGCTTGTTGAAATATGTGTTATACCAGATGTAAACTCTGAAATCATGTGTCCTACCCATTTTCAAAACATAATTGACAAAATATCATTAAATATGACATCTTTGAAGAACTTCTTTGTTCCTTATTTTTGCCAGTTCAGTGACATTTCTACCCACCAAAACGGGTTTTGCCCATCCAAACGACAATGGACATAAATCTATGCAAGCAATAGGTTTTGAAAAAGTTTATTTTGGCTTGTGATGGTTGAACGTGGATGGTAGACAATGATAGGATGCACAAGTACAATTTCACATGATGGAGACTGTCGATGTAACTGCATGAATAGGTAGTCTCGCTTAACCGACTCTCACTCAGCTACATAACCTTGTTGAGGTTGAAGACAGTCTGGTCATTTAGCCGGCGTTTGAATGTTGTCCGTATGAGGGGCTAAAAAGTGCTGCCATGTAGTGGAACATGGGTAATCCCGCCATAATTCTTGGTTCATAAACAGTTGCAAATGTATATTTCCATTTATTTTGTGTGAATATAAGTTTAATGTTGAATACTTGTAACAGCATAGTATTATCTTATAAAAGTATATCCTTACTTTAGTTTTTATTTCATAGTCGGCCTGAGAGCCAATCAGCATTTCTACCCTATTCTGGGGTAAGGCAGCTGAGATGTGAAATACACATCTCAACTGGATTCTATGGATGTGAGTTAACAAGCACATATCCACCAAAACGTGTGACTTGCAATATTTGTATCTTGCATAAAGCCCTGCGTTAAGGTAGGTGAAGTGTTTGGGAGGCTGAGTGAGGAATGCAGGTCTAAGCTATATTGGGGTGAAGTTGTATATTTTTGTGAGCCTTGGTCGTGGGTGTAGTTGGGAGGTTTTTGGTAGCCTAAAGTGGAGGTTAGTTGGAGGTTTTTGGTAGTCTAAAGTGGAGGTTACTTGGAGGTTTTTGGTAGTCTAAAGTGGAGGTTAGTTGGAAGTTTTTGGTAGCCTAAAGTGGAGGTTAGTTGGAGGTTTTTGGTAGCCTAAAGTGGAGGTTAGTTGGAGGTTTTTGGTAGCCTAAAGTGGAGGTTAGTTGGAGGTTTATGGTAGTCTAAAGTGGAGGTTAGTTGGAAGTTTTTGGTAGCCTAAAGTTGGGGTGTTGTTGGAGGTTTTTGGTAGCCTAAAGTTGGGGTGTTGTTGGAGGTTTTTGGTAGTCTAAAGTGGGGGTGTAGTTGGAGGTTTTTGGTAGTCTAAAGTGGAGGTTAGTTGGAGGTTTTTGGTAGCCTAAAGTTGGGGTGTTGTTGGAGGTTTTTGGTAGTCTAAAGTGGGGGTGTAGTTGGAGGTTTTTGGTAGTCTTAAGTGGGGGTGTAGTTGAAGGTTTTTGGTAGTCTAAAGTGGGGTTGTTGTTGGAGGTTTTTGGTAGCCTGGGGTGGGGGTTAGTTCTAGGTTATTGGTAGCCTAAAGTGGAGTGTAGTTGGAGGTTTTTGGTAGCCTAAAGTTGGGGTGTTGTTGGAGGGTTTTGGTATCCTAAAGTGGGGGTTAGTTGGAGGTTTTTGGAAGCCTAAAGTTGGGATGTATTTGTAGATTTTGGGGAACCCCAGTCGTGGGTATAGTTGGAGGTTTTTGGTAGCCTAGATTGGAGGTCTTATGTTTTTGTGATCCACATAATGGAAATGGAGTTTTGGAGAGCTTCAAATGGGGTTGTAATTTGAGTTTTTCAAGTGGTGGGTGAAATGTTTAAGTTGTGAAGGCTGACGGAGGACACTGTTAGAGATCTCAGTGCCGCAATGGCTCAAACACAGATGGAGGTGTACAAATCAACTACACTACTATAATTTGGACATCTGCTGTTAGTTACACAGTTTCAATTTCTATAAATTAATACTGTATGCTAGCTCTTACATTATCTTACTAGAGATTGGTGTCTACAAAAACCACTGGAGATATATAATGACAACAGTGGCCAGATCATGTTGTGAGGGAAATACACGTATATATCACATGACTGAAGCTGGCCACATACATTTAATATTACGAGGGAGAAAGTTGGAGTTGAACCATGTAGTGGTGCACTTACGGTAAAGTATCTGGAATATCATTCTCTGATTTGAAAGCTTTCGTTAGAACTAGGAGCTTCCGGTCTAGTGTTGTTGGTCTGTTGTGTGTTGCCATCTTGTGCATTTCTACAAGAAAAACCATACAAGTAAAGCAGCGTCGATAAATGTCAACAATGTAGGCCTATATTGTGCAGATTTACTTATACTGTATTTAGACATTTTACGCATTTGGCATCCTCGCAAGCCAGGGCAGTTGCCATGCAAAACAAGGTCTGGTGGATTCCCAATGCGAAATGTAGGAGTTTAGTGAGTCGAACTATCCATGAGAGCTATGCACAAGAACAGGGCAAATACCAGCCCAAATTTGAAGGCAGATAAACAATTTATCGGGCAGCTGAACGGTTTTGTGTAATTTAATATTATAACAAACTTTATTAATTTAAACACTGGTCTGCAGAGTATGATCCTGTTCAATAGTGTTTACATAGGCTTCTATAACACAATAAACCAATATAAGTTATGTATGCACAAATAAAATTATTTTCTGGATCTAATTATGACTATGAAATATTTTATAAAAATAAAAATGTATTCAATGAGACCAAGTTAACAAAAGCTGTAAACCAAATAAATTTATTTAAATGTGATATGTTATCAAATTAATACATATAATAAATGTTATTAAATATTTGGTGAAAGTGGTATAATAAAACAGGAAACAAGAGGCACTATTACATGAAATGTGTATAATTTATTGAATGAGTGAGTCGGTCAGATTAATATCTACAAATACAATTAATACAAAACTAATGTACACGTGTAAAACTTAGTCATACATTATTTAATCTTAGAAATGGTGCTATGTTATTTGTAGTATATCCTAGGGAATGCATGTATGATCACGGGGGTTGTAACATGTATGCAATTCTAACTTCAGACATGCATATACATATTGATATAACCACATATTTACTCAAAACGGTTAACTACAGACTGCACTTGTCAGTGGTAAATAAATAGTCGAAATAAGATAACATCAACAATGTCAATGACTGAGTCTGACGATGGTTTAGGCCTGGGGACATATAAAAACTTCATAAGTCATAAACTATAAATAATAATAAAAATATCGTTATAAAAATTTAATTATCTACTCAAATCAATAATATATCATTTTAAGTAGACTGTCATGTCTTTTTACTCCAGTTTTAGATATATTATTTTTATTCTGATTATACTATTATAAATATCCGAAAATATATAAATTATAATGATGTTGATTACACTGTTATAAATACCCGATTCTCTGGACGCCAACTGGGCAGTGGTGACGAGAGTCCGTCGTCGGCATTCGGCGGAGACGGCCCCTCGAGAAACTGTCAACATTCGCGCCGCGTTGGTAGACAAAACGCGTTTTAAAGCGCCCCCAAATAACACTCCAGACATGGTTAAATTTACAAACGCGACCACTAAAACGTCGAACGCTGTGTGTTCTACCAATGCACTAAATGTACAGGAACAAGGTCAACACTGTGAGCGAATTTCGGACCCGTTTGAACTGTTCCGGTGTAACCTCCGCCGTCTGCGTGATTGGCGTAACTTGACATCAACAAACTAGGCTGCTTACACGCGAGACACGAAGTGACCTTGTGAATAACTGCGATTCGCCAGAGGGAGACACTTGCATTGTGCATCGTACAAACGTATTCGCTATATGGCGCCACTGTTGTTATTAGCCATCGCAATGTTATTATTTTTATATATTAATTAATATATCCCACCCTTTCGCGCACTAGGTCGCTGATGCTAATTACGTCAGTGTCACCCCGCAGTACCATTGGCTGATCCCTTTGCAAAACTCGAAATGTAAGCTCTGCCTATTAAATGGCTTAATGGATGTGGTTGAAAATCACTTCAGGTATATATATTAGGATATATTATATATATATATACCTATTTCTGCCAACAGTGACGCTATAATTAAGGATGTGAACATATTTATTATTACTGGCATGTGTAATATGAAGTAAAAAAGGATGGAAATCTGATTACATGTGGGTAGGAGTGTGTTTTCGAAAGTCACATACCCCTACCATTGATAAGGCATCCACTATCAAAAAGGATACTCTTGACCCAGTGATTTTTTTTAAACTTCTTGTGGCAAAATTTCCCATGAACATTTTCCTCAATAGTTGCAGATGTATATATATAAATATATGCAATAAGTAACCATGAATGCGGCTATAAAAAATAGCCTTATTCTATAGAGTTCATTATACAGTTTTCTAGGGGTCTTCTGTATTCTGTTGGCCCTTGTTCTAGTGAGAACATGTGTAAAACTTGAAGTCAGCACATCCACAATACTGTTAATATAGGCTGTTCACCCCCAGAAAAGAAATACACTTCACCGTACTGACATACAACTGCAGCACAGCCACAGATTGGGGAACAATAGAGAAAACCAACTCAATGAGTCACATTCAAATACTGTCTTTATTCAAAACAGTAGTGTAGTTGTAAATACTGCAGTTAATGTGTATCAGTGTCTGCCTATAACAGTTAAGCTCATCTTGTTTGTTCTTCTAGTGCACATAATTCACTAGATGGTTTTCTCCTCCGACTTTCACATTCCATGGAGTGAATATGATGACAATAACTCAATCTACTTAAGTTCTTCAAACCAGGATACTACTAAATGTGGCTTTTTTTCTGAAAATAACATTCAGTTTAACATACTGGCTGGCCTAGAACTGCCATATTTTGGGTAAGAGTTAATGACCTGTAAATTGTAACATGTGCGTGCATTAATGTGCGTTTCAGCAATACCTGTAAACAGCCAATGCCACTGGATTATACAATTCAATGTATATGATGTGTACACATGTTACTACTAAAGTTGGCTATGTGACACTCGTTGACCTTTTCCAATAATCTGCTGTCATATGGGCACAAGTGTTCAGTACTAAATGAATATTCACATATGAGCTGTCAAAGCAAGATTAAATATGTGCAAACAATGAAAAATGCACAATCACCACACACCATTGCCTGAATGGGTTCATTACAGGTCACCCAGTAAGTCTCATGTTGTCTGGCAGCCAAGAACTGGCCCTTACTAATACCATTTGCGACGTTCCTGCAGGAAAATATTGTACACTATTCATGACGATTTTCAAAAATATAATAGATTGACGTACAAGCTACAAACTTCATGACAATAGGAGGAGGGTACACGACATGATCCTGAATTGTATTCTACGTTTTATTTGGTTATTTACATTTGTACAGCTGTGTTATTACTGTCATGGGATAGCTGTACGCAATACTACAGTGTTCCTGCACAAGTGTATTGCCATTTTTATTTTCATACACGTCTGTATCAATGGTCAAAGCAGACACCCCATAAGTTTAACAAACCTAATACACATAATAAAGTCACACAATGTTTATCCTGAACCCTGTATGGTGATCGGTGTCACCCAATGTTGTGATGTCTATGGAGCGGCTCATATAGGTGCATAGTTTCTCCTGTCAAAATAAAGCACACAAACTGGGTAATATCTCTTGTTTTTACCAGGCCTGAACACCAGCATTTCACCTTTGTATTTCCTAGCTCTGCCACTACAGCTTTGTTCATCATTTTGGTAGTTGCCTTGTTCGCTTATAGTCATCAACTACTCCTCTGGTTTCGCTGCTGCGACAGCTGCGTCCTGCTCCTTCTTCTTCTGCCTTTGTAGGTTTCTTATCCACTCCTTACGACGCTTGGCAATGGAGTCTCCACTACTCTTTGAATGCCTTCCCCACATCATCATGAACGGAATGCCAAGGATGAAGCCCAGTGTGATGCTCGTACCAATGACAATGCGGCCAATTTCCCTTGCCCGCTTGATCTGCGTCAGCCTGAAATCAAAGACAGCGCTAGAAGAAATTTGAAGTTTCTGAGTTATTATAAATTAAACTTGCTTACAGTAATTTGATATATTCATTCGCAATTTGATATTTTAAATGGTGGTTTCTGGAGGAGTGTGGTTCACCATTTCATCCCAGGTATGAGTAAAATCTTCTAAAAAATTTCAACAATTACATACAAAAAAGTAATCAAACGATTTTAATAACTAATATTTTGTTAAATCCACTGCCGGTTAGCAGGTCAGAGCCCAATAGACCAAGAAGCTAATTAATACAGAAAAAGGTGACTGGAGCTTGGCACCTAGGGGAGATGCACTTACAATGAAACATAGTATATTATTAGATATCTAACATGAAATGGATTAGCAACAACTTAATGAAACAACACAAAGTGCACAACTGAAAATATAAAATAAAGGTATAAAATGCATCATAACAACTTATAAAATAAGTAATACCATTAATACTTTTAGTACCCTGTAAGGGTTCAGTCCAGTATCTGGAAGAAGATACCAATGATGTTTTTACATGGTTGTTGTTCAACACCATTTTATTTACAAAGTTCCATTTGGGCTAAATAAAAAATTGATAAAATAATAATGTATCACCATTCCTGACATTTCCTCACAAGCTGACAGAGTTATTACACTTACGGAATACTCTCCGGGATATCGGCCCTTCTCTTGTACATCTTCGTCCATATCAACAGCTTGAAGTCAAGAGCATTTGGTTTGGTGTGTTGTGCTATATGTCTAAGATCTGCAACAACAACATAAAGCATTAGATAAAGTACTTAGCAATACAATCCAGCGTGTAGTTAATCAGAAACAAAAACTATGTCAAAAGTGAAGTCAGCAATAAACTAAGTGTGAAATAAATGTCTTGTCTTGTTGGAATACTGGCCAACACCCCTGGTGGAGTCAAACGGTCAGGGTTGGGTGCATGCTGTTGGGTTGTTAGTCGTGTATTAGAGCTTGTTTAAAATGTTGTGGTTTAGAAATGTTAACTATTGCATCTGGCAGGGAATTCCAGTCTCTTATTGTTCTAGGGAAATATGAATATTTATAGCAGTTCTTACTGGCATGGATAGTGTTGAATGCTTTAGTGTTTAAATGTCTTGATAGGCGTTGTACGGGCTGGAGGAGGTTATTGACAGGCAAGGATAGGTGTCCATAGATGGCTTTGTGGAGTATGGTGAGGCGTCTGTTTGTTCTTCTGGTTTTTAGTTGATGTAAGTGTAATAGGTTTCGCATTTCTGACACGCAGCCTGCTTCTCTAGATGTATAGTCGTTAAGACAGAAACGGGCTGTGCGTCTTTGAACCATTTCGATTTGGTTGATTAGGGTCTGGGAGTAGGGGTCCTATACTGAAGATGAGTATTCTAAAAGTGGTCGAACTAGGGTTGTGTAGGCTGTTGTTTTGATGTTTATGGGGCATGAGTGGAGATTGCGTCTGATGAATGCTAGGGTGCAGTTTGCTGAGGCTGTTATCTGATGTATATGTTTGTTCCAGTTTAAGTCTTTGGTTATGCATATTCCTAGGTATGAGTGGCTGTCTGTTTCTTGTAGTGTTGTGTTTCCTAGGGTATAATTAAATTGTTTTATATTTCTTGCATGAGTTAGTCTCATCACAAAGCATTTGTCGGGGTCAAAGTGCATTTGCCAGTCATGTTCCCATTTAGTTAATTCGTCTAGGTCTTTCTGTAGTTCTTGTGAGTCTAATTGATTGTTAATTTCTCTACACAGGACACAGTCATCTGCAAACAGACGGACTGTGGAGTGGATATTGTTAGGTAAATCGTTGATGTATATCAGGAAGAGAAGAGGGCCTAGTACCATGCCTTGTGGTACACCAGATTCAACATGGGTCCAGGGGGAATATTCTCCACTGACCACCACTCTCTGTTCACGGCTTGTGAGGAATTTAGAAATCCAGGCACGTGTTTTGTTGTTGATGCCATATCTTTTTAATTTGTTTAGGAGCCGGTTATGAGGGACAGTATCGCATGCTTTTGAGAAATCCATTATGATCATGTGTACTTGTGATTTATTATTTAGAGATTTGGATAGGTCATGTGTTGTGAGTATTAACTGGGTTTCAGTCGAGTGTTTACTGCGGAAGCCATGTTGTTTGTCAGACAGAATTGAGTGTTGGTCAAGATGGTCCATTATGTTGGAGTAAATAATGTGTTCAAGGAGTTTCCAGCATATTGAAGCTAGGGAGATGGGACGGTAATTTGTCACAGAGTGCTCCAGGAAGGTTAGACACTGACAACATTTGTCAACAGCAAATGTTCAGTGTCTTACTAGGCCTCAAAGTCACACACATACAACCCAATACTGTTTTGATAATACACACAGGACAGTATAAAAATGATCCCCTGTCCATGTTGACAGGTATTACCAGGTGGCAGGTATGTTTAATTTTGAAGTTTAAACTTCAAACAAATAAAAAAATTTAGCTACGTCTTAGATAAGGGCCTAAATGACTGCTGACACATTCACAATTTGTCGAATTGACAAGGGACGTAACGTCTATATGCCTCGACTAGAATGGCCACTACAAGAATACGTGTTGCCCAACAGCTGAATAGGAAAACAGTAAAACAAACGTGACCAACACCTATTATCGCTCAGATTTTGCTTCGCATTCAACACACCCTTATCGCCGGCCATTTTAACACATACGAATCGCTAGATATACAATAAATGTGTATATTGGTAAAGAAAATATTAAATACCTTCTTCTCTAGACGACAGACGAGATGTGTTACTAAACGGCCGTACAGCCGGCCGTGTGTGAATTTGTTGGGTTCTTTGGCGTAGCGCTGCAGATATTCGCTCTCCCAGAGAGAACGTCGCTTTGAAACTTTGTCTATACATCTTATGACATAAAGTAACTGTCCGTCTTAACTAATATTTTACCCAATATATTATCAAAAATAAGTGTCCTTAGCGACAGTTATACGCCGGACAAGGTCTTTTTGGTGGCCTTGAACTTAGCCGTCAAGTTTGATCGTTTCCGCGCCGTCTATCGACCAGTGTAAGGTGCAAGGAGGACAAGGAAGTATAATTCCGCCAGGTGGCACTAGCTCCCTGCTTCCCGCTGGGAAAAAAGGCTTGAGTGGTTGGTTTTAGTGTTGTTCTGCTTGGAGTATGTTTTGCTATGTTGATTTGGTGCGTTTGTGGGGTAATGTTATCCTTGTTTTCATTGTAGCACTCTTCACGCCTATGAATCATACAACAGTTTAAAAGAAAAAGTAAAAAAATGTATATCATGGTAAATTTTATATTTTAAGTTTATTAACTGTGATAATTATGCATGTTTCATGCATAATAGTACAGTTAATAATTAATAAATATTATATTAATAATTAATAAATTAATGTATTATTTAATATAATACGCTGACACATCACGTATATATATATATATATATATATATATATATATATATATATATATATATATATATATATATATATATATATATATATATATATTATAACACATTATAAATTCGCAAATTCGCACGACAATCACAATGGCGTGATGCAAATGCATCAATAATATTTGTTTACATTTCAAAGTGTTATTGGTAGGCTCTTTTTAATTAGGACCTATGGAATAATAATTATAAAGGTATCCTAAGAGATTTCCTTTCGGAATTTAGATCGTGGCGAAATTACATTCATTTCCCAATTTACGTTTTATCCTATGTGTGTATACACAATCCAACAAGAGCTGATTATCGCAACTGCTATATCCCAATTTAAAGGATACACCGGGACACGAAAGGGATTCTTTCGTATCCCCAATTATAATAAAAATGGATTCGTTCATAATATAGAACTCTTTGTATTGTACACAATTCATAATTAATACCATGTTTCATGCAGCCATATGCCTTCATTTCATAAGAATTATTAATCACTAATGACCCTGATAATATATCGCCAAAAGTACATTTTGTTTTCCAAATATTTCGGTGTACGCGGAGTTTCTAGTTTAAGCTCAATCCGCCTATGTTATGCGTATGTGGCATGGTTATTATTGATACAAAAAGGTTAATTCTAATTAAATAAAGACTGATAATTGCATTACATAATTATATTAACAGGATTGTTAGAACGCCTTTAAAGTTCTCAAATATATCCTTGTCATTATAATTTGGGACACGAAAAAAATTCTCTTTTTCGAGTTAAAGAATCACATAAATGCATAACCGTGTTGCAAGTTAACCCACTAAACGCATTATTTACAAGTACACATGATCCACACAGTCAATGTAAACGACACCCACCTTAACTATAATATTATTACGAACGATTTATATACAAAACGTCTTCTCGGGTTGCATAGCCTCTGCTGGCGTGGATCGTATTGTTCATTAACAACACATGTCCCGCCCAGTCTGCCGTTTGTGTGCGTAAGTAATTAACATAATAACGTTTAGAAGTGTGTTTTGGGCCCAACTTCCATTATAGCTACTATGTATGTTAGATACATTTATTATGTGGCAACTTTGCAGTTGGATTGTACATGTACATTCATACTAAAATCAACAATTCCACACAATATCATATCAATGTACAATGTTAGCATATCTTGTTAAGAATCAAAATCATCATTAGAAACCTAGGTAATAAATGTAAAAACATATACACTGTACATTAAAATATACATTACACAAACATTGTTATAAAATAAATAAATACATTAATTAATTAAATCAAATTAAAATACTTGTCCATTACTAACCGATCTGGAAATGCTCCAAACACCACGGAATTAGGGAATTTTTGTAGCGATTAGTTTTTGCCCTTGGTATTGGTAACTTGTTACACAACCTCAAGGAATATGGCACACTTCGACCATTTGGTAATAACGCATTCAGTTTGTGATCATTACTCTTCATTTTAGCGAAATACACTTTACACAATTCATCGCGTCTGCGGTGCAACGTCGGCAGGTTTACCATCTGCAGGATATTTTCGTATTGATAACCTGGAAATATAGTTTTGAGACACCTTTTTTGAATTATTTCTATGTTATCCGATAAGTATTTAGGTAAGTTCGTATGCCACACAGGGCACGCATATTCGACTACAGGTCTAATTACAGATACATAAATTCTGATCAAATCGTTTTGGTTGATACCAGCACGTTTCAGTTGATAAATCATGTACACTCTCTTTCTTGCCTTTGAAATAATCTCATCTACATGTGCATTCCAACTTAAGTCAGATAGTTACACCGAGAACCTTTGCTTGAGACACTCTTTCAATATAATTTCCATTCATATAAATATATGGCAGAGAATCTACAAATGTGCTGTCTCTTCTGAAACATATTACCATCTCTTTGGTCTTAGTCGTATTGATACGCATGTCATTATTACAGGACCATTGCTCAACAAGGTCAGCAGAATCCTGGATAACAGATACCATGTCTTGGTTGCATATTTCAAATATAGTGCTGTCGTCAACATATTTATAAATAGGACAAGGCGTTTGCAAATCATTGATATGGACTAAAAAGTGTTTTGGCCCTGACAAAGTCTCTTGGGGAACGCCCCCATTGGGATACCCTGGTTTGGACACAGCGTTGCCTATTTTCACTCTCTGTTCGCGATCTAGTAAGAACGCAGCCATCCATCGAACCAGATGTGCAGGTACTTCCATTCCAGTCATTTTGTTTAACAGTATATCGTGGTTAATCAGATCAAATGCTTTACTATAATCAAGAAAAAGCACTCTTACAAAATTGCCCGTTACATCGGTGCTTTCATACCATTTGTGGAGCATTTCAACAAGAGCATCCGTGGTGCAAGTCCCTGCCATTCCTCCATACTGCTTATCATCAATTTGTGGTTTAACATAATAATCGACCCATTTTAGCACTAGTGATTCAAACACCTTAGCTATAATGGGTGTAAGTGATATCGGTCTTATGTCATTTTCAATAGTAACTGGGGGATGTTTCTTTGACACAGGAATAATAGTTGCCGTCTTCCATAGTTTTGGCAGTACACCTTCTCTAAGAGAACTATTAAATATCGCAGTTACCGGCGCCGCAAGAAGGTGTGAACACTCTTTCAACGCCCATGGGGGTATTCTGTCCGGACCCGTAGCTTTGTTCACTTTGATCTTATCAAGTGCCAACTTAGTGTCACTCACGCTGATGGTGAATTTAGCTGGCAGTGGTTCTTTAATGCCAAAGATGGGGTGTGTAGCTCGTAGTTTTGGCAAGTCTTCACTGATCGCCACGAAGCATTCATTCATACGGTTAACAAGAGTGTCCATATCTCCACCAGTAAATGCATTTGCATTTGTCACGTAATTGCACCACGAACACAGCACTGATAACATGTTTCCTTCTTCAGTAATGGGAGAGGTATGCAACATTTACCTGTGATATAATTCGACTTCTGAAAGTTATAGTTCAGGACGAATGTGTTGGAACACGAGTATCTCTTTTTGAATGATGCCTCTACCGCGGTTAAATTTTAATTTCAGGGTGGCAACATTTTGTTGACTTCCTTGGGGGTTTGTACAGCCACGTTAGCTTGTCGTATGAGACATACGGCATGGGATACGAATCTATGAAACCAATGGCAAATATGTGGTACATCAACCAGGAATTATTAGAAGGAATGGCGTTGTGAAACGTAATTGTAACTTCACGGGTCCACAAGATACTGGTAAGGTAACTTTTGTGGCGCCTAAATCCTTGGAAACTTAGCTCAAATGCGCATCAAAGCGTAAAAAGGTCAGTTTCAAAATCGATAAGTACGGCACGTATATACGTTGTGAACAAATGGATACTGAAAAAAATCCGTTCACAATTATTCTTGCAAACATATACGACAATTTGTGTATTTCTTACATTCTACTAACTCTGATGTCTATTGTAATATATTAGCTTAGATTGATTCGACGATAAAATATCAACTCTGAAGGCGTTTTACGGCGCTATGAAGATTTCGTTTAAAACGTTAAAATAGAAGTGTGTTTGTAAAATAAATCTCTCGATGTAAATTTATAAATATAAATAAATAATATTAGTCCATCAGTATGACTGTATCAGGATATAACTGGAGGCGTTCTACTGTCCGTTCAGTAATTAGCATGGGTATAAAACAATTTGAACTCTTTACAATCACACCCGATTTTAGGCCTGTATAATAATACGTAGTGCACAAGTTTGATGTTTGTGGAGTTGATCTACCTTCGTCAACAACACCAGTCAAATGAATGCTGCCGACATTTAGGATAATCCGCCGTATAGTATTGTTAAACGTCTAGTTTCGCATGTTTAATTTGTTATTAAGACATACGTCTAATGTTTTCACGAGAAAGATCTGAGCGAGATGGGTTGATTTTGTTGTCATGACGATGATATATCTCATGCAATGTACAATGCATTTTTTTATTTTCTTATTATAACGATTGTAACCGAACGCGTACTTACTGACTTTACCCATCCGAAAAACGTATTAAAAACAATATATAAAGACGACGAAATATGACGAACAGACCATGTTTTTTTATTATTGAAGTATACAATCTTGTAATATATCAAAAGGTGAACAATTGCGTACTTGCCGGACAGTTACGTTGTAAGTGAAACAAATGCGAGTTCAAGAACCCGAAATATGTATATTGATTTAATTTGCTTGAACAATTTATAATGCAACATGAAATAAATAACTGTCATCACTAGGCTTAAGACTGATTTCAATGTAATTTCATACTTTATTAATCGTCCACCAATATGTGTAGTTTTCACGGCAGACAAAATATTATCGATATATATACCATCTGCAGTTCGTCTTCGCCGATTCATGTCTGACTTCGCTTAAGGATCCACAACGCGTCCGAGGAACAATATCGATCCCGTAGTGATGTCGCGGATGAGAAAGACGAACGGATGATCAGCAAGGAAGTCTGCGTGCACTGTACCCGGGGGAAGGGCTGTCAGTCCGGTTATGATTGTCGCTGCAGCAGCCACTGTACCAGTCGTGTCGACATGGACGTACGCCTTGTGGATGACGTCTGAAATATACATCCCAGCTCCGATCTTACCGAAGTCAGCGGCGGAGGTAAACGCCAGCTTCATCCCCATCGCCTTCAACGCTGCTGGCAAATCATTGTCAATAGTCATCTCGAAGTGAGGAATGGCCACTGAAAGTCGCCTCTGATGCATATTGGCCAACGCTGAAGTGACGGCATAGAACGTGACTTTGCTCTCGAGCGCCGCCAGACCGTCCTTCTCCATTGGCAGCAGGATGTACATGGCGAGTCGGTCTCCTTCGTACGGCAGCTCCAAGATCTCACAACGCAAGCGGTGGTTCAGCGAGTACCTGAATCGTGCTCTCTGGACCATCATCTCTACTGAGGACTCAACCCCAGGAGACACGTAGAACGTGACAGGTAAAGTCTTGTAATGATCGAACGGGCGCTTCCATTTCCCGTTGAAGTAGATCGCGTTCGCCAGGACCACGTTTACACCTTCCACGTCATGCTCTTCCACGATGTCCGTTATCTTGCCATTTGTCTTGCCTTCAACCCACTCGTTAATGTATTCGGCGGATGCGTTTGCGTCGTTGTGAAATTCAAGCTTATTGAATTCGGCGGAATAATATTTAGATACGAAGCTTTTGAAGGAAGGAAGAGTGGCATATTTCTCGTCGACAAACAGACCGTTGGCGACAGAAAGAACATAATCGCCTTGGCCCGCATTTATTGACCCCAAAGTAGCACGGAAAATCGGGTGGACGTTGAAATTCAGATGGTTGAATCGAAGAGCACGACTCATCTGAGCTGCTGTTTTACCGCGGGCTCCGGCGTACGTCATCGCAAGAGCCGTCGAGATGCTGCAGTAACAAAGAATAGCCGAAATATGACGGACAGTGCCTATAACCCTGTAATATATTACTTCCTTTCTAGCCCTGTTCTTTCTTATTTTGTATCACTCCATCTCCACCATACACACCCACAGATACCCACACGCACACCCACACAGCCACACATATGCTCACACTCACACACACTCACACGCACACGCACACGCACACGCACACGCCCACGCACTCGCACACGCACACCCACACACAAACAAACACACACACACACACACAAACAAACAAACACACACACACACACACACAAGCACACACACAAACACACACACACACACACACACACACACACACACACACACATATATATATATATATATATATATATATATATATATATATATATATATATTATATATACATCCACACCCATACACCAGCACACCCACACACCCACACACCCACACAACCAAAGGTATATACATACATATACACACATGCGCATACACATATACATACACCGCATACTTATGCATATACATATACACACAAACACATGCACACGCGTGTGGGTCTAGTAAATATCTACGTGTATGTTGCATCACATATCAAAATTAAATAAATCCTATATTTATATGACAACGCGTTTCGTACGGCAGGTAACCAAACTTTAGTCAATCAAAACAGCTTTACCTGAATGGTGAAAAGAACTCATTGTCTCCGTCTTTGCCGTCTATGATTTTGCTATACAGACAGAAGGCGAAGTTGCCATTAGCCCGTGCAAGTCGCCACACTCTGTACGATGACGTCACGTCGATGGCGGCGAACAGAAGAAGAGTTCCCAGGAGACACCCGTGGGCATGCATCTGAAAATGTTGTATCATGTGTAATTGTTGTTAGTGATATCTGAAATGCTACCGTGTTATTTATACTGGGTAACTACCATAACAAAATCCACCTAAAGGGGCCACCCTCTTGACACACACAACACGGCTGGTTCATTAAGTGATCAGAGAAACAGTTCATGAATATAAGTGTACAGTCACTTGTAGAATGTATGTGACACTATGTGCAAACGTGGAAGCGTTTTCATACACGTTCTCAGTATAAGTTGTCAGACAATATATACTACACGTTAAATGACTATGGTACATATTGTGTCAGGTAATGCATTCGGCTTGCAATCAACCACTAGTAACATCTTGTAACAGTTGTGGTATTTTATATTTGAGATTAGAACAAATAAGAGCTCTGTGGAACATGTTTGCGCGCCCCAGTGCTCACATTGATAGTAATTAAAACCGTACCTTGTCGATGCTGAATTAGACAAAACGTACACAGACTGTCTCGAAATCACTGCCTCGGTAAAAAGCAGCACATTCACATGACAATGAGCCGACTTTATATTGCGTTGTACGTTGCATGCGTATTTGTTCGGCGAAAAAGGCAATTTATTAGTAATACTAATAATTTGCCTTTTTGCGTATTTGTTCGGCGAAAAAAAGGCAATTTATTAGTAATACTAATAATTTGCCTTTTTGCGTATTTGTTCGGCGGCGAAAAAAGGCAATTTATTAGTAATACTAATAAATTACCTTTTTTCGCCGAACAAATACGCAAAAAGGCAATTTATTAGTAATACTAATATAAATTGCCTTTTATCGCCGAAAAAATACGCGTGCAACGCGAAACGCACACAATACATTGCCTCATCCTGTTGAAATGCTTATCGTGTATTAAAGTTATGTTGGTGATGGTGGTATTTGCTATTTGCTGGGAAGGTGGTGGCCGAAACCATTCTCTCTCTCTCTCGCTGTCTCTCTCTCTCTCTCTCTCTGTATATATATATATATATATATATATATACATATATATATATATATATATATATATATATATATATATATATATATACAGAGAGAGTGTATATATATATATATATATATATGTGTGTGTGTATATATATATATATATATAAATATTAACTGTTATAAGAAATGTAATATATATATTTGTATATGTATAATATTTATATATATATTTGTATATGTATAACATTTATATTTATTTGTATATGTATAATATTTATATGTATATATACATTAGTTAATATATATATATATATATATATATATTACTTAATATATATATTATATATATGTATATATATATATATATACATATTATATATATATATATATATATATATATTATATATGTATATATATATATATATATATATATATATATATATATATATATATATATATATATTCAAGACACAATACGCAAACAGTTAATGAGTGGGTGCAAGAGAGGAACAATTGCAACATAAAGGACAACGTAGTCGACATACGTGGAATGTGTAGGAGTGGTCGAGATCTACAAGACGGTGCCATTGTATGTTCGTCTCTGCCCATATTGCTACTGCGAAGTCAGCTCGATTCAGATACTTTTTGAACCGTCTGTTCTGTTATCAGATCGAGGTCCGTGGATGCTCAGTCAGACCTCCACGAAACCGCTGACTTCAATTTCAGTAATTATTTTGTAATTATTATTACTATAATAATAAAGGGTTTGGTCTAATCCCTTCATTATATTTGACTTGGTTATTTCAGAGGCAAAGTTCTACACAGCTGTTTCATTCTGTAAGTGTATTTTAAGTAATTATGTAAGTATATCTTAATTATTCTGTAAGTGTATTTTAAGTATTTTTGGACTGGAACATTTTCAATAAATATGAAATATAGTTGGTGGTATGAGAATTGTTTGATTAGGATTCCAAAGAATTACATAAATGTGTTGCAATTTAAGTAATCCACAAACGCAATATTTGCAAGTAAATTAAAAACACACAGTCAATGTAAGCGACACCCACCTTAACTACGTGATTAAGAATAGTTTGTATGCGAAAAGTCAACTCATGTTGCATATCAGCCTCTGTTGGCGTGGATCGTATTGTTAATTAACAACACGTGCCACGCCCAGTCTGGCGTAGGTGTATCACCTTCCACTGTGGTTACCATGTATGTCACGTGACTACACAACAAGCACAGTAAACACCACAGCACTGATAACAGGTTTCCTTCTTCGGTAACCGGAGAGGTTTGCAATATTTAAAAGTGGTATAATTAGTCATTGGAAAGTCAAGACGAATATACTAGAACACGGGCATCTCATTTTGAATAGTGCCACTGCCGCTGTTAAATTTATATTTCAGAGTGGCAATTTTGTTTTATGTTTTGGTTTATACAGCCGCGTCAGCTTGTCGTAAGAGACATATATGATATGGAATACGAATCTTTGAAACCAGTCAGTGTTCTATGGTGTCCTGCATGGGGTATATCAACTAGGAATGATTAGAAACAGTAGCATTATGAAATGTAATTGCAACATCATGGGTCTCAAAAATAGTGATAACAATGTAATTCTACGCCGCATAAATCTTTGGACACTAAGCTCACAGGGGTATCACGGCGTACGATTGGTCAATTTCAAAATCGATAAGTAGGTCAAGTATACATGTTGTAAATAATTGGATAATGAAAATACCCCGGTCACATTTATTCATGCAAACATGTAAAGCAATGTTGTGTATTTCGTACACTCTACTAACTTTGGTTTACATTGTGTTATACAATAGTCCCCCCTCTTAGGTGACTTATACGGCCAACCATTCGGCAAACCCAAAGTGACCGCATAATGCGGGTAGCCTCTGGAGAGAGAGATATATATAGAGAGAGAGATAGAAAGAGATAGAGAGAGAGATAGAGAGAGAGAGAGAGAGAGAGAGAGAGAGAGAGAGAGAGAGAGAGAGAGAGAGAGAGAGAGAGAGAGAGAGAGAGAGAGAGAGAGAGAGAGAGAGAGAGAGAGAGAGAGAGAGAGAGAGAGAGAGAGAGAGAGAGAGAGAGAGAGAGAGAGAGAGAGAGAGAGAGAGAGAGAGAGAGAGAGAGAGAGAGAGAGAGAGAGAGAGAGAGAGAACCATCGACGACTGCCCGTTTCATGGCACGCTGGCTATTCCTTTATAAGTAGGCCGCTGGCCGCGTTAGCCGGATGGCCGCTGGTGAGGAAGCAGTTTGTATTAGAAACGCTAATGGAATGAAAATGTGGCCGCATAATCCGGGTGGCCGTTGGCGAGAGGGGCCGTATAAGATTAGGATTACTGTATTTAATGTTTATGTAATTGTTTGTTTCAAGTGAAAATACTCGTTTAAAAAGAAGTGTCTTCAGCATCACATAGGCCTATTCATGACATCATCAACGTATAACATTCTGGAAATTGGTTCAAGTAAAGTGCATGTATTCTATGAAATAATCGCTTTGCTTGCGATCCAGATGATCATACATACACGATTTTATTTTTTAAGCATGCTGCATTTAATTTAATGAAAACAAATTCACTTTTAGTCGAGTTGCCATTTTGTGAACCTGGAAATGTTTGGTCGTCTAAGGTTTTTTTGCTGAATCATATAGATTATGTATCCCTGAACTCAAATCCGTGGGATGGCAATGCACCAACCCTGGGCAACTCGTGGGAATCACGAAAATCCAAGATGGCTGCCGTGATCCTGATGAATTACAAAATGTGTTCATCTTTACACTACATCATGCTAGGAACATAATGTTTGTATGTACACGCATGCTTTGAGGTACGAGGAATACAATGGAACTGTTTATAATAATGTCCGACTATGTCCACGTGACCCAAATTCAAAATGGCCGCCATTTCCGCCAACTATTGCCAAAATCGAGCATAATTTGATTGCCTTTTGCTATATAAATATGATTTAATTTTGTCCATTCCTACGTTTTACCATATCAGGACTTAAAAGGAAGTATTTCAACTGATGCCCGCCCAAGAAAACCGAGTAATATTCAAAATGGCGTCATTTTAGCCAAACAGATGCAAGAGCCACGATTTTGTGCCTATTCCCACGTTTTAGCATATGGGCAAGAACGTAGTACTTGTATATACTTGTACGGCCTTAATTATACGTGAAATAAATACATGCAATGTACCAACATATGGGGAATTTGATGTAATCATTTTCTATTGTCACGTGACACAAACTCAAGATGGCCGCCATTTCAACCGAAAATAGCTCGAAGATTTATTTATAATAGTTGTACCTTCATGTATGTGTATATTACTACACCTGACAAAAAGCACAAAAAGCTTGGGAAATTACACAAAATGGTACAACAATTTAAAAGTATAACATCAGAAGTACTGAATTATATAATTGCTGATACCCACTGAGAACTTGTTTGCAATGGCAAGTTTCATTTGGGCATTGACACAGTATACATTATTAACCATTGATATTTAAACGATAAATCATTCCCATTACGTTCTCATAGAAAAGGTTATTCCCTATTCTCTCTAGCTCCCCTCTTCCTCCGTACTATCACCTTCATCCTCATTATCATGTCTAGCTTCATTCTCATCATGTTTGCTGAAAGGATTGAAGCACATGGCTTCGCCAACACAATAACAGTATGGCGTGCAAGACAATCCTGCAGAATGACAGCTACATGCATAACTGTTGCAAGCTTTCCCGACAGCTTTGCATTGACAGTTGATGACGTCCATGACGGCAGGAGGAGCTGCTGGTCCTCTTGCAATGCGTGGAGTTGGCACAGACCCTGCACCACTGACCAACTCCCACCCGTAAGCAGCGATGTCAACAGCAGGCGGAGTCTGCTGGACTGCTGCATTCCAGAGCATTACTTGATAGTGTGCTCGCAGGATGTGATATGCCAAATTAGCGTCTGTCGGTGGAAGCGTTTTGACACATACAGCTTTCCCTCTTGTCCTTTTGGTGTAGAGCGCATACCTGGCAGAAGCCATGCTTTCGCCTGCAGCAACACCATAGAGCGAGCAAATAAATTTGCGTCCAGTCTCTAGCAACTGTTGGTGGTTAGCACTCTGTTCACCGAATACAGTATAGGGGCAGATTGGCGGCGGACTTCAGTATCTTTAGCGCCGTCGCTTTGCTATGACCAAATGGATAGGACACAGTATCGCAGCCTGATAATGCATGCATACCGAGCAATTGGAGGGATTTCGCACCAAGGAGCGAAGAACTTTCATTGATATTGAGGATAGCCCCACACCATCGATCTAGCTGCACATGGGCTGTCATCACCAATCTCCACACCCAGTAGATAAGCAGAACAAAGACGTCAGTGTCATCGCTGATCACTCGTACAATGTTCTTACGATTCTTTACAGCTTCCAGAAGATAACCGATGATGGTAATATCTGCTTCATCATGGCTGTACATACTCTCCTCTCTTCCAACCATCGTCACATTGTTGCCCAAATTGAAAGTGGAGAGAACTCTGACGAGAGCCTTCTTATTCGCTTTGCTCTTCATGATGGCATCGCGGCATGGGAGCTTGCTTGATATTGTGATATTGTAGTTAACAGCCCCTTCACCTGCACGCCGGATTCGCTCATGATCTTTTGCTGACCTGTCATCATAGCGATCGAAGATAACCAGCACTTCTGTTGGTTGGTACTGACCGAGTCTATCCGCTGTTGGCGAGATCTGAAGCAGACCCAGCACATGGCCAAACAATGTGATATAGCAGTTGTTGGCCATCGACGATGACTCTGTCTAGAGCATCTGGCTGAAGATCATCCACTTTCAGTTTCGAGACAACAGTGGATTTTGTCTCTGTCCTCAGACATCCATATTCATCAATGATTGATGCAGGAACAGCGCACAATTCATAGTCAAAGAGTGTTTGAAGTTTGACTTGCCGGTGCTGCCCTACTGTAATGAGACGACAGAATAGTGCTGCCGTGTCATAGAGCATCGTATCACCTATGGTTACGCCACATTTGATAGATTCCATGGTTTTGACTTTTCTTTTCAGGGGAGCATGGAAGCCACCAGGTAGTGACGATCTGAAGTCAAAGAGCATGCTCTCCCCCATCTTGCGGGTTTCCTGGACGTTGACAGAAGCATTCGCCACTTTGCCATTAATAATGTTATAGAGGCTTGAACTTGTCAGTTTGAGAGGATGGGAATGCTTCTTCAATTCTTCGTAAACACGATTCCTGTCAACTTTATCGAGTATGCGCCTCTTCCCTCCTTCCTCCATACGTTTCTCCTCCTTCATCTCATCATCAGCTGAATACATGGAATCTATGGCGAGTGTGACATGGGCACATATAGGGTAGGACTCCACCTAAATGGCCACTTGGTCTTCTGACATGGTTAATCCCTTCAACCCCCCCCCCCAGGCATCTTACCCTTCTTGATGTATGTTTGCTCTCCAAACTGGTCTGCCGACACAGAATTCCATGTGCCTGGCCTATGACGACATACATGAGCACTTGCTAAGAGATCCATCTTGGCATCATCTGGCAAAATATCCTGCATTTCTATCACATCACATGCCATATAATGTATCTAGCGTATTGCCAGTGGCCAGCTGCGAAGAAGTAGGGTAGCATTTGCTGGTAGCAGTGCTGCTGCAAAAGATAATCACAATCGCGCTCAACACGTTCGAATTGGTGCGCAATGAGCGTAGGCCGTATGAGGCAGTCAACCCACAGCCTACCGATTGGGTGTTCCCGAGCTGCGTCAAGATACTGACTGATATCTTCGAATGTCTTGGCACCATCTTTGAGGAAGTCGTATAGCAACGCTGCTGTCACCATACGAAAGACACGCATTGATTTCACCCATGCCTTGCCATTCATGATCGATGTAAAACCACCAAATGCAGCCCCAACCAGTACTCCAAGACCACTAGCTTTCATTAAGTTTCCAATACAACCATTGGATGATATGAGGGTGTGCATGCCACCAGGTCGAAGAATGACTGACTTGAAGCAGTTCCCATGACTGGCCCACTTGATAAGTGTTGCTACGATGTAAAGTTGCATGTCAGCGGATAGATTTGAGGTCTTCATCCCAAGTTCAGTGAGAGTTTTCTCAAAGTATGACAGCGTCATGAGAACTGTGTCAGGGTGGGATGGTGGTGCGTCGTTCAGAGGACCAAACATGTAGGTAGTGGTTGGTTTAGGGGAACATTCCACTCTCGCCAGGGCAGCATTATAGCCTCCCCATTCGGATTTGGATCATGCAAGAGGGAGTTCAGCCATTGAGTGTCCACGACCTGGGCACGTTCTAAACTTCCCTGTAGTGCACAAATATCAGTGAATGGTGGGCCAGACCTACATTCCACAAGAGGGGGGTTCACTTTCTTCGGGCCTGTATACCGTTCCATCACAACGGACTTACTTCCAAGCCGAAGAGATGCGACTTCACGCTTACAAAGGCGTGGAATGGTGAGGTTCAGCAGGCCAGTCTTTGCACTGCTACATTCTAGAACACCCGGCCGATTTTGTCACGTGACCATAGAAAATTATTACATTAAATTCCTCATATGTTGGTGCATTGCATGTATTTATTTCACGTATAATTAAGGCCGTACAAGTATATACCAGTACTATGTTATTGCCCATATGCTAAAGCGTGGGAATAGGCATAAAATCGTAGCTCTTGCATCTGTTTGTCTAAAATGATGCCATTTGGAATATTACTCGGTTTTCTTGGGCGGGTATCAGTTGAAATACTTCCTTTTAAGTCCTGATATGGTAAAACATAGGAATGGACAAAATAAAATCATATTTATATAGCAAAAGGCAATCAAATTATGCTCGATTTTGGCAATAGTTGGTGGAAATGGCGGCCATTTTGAATTTTGGTCCCGTGGACATAGACGGACATTATTATAAACGGTTCCATTGAAATCCTCGTACCTCAAAGCATGCGTGTACATACAAAAATTATGTTCCTAGCATGATGTAGTGTAAAGATGAACACATTTTTAATTCATCAGGATCACGGCAGCCATCTTGGATTTTCGTGGTTCCCACGAGTTACCCAAGGATGGCGCATTGCCATCCCACGGATTTGAGTTCAGGGACACATAATCTATATGATTCAGCAAAAAAACCTTAGACGACCAAACATTTCCAGGCTCCCTTCAGTACAGTATAGGGTGGCAACTCGACTATTTTACATTATTGCTTTATGCGTGTCTTGGTAGGCGTGTGACGTCACAGTGTTACGTCTACCAATCACGTGATGTCGATGTTAAAATTTCGCGTCCGGTCTCAGGCCAAGGTCAAGCGTGGAACTCGTGATTGAGCTCAGCGAGACAAAGTTAATTACAAATACAATGCAAGCGTTATTTATAGTTTGTCACCATTTTATTTAATAGAACGAAGCTTAGGAAGTAGACAGTTACGCCTGGCTCTGTTCATCTGTCTGTCATTCGCTATCTTACTATTTTCCCCATCTCCATCTCTCCTTCCCTCCTTCCCTCCCTCTCTCCCTCCATCACTCCCTTCGTCCCCCCCCCCCGTTATTAAACGTCTAACTTCTTGAATCTGAAAGAACCTCTCCCGCTTTTATGCAGGGCTCGGAGCATCAGTGATACTATACTGACAGTGACAGGCGTGAGCACAGATACGGTGACTTTGGGCTGCTGGAGTTTGTGTATTGTCCACTGGCGTTCTTCTTCTGCCCAGACTAATGATCTTTCTCATGTTTGCCTCGGTCAGACCTCATTCACACGCCTCTTGCGATTCTATTCTAGTCACTTTGTTGTCCAAAGAAGAATATTCGTCAAACAACTCATCGTCTCGATGGCACGTGCCCACGCACGCACGCGCGCGCGTGTGTGAGTGAGTGTGTGTACGTCTGTGTGTGTGTGTGTGTGTGTGTGTGTGTGTGTGTGTGTGTGTGTGTGTGTATGTTTGTTTGTTTGTTTGTTTTTGTGTGCTATGCGTATGCGTGTGTGTGTATGTGTGTGTGCGTATGCGCGCGCGCGTGTGTGTATGTATGTGAGAGAGTGTGTGGGAGAGAATGTGTGTAGGCCTTGTGTGCGCGTGTGTGTATGTGTGAGTGTATGTGTTTATGGGTGTGTGTGTGTGTGTGTGTGTGTGTGTTTGCGCGCATGCGCGCGTGCATGCGTGCTTTCGTGTATGTGTTTGTGTGAGTCTATGTGTGTGTGTGTGTGTGTGTGTGTGTGTGTGTGTGTGTGTGTGTGTGTGTGTGTGTGTTTGAGTGCGTGTCTGTGTGCGTGTGTGCGTGTGTTCGTGCGTGCGTGCGTGCGTGCGTGTACATGCGTGCGTGCGGGCGGGCGTACATGATGGGTGTTTTTTCGGGCGACGGTCCGTATTTCGGAATCTAACCAAACACCTCCAACTGACACTCCTCGGTCTGGGGGGATAGCCACGCTAACGGAAGTGTAATAGTAATAAACATGTCGCCAAACGTTCGTTGAGTAAGCCTACGTGCTTGGGGGGACATTAGTCTAGTATTGTGAATTACACTCTTCAAACAGCGACTCGTTTCAACTGTGTAGTTCCCGAAATCTTGGCGTGTGACGTCATAATGTTACGTCTACTAATCACGTGATGTCGATGTTAAAATTTCGCGTCCAATCTCAGGCCAAGGTCAAGCGTGGAACTCGTGATTGAGCTCACCGAGACAGAATTAATTATAAATACAATACAAGCGTTATTTATAGTTTGTTATCGTTTTATTGAATGGAACGAAGCAGACTTACTATGAACATCAGTGCATGAGTTTGTGAATTAATCAAAATATGCACGTTGTGCCCCTGGCTCTGTCCATCTGTCTGCCATTCGCTGTCTTACTATTTTACTCTCTCCTTCCCTCCCTCCGTACCTCGCTCTCTCCATCCATCCATCCATCTATACCTCCCTCCTTGCTTCCTTCCACCCATCCACCCATACCTATCTCCGTCCCGCCCTCCCGCCCTCCCTCCCCCTCCTCCTCTCTCCCTCCCTACCTCCCTCCCTTCCTCCCTTCCTCCCTCCCCCCTCCCTCTCACCCTCCCCATTCTTAGACGCCTACCTTGTTGAGTCTGAAAGAACCAGCCCCAACAGTGGCCTGGAGCAGCCGTGATACTGACAGTGACAGGCGTGAGCACAGATACGGTGACTTTGGGCTGCTGGAGTTTGTGTATTGTCCACTGACGTTCTTCAATATTGCTCAACACTGTGGGACATTGCCACAGTCGGTACCGTAGTTAGGAGGAACTAAGCTGTGATCCCGGTGGCTCTAGGACAAGACGAGATTCCACAACGAATTTGAACACTGCCCAGACTAATGACCTTTCTCATGTTTGCCTCGGTCAGACCTCATTCACAACCCTCTTGCGATTCTATTCTAGTCACTTCATTGTCCAAAGAAGGATATTCGTCATCCAACTCATCGTCTTATTGGCATGTGCGCACGCGCGCGCATGTGTGAGTGTGTGTGTGTGTTTGTGTATGTACGTGTGCGTATGTGTGTGCGCGCGTGTGTGTATATATGTGTGTGTGAGAACATGTGTGTACGCGTTGTGTGCGCGCGTGTGTGTATGTGTGAGTGTATGTGATTATGGTTGTGCGTGCGTGTTGCGTGAGTGTATGTGACTGTGAGTGTGTGTGTGTGTGTGTGTGTGTGTGTGTGTGTGTGTGTGTGTTCGTGCATGCGTGTGCATGCGTGCATGTGTGCATGTGTGCATGCATGCGTGCGTGCGTGCGTGTACATGCGTGCGGGCGTGCGGGCGGGCGTACATGATGGGTGTTTTTTCGCGCGACGTTCTGTATTTCGGAATCTAACCAAACACCTCCAACTGACACTCCTCGGAGGGTCACTCTCGTTCGGTCTGGGGGATAGCCTCGCTACCGGAAGTGTAATAGAAATATACATGTCGCCAAACGTTCGTTGAGTAAGCCTACGTGCTTGGGGGAACATTAATCTAGTATTGTGAATGACATTCTTCAAACAGCGACTCGTTTCAACTGGCTGGTTTCCGAAATCTTGGAGAGTGACGTCATAATGTTACGTCTACCAATCACGTGATGTCGATGTTAAAATATCGCGTCCGGTCTCAGGCCAAGGTCAAGCGTGGAACTCGCGATTGAGCTCACCGAGACAAAGTTAATTACAAATACAATACAAGCGTTATTTATACTTTGTCATCGTTTTATTGAATGGAACGAATCTTAGGAAGCAGACGATGTATAACTTATTATGAACATCAGTGCATGAGTTTGTAAATTAATCAAAATATGCACTTTGTGCCCCTGACTCTGTGAGTCTGTCCATCTGTCTGTCATTCGCTGTCTTACTATTTTACTATCTCCTTCCCTCCCTCCATCCACCCACCTATTCCTCCCTCCTTCCATCCGTCCCTGCCTCCCTCCATTCCTCCCGCCTTCCTTCCTCCCACCCATCCCAGCCTCCCCATGTCACAAGAATAATATTCGATGGATGACAGTTGTAACTTCCGACTGATTAACACTAGGAAAATCAGGACATAAATGTCTTGTGTTATACCTTTCTTATCTGAAATGTCCGATTTACTATTGAGTTTACCACACTATAATAGACATAGCGATTTATGTAATGCAGATAATATACACTCCCACACACAAGTGATCCCGGTGGCTCTAGCACAAGACGTGATTCCACAACGAATTTGAACACTGCCCAGACTAATGACCTTTCTCATGTTTGCCTCGGTCAGACCTCATTCACAACCCTCTTGCGATTCTATTCTAGTCACTTCATTGTCCAAAGAAGGATATTCGTCATCCAACTCATCGTCTTATTGGTGTGTGTGTGTGTGTGTGTGTGTGTGTGTGTGTGTGTGTGTGTGTGTGTGTGTGTGTGTTTGTGTGTATGTATAGGAGACAGTGTGTGTGAGAGAATGTGTATAGCTGTAGGCCCTATGTGTGCGCGCGCGCGTGTGTGTATGTGTGTGTGTATGTGTGAGACTTGAAGTATATATGTTTTACTAGCAATCCTGACTAAAACCAGTTATTCTTGATACATTCTGTCAGAAGTTAACCAACACACACATAATTAATATATGTACTATATTTGTATATAATTATATATATATATATATATATATATATATATATATATATATATATATATATATATATATATATATATATATATATATATATATATATATATATATATATATATATATATATTGACCGACTCAATATCTAGAATGCCTGGACGTAATCTGTCTCGGACGGACACGAAATGACCGAGTCGGTATTACACAGAGGCACACTGACCAAGTTAGTCTTGGGCAAGTATGTTTACGCTGACCAATTCATTCAGTGTCCTGAATATGTATTTTGTGTAAAAGTACAGCATTAATATTTGTTGAACCCATAACAAATATATTTCATAAACATGATCTCCTATAGCTAGCCCAGTGCGTAACAGCGATTGCCGCACAAGGACAGGTCATCAACTGGAGCGTCTTACCTAGTGGATGTCGGCCTTCCCTGAATGGTAGCGTCACCGGGTTGATCAGCCATTTCGACATGTCTGCGATATCATCAGGCGCGTCAGCATCGAGTACTATGCCTGCGAGTGGGGCAGTCTGACACTATCAGTAGTACAGTGCATGGTTCCGTCTGCCTCGATCTTCTTGATCACTTGGTTCAGAACGCTGAATGGAGGGGATGCATAAAATATATAATTTATCCACTCAAACCTAAATTTATGCATCCTCTGCTAAACATTTACTACAGTTTACTATGGTACACCATGGTAAATCCATAGTAAATCACAGTAAACTATAGTAAACTATAGTAAACTATAGTATATTATATTTTACCTGTTTTCACCATGGTAAATCCGTATGTAGATATAGTAAACCATAGTAAATTATAGTAAAATCATAGTAATTTATAGTAAATTACAGTATACTACATTTTACTATGCATTTACCATAATAAATCCACATCAAGATGTAGTAAACTGTAGTAAATCCATAGTAATTTATTATAAACTTTAGTATACTACACTTTACAATGCCTTGACCATAGTAAATATATATGGGAAGATGTAGTAAACCGCACTAAACTGTAGTATACCCATAGTCAGTTATATAATCAACCATAGTATACTACATAAGTCATATTTCAATACTATGGTAAAGTCATATACTTAATTCGACACGACATGCGGCACTTATGTACAAGTCGGACCCACCTCAATTTTCCCATTATAACTGTATTTTTGCCAACATTTGATACTTGATTTTGTTAATTCAATCAATTATAATCATCTTGCGCATATTTATGTTTTATAAACAGCGCGTCTTAGCAGACTTTTGAGGTCGAAAAGACAGCGCGGTCGGCATAAACAAACTGTTTATCGCTCATTTCATATGCACAGCGCAGTAACATGCACCGCTGCGCTTGCGACTGACACAAATCGCGCTGTCTTTTCGACCTCAAAAGTCTGCCAAGACGCGCTGTTTATAAAACATAAATATGCGCAAGATGATTATAATTGATTGAATTAACAAAAACAAATATCAAAGGTTGGCAAAAATACAGTTATAATGGGAAAATTGAGGTGGGTCCGACTTGTACATAAGTGCGACATGCTTCTGGGTCTGGCATCCATGAAACATGGTTTTAGCTGATAGTTCATTCTAGATGCTTTACGTTCCCTTGACGTTATATGGGAACGTTACTGCATAGCTTAATTATAACCTTATTATAACGTTACCAGAACGTTACGTGTTTGCTGCTTTTTATTACTCTTTTTTATATTTAGATTTGCAGAAGATCGAGACCCTAAGTTATGCCGGTACCGACGGCATCGCAGCGTGGGCACACCTTCACTATTAAATCTTAAAAATTGTCAATGCATTTTCAGCTTGCTAAAAATGAATAAAGATCGTAATACCCCTGGTGACCACATGCAGAGTCATGTGTTATTTAGTGCCTCCCTCTGTCTGACAATGTAGATAGCTGCGTTGGCGATTCGTATACGGATAACAGTTTTTATACAAACAAGACATACTCACAGTTTCCGTAATTTTACGTTTTCGAAAGTTCACACAATAATGGCTGTGATATTAGAAACATCTCTTGGCGATATAACAGTAGATCTTTACACAGAAGAACGACCGCGCTGTAAGTCAGGTTTCGTTTGAGCGATAATAGAGCCTATTTTGCAGGGCCTAACCTAGTCTCGCTTAACCGACTGTCGGTCGGCTGCGGAACTACGCCGAGAAGACAGTCTGGTGACATTTGCCGGCTTTTGTTTGGTATCCGCGTGATCTATAAAATGCTGCCACCTCACGGACACTGCCGTAATATTTTTTTTATAAACAACTGAAAATTTGTATTTCTATTTATTTTGGGTTAATATAAGTTTAATTTTGAATAGTTTTTATAATACAGCATTATTTAATCAAAAGGTTTCCTTATTTAATTTGTATGCTATCCGTGTCGGGCTAGACAATGCTGCCACCTCACGGATACTGGTTAATCCTGCCGTAATTCTTATTTTATAAACAACGGTAAATTTGAATTTTTACTTACTGTTGTGTTACTATAAGTTCAATGGTGAATACTTTTCAAATGATATTATTATCTTGTAAAACTATATCGTTATTTAAATTTTTATTTCATAGTTGGCCTGAGAGCCAATCAGCGTCTCTACCCTATTCTGGGGTAAGGCTGCCCGGATGTAGAAACTTAAGAATATATACTGTCCCAGGCGTAGTTGAGGGGGCCTAAAAGTGCTGCCACCTCACGGAGTCTGGGTAACCGAGGCTAGGCCTAACCTAGTCTCGCTTAACCGACTGTCGTTCGGCTGCGGAACTACGCCGAGAACACAGTCTGGCTACATTAACGGCTTTTGTTTGGGTAGCAGCCGTGATCTATAAAATGCTGCCACCTCACGGTCACTGCCGTAATATATATTTTTATAAACAACTGCAAATTTGTATTTCTATTTATTTTGTGTTAATATAAGTTTAATTTTTAATAGTTTTTATAATACAGCATTATTAGATCAAAAGATTTCCTTATTTAATTTGTATGCTATCCGTGTCGAGCTAGACAATGCTGCCACCTCACGGATACTGGTTAATCCTGCCGTAATTCTTATTTTATAAACAACGGTAAATTTGAATTTTTACTTACTTTTGTGTTAATATAAGTTCAATGGTGAATACTTTTCATATGATATTATTATCTTGTAAAAGTATATCGTTATTTGAATTTTTATTTCATAGTTGGCCTGAGAGCCAATCAGCGTCTCTACCCTAATCTGGGGTAAGGCTGCCCGGATGTAGAAACTTAAGCCCATATACTGTCCCAGGCGGAGTTGAGGGGGCTTAAAAGTGCTGCCACCTCACGGAGTCTGGGTAGCCGAGGCTAGGCCTAACCAGACCTAATTCATCCATTCCCTAATTTACCGCCTAATCATCCACGCTAAAGTAAAGGCGCTAAGGCTCATCCACACTGACCAAAGCAAACGGGGACTGAAGCGCTTGAACAACCATTTTACTCAAGCATGACAATAATTATACCATTTACAGGATATGTGACCGTCCACAACTTGTGTTGACTGAAACTAAACTTGACAGTTCGATATCGTCTAATGAAATCTCCATTCCCTGCTACACGGTGGCTAACCGGAAAGATCGCACGAGGCGTGGTGGGGGCATCATTTGTTATGTAATGAACCCCATCCTAGCCAAACCTATGATGAACTCGAGAATGGCAAACGCTGAATGTATGTGGACCGAAATCTGTGTGGCTCGCCAACGGCCATTTGTGGTGGGAGGCATGTATAGACCACCTAGTGACTCGCTACCCATGTTCATCGATGAACTTGACGAAGAACTACACCGCCTTCCTCTCGACAACACGGAAACGTTTCTACTCGGTGACTTTAACCTGGATGTGAGTACACATAGGGGCACCGAGCTCCTCCAGTGCACCGGCGACAACGGACTACACCAACTCATCACCCAAGCCACGCGAACCACCGCTACCTCGGCCTCGGTCATAGACTTAATATTCACGTCGCACCCAGAAAATCTGGTGAACTCTGGAGTAACTCCACTTAGTATCACGGACCATGATCTTGTATATTGTGTGAAAAAGTGTAAGTCCATAAAATTGCCTCCTAAGTATGTAACATCTCGGAATTGGAAAATGTTTGATGAGGCTAAATACCAAGATGATTGTGCAAACTTCCCACTTAATGAATTACTGCAGTCTAAAACAATAGACTCTGCTTGGGATATATTTAAATCATTTGTTTTACATGTTACAAACACTCATGCACCGCTAAGAGAATCCAGGGTACGTGGTAGTGACATGCCCTGGATTACCGTTGATTTGCGAGAACAAATGTACAAGCGTGATCACCTTAGACGAGTTGCAATACGTTCGAAATCACCTAGTAACTATCAAAATTACCGAGTCCAACGAAATAAGACGAGAACCTGTTTAAGAAATGCTAAAAAAGATTACTATGATACAATCATCAGAGAAAGTGCCAATAAGCCAACATCATTATGGGCTAACAAAAAACAATTGCTTCCCAAGTCTACATCTATCCCGACTGTAAGTGTGATGGTGGGGGACGAGGAGGTGTCTGATCCGCTGGGAATTGCCAATGCGTCTAACACCTTCTTCACGACCGTCGGCAGTGACCTGGCTACTCGGTTTGCTAACCAGGCAGACCCTCCTGTCATCCCATCATCAGGCTACGAGTCTTTTAAATTTAAATTTATAACTGCATCTGAGGTGATGACGCTACTCTCTGGACTTAGCATTTTCAAAAGCACACGGCACTGACAATATCATGGCTAGATCACTTAAAGTGGCCGCCAATGAACTCTCGTTTCCTTTGGCAACTATATATAATTTCTCACTGTTGACAGGAACGATCCCGAGTGAGTGGAAACAGGCAGTCATGACTCCTGTTTTTAAAGAGGGAGATCGTCAGAATACCTCTAACTATAGACCAATATCTGTACTTCCTTTATGCATGAAAATGTTTGAAAGACTGATCCATGACCAACTGTATGCCCACGTCACTAAGCATAACATCCTAAATCCGTTTCAATCAGGCTTTCGATCTGGGTATTCAACAACCACAGCTCTGCTTGATGTGTCTGACTACCTATATGATCAAAGACAACATGGTAACATCACAGGTGCTATATTCCTTGACTTAAAGAAAGCCTGTGATACTGTAGATACAAATATATTGTTGTATAAACTCTCTGCCATAGGTATCCAGGAAACAGAATTGTTTTGGTTTAGGGATTATTTTACTAACCGTACACAACATGTAAGATTTAACGAAGCTGCATCCAGTGTGTTACCAATCAATTTTGGTGTGCCCCAAGGTTCAGTATTAGGGCCGTTGCTATTCACCCTGTATATCAATGATCTACCGAGCGTGGTTAAGCACAGTAAGGTGGTTCTGTATGCAGATGATACAGCATTCTTTGTCTCTGGGAAATGTATAGAAAACACCCAGATGCAATTGAATGATGACTTAGAAACCGTCAGCAAGTGGCTCAATGTGAATAGATTGACTCTGAACGCAAACAAAACTAAAACAATGCTCTTTGGTACTCAACAACATCTGTCGAAACGGGAGGGGGGACTTAAACTCAACATTAACGGGGAATCTTTGGAACAAGTCAGTTGCTTCAAATACCTGGGCCTTTGGTTTGATCCTTCTCTAAACTAGAAAAAACATGTAGACTGCATCAGTAAAAAAATATCGCAACGCATCGGTGTGCAGTCACGAATTCGGCCTTTCATCTCTACAACCACCGCAAACACTCTCTTCAAAACTATGATAGCCCCCATCATCGATTACGGGGACATCATGTGGTCCAAGGGACCTCAAAGTAATCTTAAACGAATACAAAAACTACAAAACAAAGCGTGCAGAGTCATTCTACGATGTAGGCGGCGGACTCACATATCAACCATGCATAGCTCACTCGGATGGCTAACATCCCAAAATAAAATAAAGCTACACAAAATGTTAATGGTTGGCAAATGCCTGCTGGGGGATGTACCCTCATATCTCCGTGGCAAATTTATACGTGCCAAAGACTTTCACTCCTACTCGACCAGAAATGCTAACTGTAATCTGTTTATACCACGTGTCACCTGCAATGCAGGTAAGAATCTTTTCTGCTACGAAGGCGCTGTGCTTTTCAATACTCTAAATAACACTGTCAAAACTAGTCAAAGCTACAAAGAGTTCAAAGATAAATGTAAGACATGTTTTAATCACCTTATATAGAGTACTTCAACAAACTGTGCTGTTGGCAACTTAACTAGGAGTCATACCATGTTTTATCTTAATGTAGATTTTATGTTTTAACTTAATTTATATCTTATGTCTGTTACGTCATATATTTTACATTTTTTATATTCTTTATATTTATTTTATATTTTCTTATATTGCATGACTGTACGATTGTGTGTATGAGGACCTCACTGAAAAGAAATCTAGTGTATATTTTAATGTGCACTGTATTTAGCTGAGCCATCCTGAATAAATATATTATATCATCATCACCATGACCATGGTTTTACTGGTGTATGTTTATTTTTCAAACTTATTATTTAATTTTTTCTCTAAAGTTAGACTTAGTCTGTCTACAGAAAGTGTCTTGGTGACAGAAGTGTTAAAAATCTTTGCATGATTTTGCCTTTGGTAGCCTCGATTACCCAGGCTCCATGAGATGGCAGCACCATTAAACCCCTCATATGCGCCTAAAAGTTATGCTTTGCATTGGTTACCCACAGGCTAGGTGGTATTACTTTAGAATAGGGTAAAGACGTTGATTGGCTGAATTTGGCTCATAGGCCGAATTTCAAATGAAACATTACATAACGGCACCGTTTTATCAGTTGATGCTGTATTATAAAAACTATTGAAAGTTAAACTTATACTGAAACTTGTCACACACAAAATAAACAGTTGTTAGTTTTTATTTTGTGTATAGATATTTTATAACTTAGTTTTGTTATCAAAAGCATACATACAATATAAACATTTAGTTTCATTATACACGTAAACATGTGAATTAATCTAAAACAGTGATGCCGATTTAAAATCTTGTTCAAAGTGATCGCAACATACACATAGCTTTGTTTATTTAAGTTTGTTTGGAAATAATGTCCATTTTGTTGATGGAGTGCATTCAGATTTTGTTCAGATTCATTCATTCAGATCGTTACATCATGAATATTCACGAGGACCATGTAGTGTGGTACTTTGTATTCTTTGATTGGTTATACATTTTTATTTGGAACACACAAAATTATTTGTTGAGCTATATAATGCCTACTGGGTCCTTGCCTGGGATAATAGTAATAATGCAACAGTAACAATTAGAAATGTTGAAGTAATAGTAACAGGATATAATGTGATAGTAATTCACCTATTACTTTTATATTACAAGCAGGGCTTGCTATTGGCATTGGCCTGTTTAGCAGCTGGGCCAGTTTGGGCAACCAGTTTTGAAATTCTGCTGGCCTGACAGGCCACTGGTTTCAATCTGACTGACCACTGTCAACCCTTCAGAGAACAGATGTGACGATCCAATTATACTGGTCTTTGATATTTCAATTAACGTTTGTTTTGTAACATTTTTTTTATAACTTATTACACAACTGTGTCTAAAATGTAACCATGCATATATGAAGACGTCTATGCATTGTGGAACTCATATTTTTTTACATCCACCTGATTGGCGAAAGGCAGACATAATTAATTATTCACCTAATAATATCG
Organism: Oasisia sp. SBJ-2009; assembly: GCA_964017155.1. NCBI lineage: Eukaryota > Metazoa > Annelida > Polychaeta > Sabellida > Siboglinidae > Oasisia > Oasisia sp. SBJ-2009. The sequence continues at coordinate 39,475,270 of OZ024861.1, read as the reverse complement.
CTGTTGTCAGCAGGATAAAATGCTAGTGCACATTCCGTAATTTAACATCTAGGCAATTTGTTATACTGGCAAACGTTTGACAGTGCTGTAAAAGACCAAGGCTGCAGCGTTGGATTTTGTAATATAATCTTGGAGGATCCTTGGAGAATACTGTTATATCTGTTCAAAGTGTCAATGTTCTAATGGAATGAACTCAATGGCATAGAAAAAGGCAATAAGAGCATCCTTACTCTGTGCAATGGTTGTAGTGGTTGAGCAAATACCCTCTTGTCAGACGTTTGTATTCCTCAGGCATTGCTTTTTAAAGGCCCTTTGCTTTAGCAATATCATTATTTTGAAATTTACTAAACAGCCACATTTATGATGATTTGGTAGGAGTTTTCATTAATGTGTTCTTTTACTTGTTTTACAGGCAGCCAGAACTTCTTGAAATTATGCAAGACAAAATACTACAATTTCTGCTTATTCCACTCAGTACAGGTGAGCAAAATGTTGACAGTATCGACTGTATTGTGTACACATACTTATCACGTTAATAATTTGTTTATTATTGTTTATATAGTTACACTATTTATGCACAATGTTTCTACTAAAATGACAAGCGTACGAAAATGTGGAGCTTGCCGAGTAAACTCAACCCTCATTAGGAAGTTTGTATTGGCCGGTTCATAATTTTTCATATATGGTTTGACGTTTTGATACCCGGTTACACACCATTAACCCTGTGATGACACCAGCATGTGCGATGGTCTTGGTGGGAATTCAGTTGATAATGGCACCTATAAGATCCACACAGAGCATTCAAAAGTTAATGTCTAAATAAACATTTTCAACTGAATGTTCCTCAACATTTTGTCATTGGCTGAATTTAGGTGCAGTGCACGTAGCACAGATTTTTATTTACGTTCTAACCATGACAGTAAACTTAGTTTACTTTGAATGTTTCATTTCATATACTGTTGAATGTTTTATTTAACAGAGAAATTTAGTCGCTCAAACTGGCGATCCGACAGGGTCCGGCCGAGGTGGGGAGTCAGTGTTTGCGTAAGTACAATGAGTTGTATATTAACACAATGCTTATGTTTGTAGACGGATATGACTTATTTTGTACTTTTAACTAAAAGTATCTACAATGGCCAGGGCTTTATGCAGAATAACATTATTGCCAGTCACATATGTTTTGGTGGACACATGGATATTAACTGTTAAGCTAGTTTACAAACTTTCAAATGTGTCTGATGTCCTGAAATGGAATTAAAAAAAACTCATGTGACACCATTTACACTCACTTTCAAGGCTTAACTAACTATCTATAGACCTTTTTTTGCTCCTTAATTTTACCCGTCCATCCATATTTTCTACCCGTCCACATTGGTCTTTACCCGTCCAAATGATGGGTGGACGGGTCTCTACATAAAGCTATGGTCTCCAGGTTACATCAGTCCATGTGGCTGTGTGGTGTCTGGAGGGAGGAGTATACCAGGTAGTACAGCCAGTGGTGGGACCGGGAGCATTCATTATTTGCATGAGATAAGTTGAGTTGAATTGGCATGGTAGTGGACAGGTCTGCAAAGTCAACCGCGAAAACTGAAGCACTTGCACTGCCATGTGTACAGAACCAGCTGGCACCAGCTGCCGGAGTGCCTAGTTACTGCCTACTGCATCGTCACCTCCCCAACTACACACACATGCGGGAGCAGATTGGTCACTCTGTGTGTTTGGGCATTTCACACTTTCAGCCAACACTACAGTGTAGTACTGTTTTATCTGGAACTATCCAGTTTCAAATTATTTTTAACCTGCTCCACATCCATGTTGTACATTGTCACCAGCTTAATCCTTATTGTATAATGTAAACACACAAGATACAAGAAGCTTTATTTAATGGCGGTTTACATGTGAATTTGATAACATTAGCTCATTTGAGCTATTTTCCGATAAATATGTGTAAAGCAACAAGACATAAAACATAAAAAGCAAGTTTTTAAAATGACAGCAATAAAACATAAGATATGGGTAATGAGTACAAAATAATAAAAAAAATACATGCATGTATAATAATATTTTTTTCTGATGAGAACAAAAAACATGCAAAATATTTTTGTTAAAATAGCTTGAAATAATATTTAATTTAAGACATTAGCATAAATATAAATTAAAATGTAGAGAATATATGATATGTATACATAAAACTAATTTAAATAATCACGACATTTAAAACATCACGACATTGCTCCAGAGTAGGCATATGCACACTAATAGGGAAGATAGTTTAGCTTCAGTGTCAAACCAGACCGTGTAAACACCAGCGTGTGTCTGTGTGTGTCTCAGGAAGCTCTACGGTGACCAGGCCCACTTCTTTGAGGCGGAAGTCAAACCTCGGATCAAACACAAGAAGATGGGAACGCTGTCAATGGTCAACAATGGGGAAGACATGCACGGGTCACAGGTAAGGACATGTACGGGTCACAGGTGAGGTCATACACAGGTCACAGGTGGGGTCATACACGGGTCACAGGTGAGGTCATACACGGGTCACTGGTGAGGTCATGCACGGGTCACAGGTGAGGACATACACGGGTCACATGTGAGGATATACATGGGTCACAGGTGAGGTCATACACAGGTCACAGGTGAGGACATACAAGGGTCACAGGTGGGGTCATACACGGGTCACAGGTGATGTCATACACGGGTCACAGGTGAGCACATACACGGGTCACAGGTGAGGTCATACACGGGTCACAGGTGAGGTCATACACGGGTCACAGGTGAGGACATACAAGGGTCACAGGTGGGGTCATACAAGGGTCACAGGTGGGGTCATACACGGGTCACAGGTGATGTCATACACGGATCACAGGTGAGGTCATGCATGGGTCACAGGTGAGGTCATACACGGGTCACAGGTGAGGTCATACATGGGTCGCAGGTGAGGTCATACATGGGTCGCAGGTGGGGTCATACACGGGTCACATGTGGGTTCATACACGGGTCACAGGTGAGGTCATACACGGGTCACAGTTGGGGTCATACACGGGTCACAGGTGGGGACATGTACGGGTCACAGGTGAGGACATACAGGGGTCACAGGTGAGGTCATACACGGGTCACAGGTGGGGTCATACACGGGTCACAGGTGGGGTCATACACGGGTCACAGGTGAGGTCATACATGGGTCACAGGTGAGGACATGTATGGGTCACAGGTGAGGTCATACATGGGTCACAGGTGATGTCATACATGGGTCACAGGTGAGGTTATACACGGGTCACAGGTGGGGACATGTACGAGTATGACATTTATGGTTGCATAGCCAACATAGCAATTCAACCACAGGAACTTTCACTAAAGTATTTTTTCGTTTTTATTAGAACACAAGGTCCCCAAAGAATGTTTAAATGTATGAATTGTTCCATGTATCACCAGTCATGCCTAGCAATTGCATTAATTGCAGTATAGCTGAATGTTTCATGGTGAAGTTGAAATGGTGCTCGACTGAACGTATCTACCAGGGAATTAAAGTGAGACGTGCTTTGAGTAGTCTGGTGGACTCCGTACTGTGTTATACAAGAACTTACATTATTGACATGACGACGATGATATGTTACATTTGTTGCTGTCATCTGTAGTTCTTCCTGACACTCGCTCCAGACATTGACTACCTCGATGGAAAGCACACAGTGTTTGGGGAGGTGGCCGAGGGCTTTGATGTTTTGTCCAAGATCAACGAGACATTTGTTGACAAAGAATTTCGTCCGTACAAGGACATTAGGTTCGTATATGGATATTATTAAAATTAACAGAATTGTTGATTTATTTCTCTGTTTGCATGATAAATGTATCAGTTTTGGAAGTTTGAAGCATTATGCTGTTTTGTTTTTGTTTTAAAAACAACCACTCCCAGGAGTCCGTCCCAGCATGCACTTTACTGTGCAGGAAATGGGTGATGCCATCTGTAAAAAAATAATTGAATACAACATTAAAATTATGTGTATTTTGGAGAAAAATCAAAACCTGTATAACTGTCTACTCTAGCGGTGGAATAATAAAAACAAAATGCTATCTGTGTTCAGTGGGTGATGTAAAGGACATTGCCGCTAAAAAGCGATCAGGACCATGGAAAAGTGTCCATTCGTCGTAAATGGCCGCTCTTCTGTGGCGCCACTGAATACAGTACCAAAGTAGTTTTAATTATATCTAACTGACAGTCTAAACTGGAGCCAAAAACTGCTCATTGCTGTTTTTTTATATTAAAACGACACTTTTATGTGTTGAGATATTGAGCAATTTGTTATTCCATTGTGTAACGTTCAATGACTGGTAAATTTGTGTTTTTGTCTTGACATTTGTTTGTGTGAATATGTAACTGAATGAATGTTAGTTATTACCATATGCCACATGTTTAGTTCAATTCCAAATGTTGAATATTAGACATGGATTACTATTGAGCATGTTTTAACTTGTATTGACATGTATGCTAATCCTGTGTTCAGGATCTACCACACAGTGATCCTGGATGATCCATTTGATGATCCTCAAGGACTGGCAGACTTAATCCCAGACAGATCGCCAGAGCCAACCAAGGCCCAGTTGGAGGTAACCATCAGTATGGACTGAACTAGTTTTATGTTATACAAGAGTAAAAGTAACTCCATTTAAAACTGCCTAAGTAAAAACACATTGAAAAACTCACTTAAATAAAAAAGTAAAAGTAATTTTCAAAAGTATTTGAGTAAATATAAAAGTACAATTAAACATTTAAATGTCTACAAAATGTGAGTCTAAAATAACCGCATTACTCTACGTGAACTTTGAGTGAAATCCAAAGTACTTTGAGCAGTGTCAGTGACGGGACACTGGGCTACCCAGCAAACAAGAAACCATTTCTGAACCAGTTGGCACGTATCATACTGGTTCATAATTGGTACCGCTCCACCAGTACATGTTTTCATGTGTATTCACGTGAATACACGTGTTCTGCCTCTGGTCATGAGTTTTGAATGGGTTTGACACGAGTCGTACTGGGTCAGAACTGGTACAGTTTCACAGGCATGTGTCATCGCGTGAAAAACTCGTGATTTCGCGGTAAACACGTGTCGACACACCAAATGTGTTCACAGAATCCAGTGAATTCACGTACAGAAACACGTGAATTGAGCCAGTTGAACTCGTGAATTCACTTACAGAACATGTGAAATCACGGGTCGTTGTTTGCTGGGTTATGTAAGTATTTGGTCTTTGCTTTCAGAGTGGCCGCATTGGAGTGGACGAGGAGGTGGACGAGATGGCCGGGAAGACAGCGGAGGAGGTGCAGGAGTACATCGAGGAGAAGGAGGCACGGGCCAACGCCCAGATCCTGGAGATGGTAAGAAATAGTGCAGTTTAACTTTGGTGTTTTTGTCTAGGCTCTGTCATACACACAAGTGTTTAGTTATACCTGTTGTCATTATTCCTTTTTAATTTTAAAATCAAAATGAATTTAAATTTAAATCAAATTTAAATCAAATTTAACTGATATAATCATATTTTGCCATAAGTTTTCTTACGCAGTAATTGTTATACCATGAAGGATGATGTGTGTTCTGTTATGAATTGTTATTATAGACGTACTGAAATGTGCATTGCGTACAAGAAATTCAACATACTGTCTTCATTGAAAGCACCTTATGACACCACGATGAAACTATTTATGTGCTACAGTGCAGCATTTGTGCCCATGAATTGTTGCAATTTTAACTGTATTATTTTTGAGAGACTTCAATATGGCTTGTTAAAATCATTTACCATATTTCCGTGTTGTTTGTTAAATGAATTTGGCATATTAAATTTTCTTGTGAAGGAAACAACTAATGTCTTTCATAAGTGGTGAAAACATTGTACCATACTTTTGTAATAACTATATTAATTAATGAATGGGTTAAATATAAGAATTAATTACAATGATTTAATAAGTTGTTAACTATATATATATATATATATATATATATATATATATATACAGTACAGTTTAATTCATCTAAACTACAGCTGTATAAAGAAATTACAATGCATAATTTGTATTTTTAATAGCAATATGAAGTAAATTAATAGTTCCACTAATAAATAGCTCAGATGAGATAATGTTAAGACAGTCTCATGTAAAACGACGTTAAATAAAGCTTCTTGTACTAAGATATAATAAACAGTGCTGGGTGTGTGTGCGGCCTGCTACAGGTGGGAGACTTGCCGGACATGGAAGTGGCCCCGGAAGACAATGTCTTGTTTGTCTGTAAACTCAACCCGGTGACAACAGCAGAGGATCTGGAGATCATCTTCTCCAGATTTGGTGAAATTAAAAGGTGAGTCACAATATCTGTGGAACTAATCTTACGATTGATAGAAATTGTGCATTTCCACCTTAAATCATTGGTGGCCCCTTATGTTGCTGATGATGACTTATTTATCACTATTCATGATCATTGTCGTAATTATTTTGATATGTCAAACTTTGTGCTTGGGGTTTTGACAATAAAAGTGCTAGCCAAAATATAATAGTATTGATATGAAACATGTTAACCTTACGTGTGCTCATTAAGATTCTTTATTTGTTTGTTACTGTATCACAACAGTGGTGACATTTAATAGTAGATCATACATAAACTTGGCCTGTTTCTGAGACTCGTTGTGTCATCACTGTTGTTGAAATGATGACAGGTATGTGTGTGTCATCTGCTTGTAAAAATCAGTAAAAAGTCTGATGTTAGCATTAGCGAAGACGAGTGTTGCTGAATTCACAGAGGCAGAAACGAGAAGAATTTCAGCTTCATTACCAACATGAAATAAGGCTAATTATTTAATAATTTTATATTTGTATTGATAGCAATTATGTATATTTTAAAGGAGATTCCAGTATTTAGAGCAGACATGTTGCCCAGTGCATACGCCACCTATCATCAACATCAGCTGACTGTCTTAGTTGTTGTCGACACAATATTGGTAGATGGTAATGTGTTGTTTGTTTTGTACAGTTGTGAAGTGATTAAAGATCAGAAGACAGGAGAGTCCCTCCAGTACGCCTTCATCGAGTTTGATAAGGTGAATACGCCATTTCCTGTTGGTCTGTCTGTCGTGTCAATCATTAATCTAGGCAGGTGGGCCAGACGTAAAAAAGTTGAAGATAACATCAGTGTAACTACTGGCTTTCAGAAGTCACTGGATGTGACAACCAAAGTCAATAGTTTAGCTACTTTCAAAATACATGTCTTCTTGTTATACAGTTAACTAGGGGAAGGTTGAAAATGCCATTTTCAACCTTGTATAGCTGCATTTCAGAGAAGTTGAGCTAGAACATGAAGTAGCGTAATTGTTAGCACTATGAACAGGAGAGGCTACTACTGTGTAAGAACTGATATTTACCTAAAGAAGCAAGATGTTATTATTGTTTGTTCTTTCTGCAGGAAAAGGAATGTGAGAACGCCTACTTCAAAATGGACAATGTCCTGATTGACGACAGACGGATACACGTAGACTTCAGTCAGTCGGTCGCCAAGGTGAAGTGGAAGGGAAAAGGTGACAGTTGTTATTTCTTTAATATCCATGTAAATACTTTCTTAGAAACTAGAAATCCTAGGAAGCTGAAATTTTGGATATGCATTCTTATGATATATTTGCCAAATTGCACGGGAGGATTCTATGAAGGGGTCGTGTCATAAGCAGACTTCATGTTTTGATCACATTTTAACATTCTAACATAATGTTCATGAAGCAGTAGCTTCCTTAATTATCACTTGTTGACAAAATCACCATGTGGGAATGTCAATAATATATATATCTTTACATACATAAAAGGTTTTCGTCAGGGGTTTCTGAAAATAAAATGCCATTTTGAGGTGATTGTTGACATATTTATTTTTCGTTTTTAAATGTTAAAAAATGCGATTAAACAACGTAGAAACTTAATTATTTTTAGTTCACAGCATTCTATGAATTATTAAACAATATCTAACCAAAAATGTATAGTTTATATTGAAAACTTTCAAATATATTATTAATTCAAAAATATGTTGCCTAATATTAAGATATAAGAAATAGCATGTACACTTATATAGTTTGTTGTAAAATTTGTATTTCATAGTATATTTTAGCACATCCGAATGGTGCTTTATATATATAATAAATAGCCATTATTTAGACGTTTATGTATTAAATATCATAAATCATAACAGTAGTTCATACATTGAGAAAACAGAACACAAATATCTTTCACAAGTGATGTTAATCTTCATCACAATTATAGACTTGTTCTGTCCTGTTTCCATTTACAGTTGACATTGAACTATGTCTTGGGGATAGTAAATGGTAATTTTCTTTCAGGATAGCCAACATCATGTGATATTATATGGCGCAGTGATATTACATACCACACAAGCTGAAAGTTGTGTTCTTTGCTGCTATATAGTACTTAAAATTAACTTAATTGTTGACAAATCATATGATACATCTATCCAACCTATAGAACATCATGACGTGATTGTCGTGACTATGTGAAATAGTTGTCTGTTTTAGCTGGCTTTACAGAAATGATGTCACATATGTTTGAGTTTTATGGCTATTGTATATCTACAATGTTTAAAATGTTGGTTTTATTTCATTATTATTGGTGTATTAAATGCTGTGTTTACCCTACCAGGGAAGGGAGTGACCTTCCCTAAGCAGGATGACAAGCCGCAGGAGAACTTCAGGATCAAACAGGCAGCCCGCAAGGAGTATCCTTCGATAAATACTTTTATATGATGTGTCATAGTTGTGTGTCGAAATCATAAATATCATATTATATATATTTTTAAACACTGGTGTGCATACTGCATACACATAGAAACACGCATGCACACATTCGATGCATGCGCATACACGTGCACACGTGCACACACACATGCATACACACACACTCACACGCAAGGAGACACAAATACTATCACACATGAAAGTTTTCTTTATGAAAAATTGGTGGAATTGATAGGAGTTGATAACCATTATTTTAGTTTGTTTCAATTTCTATACCAGTCATATATAAAAATCATAAATATATACATGTATATATATATATATATATATATATATATATATATATATATATATATATCCACACACTGGTGTGCACACATACAAACAGGCATGCATATTCTTGATGCTCACTTCATGCATGCACTCACACACACATGCATGCACACACACACATACACACACTCACACACACACACACACACACACACACACACACACACACACACACACACAGAAGTACATAACCATTATTCTAGTTTTGTCATCAGTTTCCATAATAATACGATATGCAATGCATACTGCATACACATAGATATATATAAATATTCTTGTGGGCTAATGTCACAATTATTAGTTTTCCTTAACCAACTAGTAATTACGAGCTGGTGTTTGATGATGACGATGACGACAGACCGCAGGAAAAGAAGAAAAGACACAAAGATGCTGCAGTTTCCCGACCTGCCACAGACAGAGAGGCAAGTTTTTGTACTCTGGCTAATTAACATGGTCAGAGACTTACACTGTTTAGGAAGCAACCTATTTGTATGTATTCAGTGTGACAGTTCATTGTTACTTGTAACATCATAACTACAATACAATTACCTTTAATGGTCACACATGAGAAATTGATATGGTCAAAATTCACATTAATGCAATGATATTGGTTTCTTTACATGAAAATGTTAATGATGAGTCCATTCTAACATTAACATTTTTATCAGCCAAATGTTCTTTAATGAAATTTATAAATATCAAAGTTGTCATTGAGCAATCTTGTATTTTTATTTTTTTAAATAGAAGTCTATAATTATAATATTTCTTAGTGTTATCTGATGTAGTTATTTACTTGTCAGAATATTGCTGCAAATATGGTCGATAGTAAGTGACTAACAGGTGTGATCCATTAATTAAGTAACAATCAAATATACTGATATTAAAATAAGTAAATTGACATTTGTATATATTTACAGCCAATGTAGAATGCTTCCATGTATGAGGCTTGGAAGGAGTACTACAGTCTAGTGGGTACCAGTAGGGGACAGCAATGCACTAGATAATCAGCAGCTAGGTGACTGAACCCCTCTCATATGTACACAAGATGTTCAAGTCCTGAATGATGGTGATGTTATCACCTGCCGTATCTAGGACATGTGTCCAGTTAATGTCCGTGTCCAGTTAATGTCCGTGTCAGCAGTTAAATGTCCCCACTAATGAGGTGGACACAAATGGTTTGCACGTGTGTATTCTGTCCAAGTACCAGCAGAGACAACATCGGTTGGTTGCCATATGCGTTATTCTGTTTTGTAGCTTTTGTTGTTTATCAACAACAATGACATTTGTCAACAAAGTGAAGTTTGTCAAAAAGAAAATTGTTTTATGTAAATGTTCAAAACATTTGTCCTTTTATTGCGTCACTTTTTTATTGAAAAATTTAATTCCGTTCAAATAATTTTGTGACAACTTATCAGTGTGTGTTTTTAGAAAAAGCAGCGTTCAGACAGAGGGGATGAGTCGAGCCACTCGAAGAGACCCCGGACAGACATGGACGGGTCAAGACATCGGTCAGAGAGAGAGACGTCAAGAGAAAAGTCACACAAGGAGCGATCAAGAGATGAAACACACAGAGAAAGGTCAAGAGATGACCGGTCAAGAGGTGAAAGGTCAAGAGACGAAAAATCTAGAGATGAACCACGGAGAGAGAGATCAAGAGAGAGAATGAGCAAGGAAACATCTCGCGGGGATAAGATAAAGGATAGATCTCATAAACACAGATCACATCGACACAGATCGCGTGACAGATCACATTGAGCCATGTGTTGTGTACATGCCTGGCATAAATGTTTGTCATAGTTGATAACTAAACGATATCTCAATAATATTAACATGCTGTCGAATTGTTATAATTGTCCGTTTTTGACGTGTGTAAGACAATCGAATTTTATTAATAAAATGATGAGAAAACATGATTTACATGACAAACATTCTTCCACTTGTAGTGTAGTGTAGATGTTCGACGTTTTGGATTTACAATTAACTTTTTTGTTTTTGAGTATCAGTTGCACTGGATCAACATTAATGGTTTACTGTAGGTCCAACCAATCCAGGGATATTATTTGGAATAACATACCTTACACTCATGTCTAATCTTGACCAGTTTTAAATAAGATGCTTCTAAAATTAGAGTCTTAAAATGACAAAATGCATCACCTCTCAGTGCCGACGTGGTGCGTACATGTTGTTAATTACTCGGTTCTATCCGTCTACCAGCTAAGTCAGTTGCGCATCTGGAGATCCTCCTGCATCCTTCCTGGAGCTGTTGTCCCATGTGTCCGCATCACCGCCGTCACTAATCTGTTCTTAACGACTATCTGCATCCCTTATTGCTACTTGACGTCGTCTTCAAACACTCACTGCGGGTCTTTCCCTTTTATTGCACCCAGTTGTTGATTGATGACAGTAGAACGACTCGCTGTAACCTACGTAATGTCCTATTTGTTTGTATGTTTACGCCAGTACAATTACACGAGATTGTCGATGTTCATGTCTGTGTCGGATTCTTAGATTCGGGAGAGTTTTCTAGGGTAGATATCCGATCGATTTGAAGATTCACTTTTATAAAAGCCTGTTCGCAAATGTTCGTTCAACCAAGAAACCCGTAATGGATCAAATCTGTTTTTATTTCATACCAGACGGACAATGATTCCGAATGCACCAGCAGACGTCTGACAATTATAAATTACAAGCACATTACGATCACTTGGATACGTCTCTAACTGCTAACTGTCGACGTATTTACCGAGAGTATTAATTTGAACTCCCTCAACGAGTCACTCTCTAGTTTGTTGTGCTCTTTGATGGACAATTTAGGGCAATCTGTCAACTGGCCCACGGTTTATTGTAAACATGGCATATTTCGTGCCCCATCCAAGAGTTTACACAATAAGGTGCTCTACTGGTTTGGTACATCAGACATGACCAATAAGCAAATGTTGTTTTTCCGACGTGCTTTTATCCTGAGTGGGTTTGTTCGCCTAATATAACCAATTTCCTCATATTTGTTTATATTAAATAATAGGACATACGTACATGTTCTATTATACGAATTCTGGTAACTGAACCGACCAGCGCCAGTAGCACGAGCTGGGACTACGGCTAAACTACGTAATAAACTCGTCGTCTTTAATTTAAAGAACATGTATATTATAGCCCTGCAACAGTTGCAGTTTTTGTGCAGGCATATATACCTCAAGGTTTGCTTTCGGTATATATATATATATATATATATATATATATATATATATATATATATATATATAATAGGGCCAGCTGGTGAATTCTAATTGGCCCTAATTGTCATTTCAGTTTAATTCACAGAAGATGTTCTATCTTTCACAACTGGCCATTGGGCGGGAACGGAATATTGCGCTATTGTTGCGAGATCGCTGCTGCTCAATGTCGGAAGCATCTTCGGCGAACGCAAGAAGTGATGACGTCATTACGTGACGTTTATTTCTATCACAGCTTTGTTCCTACCAGCAACGCCAACGAGTTGAAGCAGAGCTAATGACTGAACGCTCCGCGGACACATAATGCTTGAGATGTCGGTAACCCCGCGACAGACAGGAAGGATAGTTCGCGAAGGCAGTTGCAGAAAAGATCGCAATGACGGTATGCACTCTGGTTAACGCCTCTGTGCGGCGTGTCATCGAAAACTAAATTATTACTACAATCTGCGTGTTCTTCACATTTGGAATGCATGTTGGCCAGGTTTTCTATTACAACACTTCCCGAAATGCTCCGCGCAGACCAAACTTCCGTTTCTTGGTCCAGCGACAACATGTTTACCGCATGACTCAAAGCAAATTCCGGTTACGTAAGCTCAGTGTCGCATAAGCCCGATTTACGTTCCACTTCTGTAGCATTATATCCTTTGTCGCACCCTCACACAAAAACAACTATTGATGTAGAATAAGAGAGTAAGTTGAAACTGATCTCGAGTTTTCATCTGATTAGTAGCCTACGGCATTCCATATTCCATTGGCATAGTCCTGCACCAAACGATATCGATTAACTAATAGCATCTCTGTGATATGAGTCTTCACTAGATGTGTTTGTCCAATTTCCGTGCGCTAATATAGGCCCACTGTGCTTTTTCTGAACGATCTCTTCGTCATGTGGCGACGTGGAATGTATGCACCAGATGGCGCCACAAACATTCACCTCTCTAAAATGGTGGCGTTGCCTCAGATTGGGCACTCTCCCTTCTGTTGCTGATGCAGCGGTAGTCTGGTATAATGCCTGCCTCGATAGTACCATCATTTTAGTGGTCTTCGTTTTTTCCTTGTTCCCGGAAATCTTCTTTGTATGGTATTGTCAGTGATACTGAACTCCCGCTGCTAACAGCAGAGTGATGTGCTCGTCATAGGAGCAACATTTTTATGGCGGGTTGTGTCAGTTCACATTGCTCCCACAGTCCACATCCCAGTGTTTGCGTATGTGTATGGAAAACTGATAAAGAAATACTAGAGGCCATGTAAGTCTCGCGCTCGAAAACGAGACTGGGCCAGTTGAGATCAGGAAGTCCAGTCTCTCCATGTTAACATGCAGGACGTTGTTTTGTTCTTGGTTGTAATAATTGGGATGTTCCCAAATAGCTCCAAACAGCTATATTTTTCGGAGGATAATTACAAGCAGAAGCAGTGTGACACATTGTTGATAAGAATTATCATGGAAATCAAGCGTTTTAATCGATTATTATGGTGGTTGCCATGGCATCAGTGGCAAGTCCTTGTGTTTTGCGATCTTGACAATTAATGAAGAATGCCATCTTTCGCGCAGTACAACCTGTTTTGGGGCAAATGTGTACATGTGTTATGATTATGTCCATTTAAACACCTTCTCAGATATAAATGCTTACCGAACGTTTGTGAAACCACAACCTACAGCAATGTAAAATGCAAATCGCATACAATCTGCGCTACGTATATGTAGCTATGTATCTATGACAGTGTGGTAAGCACAACATTAGACCGACAATTAAGAGAAAGCTATAGCACAAGATATTTATAACCTAATTTTTCTAGTATTCATTAGTCGGAAACTACAACTGTCATCTGTCGTGAGAGTATCATTATTGTGTCCTGCCCCAAATCAGCTCCAGTAGCGCGGACAAAGCCTCGCGTCCGAAACTTATCAAGACGATACCACCTCAATTATGCACAGGTAGTTTCACCTATAAAATATTGTTTGTCATACATTTGCAATTACTTAAAATGTTGTGAAACCAAATGCTTTATTTAAGTGTTAAATGTACAACATATCCGAGTAAACTGTCTTTATAAAAAAGTTTTTTTTATTGTTTAGAAATAAAAGGGCAGTTAATTTGTGGTAGTTTTGGCTCGCGCAAGAGGTAAATACCACTGGTTAAAACGAACGAACGGAATTTACTGCCTAGCACTTAGAGTAATATTATATCAGTTCTGAAATCAGAGTCATGACGTGTTAATTTGTTTATCAAAATGCCGAATACGGGACAGCACGAGTTTAAAGGCGGAAATATTGCAAGCGGCGGCGGGAGATATTAGCCGTATTTGAAATGTGATGAAACCGATTTTCAGATATAATCGCGTCGTTAAACTACCGTTGTTTGGTCATCGTTTGTATAAAATGTTCTTGATTCCAGGCAGAACGTGTTGAGTATGCTCAGCTCGCCACACCATAAACATGAATGTTTGAATAGCGTGTCCGCAAATTGTGCAAGTTGCAAAAAAGAAGGCGTCTGTTATTACGGAGGCAGAATGGACTAACCGCAAGGGCTTTTATTATTACGGAGGCAGAATGGACTAGCCGCAAGGGCCTTTGTTATTACGGAGGCAGATTGGACTAACCGCAAGGGCCTTTGCTATTACGGAGGCAGATTGGACTAACCGCAAGGGCATTTGTTATTACGGAGGCAGATTGGACTAACCGCAAGGGCCTTTGTTATTACGGAGGCAGATTGGACTAACCGCAAGGGCCTTTGTTATTACGGAGGCAGATTGGACTAGCCGCAAGGGCATTTGTTATTACGGAGGCAGATTGGACTAACCGCAAGGGCCTTTGTTATTACGGAGGCAGATTGGACTAACCGCAAGGGCATTTGTTATTACGGAGGCAGATTGGACTAACCGCAACGGCATTTGTTATTACGGAGGCAGATTGGACTAACCGCAACGGCATTTGTTATTACGGAGGCAGATTGGACTAACCGCAAGGGCACCTGTCAAATGTTACAGAGGCTATTGGGCTAACCATAAGGGTCATTATAGAAGCAAATGGGGCTAACCGCAATGACGTCTGATGTTCGCGTGATACCCACACCCAACACCCATCAAACTTTCCGCGATGCGACTGTAACAAAATCCCACTCGAGCGAGCTTCAAGAGGCGCACTTGGAATATGTTTTTGTTCCTCCCCCTTTTTAACCATCCCCCATCGTCGCACGCACTACCGTCTCTGGAGCCCCCTGCTGATTCTGTAACCTTCCTGTACTGCAGGTAAACACCACCCCCGGTTTACGGCAGGGATGGTGTGGCCCACTGGCCTAATAAATAAATAAACAAGCTACTGCCTGGTCTAATACTGTTTTGCACAGCGGCTGTAATTTGGGCCAGTAATAGTAACACACCTTAATGACCTAATGCTGGGAACGCACGGGTGACAGTGGCCCAGTACTGGCCCAGTGTAGTTTGACTGTCCTGGACCTGTACTGGGTCACTGAACTGGCCCAATGCAGGACCCACACAGCCTAAATTGCATTCGATACGTGGCGCTGCGTGTTATGTAGCCCTACTGTGTATAATTGGGCTAGTATTGGGCCTATCAGATCAATTTAATTATGATAGATGCACCGTACTGGCTCAGAGTCTGGTGTACAGTTGACGGGAACAAACCGTACTTTCAGACCTATGTATATTGCAAGCAGTGAGCCAGTACTGCTGTGTTTGCACACGTGTATGTCTGCGCTTATTTCCAGCACAACATAACGGCCAAAATCGGCCTGATCGGTGCAGTACGTGCGCCAGTCCCTGGGAGACGCCGATAATCGATAATGTTCGAACGCCGTGGGAGTGTTCGCCGCATAGTAAATGATTATTTGCCGCCATAGATTGAGATTAATAGACTTTGTTAACACAACAGCTGCATCAGCCGTGGCTAGACCGGGCCAGTGTGTGACAGCCTTGGACTACACCTGTGATCGTCGGGTTTAATCACACTGCAGGCCGACGCATGGGGCGCCAGGGATACGTGGCCATGAGCCCGCATCACACAGAACGAAGCGTTGCTGTTGTTTCGGCGCTCAGTATGAGGCGCGGTAGCATAGTTGATAAAACAACGCTACTCAATCGAAAGATGCCCGGTCTCGGATCATCTTGCCGCCGTTCCAAATTGTGTTCATCCGACGTTGCCACAAATCAATCGGCTGTTTGCATGAGTATCTGGAATATCCGAAATTGAGTATGGTGTGAAATCTTGATGAAGTCGACAAACCCGGAACTAAAAAGCGACAACGCCAACGAAATGCTCGTATCGACCGGCGTCGTTCGCGTGTGAGGGTCTATACCGGTGGGTTGTTCCTGTCAGTCGCGTCCGTGGGCTTGACGGACCACTTGTTGCTTTTCGCGCCGCACGCGCGCCGTCGCCAAGGTAACGGCAAGTGTGACGATAATGAGCGCGCGCGCGCGTGTAGGCGCGATCAAGAGGCGACGGCAGCGCCAGCGACGGCAAACGGCAACATCTGCATCTGCAGGTCGCATCGCCTAGCGGACTAGCGTAATTGGATCTGGGCTACACAGCCGTCAACGGCGCAGAGATTAGCGCGGGCCAGAGAGAGTGTTGGTCCCCAGCCGCAGCAGCATCCAACGGGGCCGTGAGCGTAGAAAGCAATCGAAAACAGACGCGCGGAGTCGCGCCGTGGAGATGATCTTTGCGCGCACCTTTACGATCCCCGCGCGTCGGCGAGTGTAGCTCTCGTTGTTGGTGTCTCACGGCTGGGTAGCGCACGTTGTTGTGTTCTGTGTGAGAGCGATGGAGGTGTGGTGGCGCTAGGCTGCCTCAGCTCGCTGCTTGCCCCGGGTTCGCACACTCGCGGTGAGGCGGCGACCTTGGCTCCGCTCCCTGCCATGCCTTCCGGGGACGGACGGGCTGACGAAGAAAGGGCCCGTGCGGGATATCGGGGAGAGAGCGGGCACAACTCGTAAACGGGTATTCACGGAAGCCTAGCCGACACCGTTAATCACCACTCGGAACAAACGGATACTCAGCCCTGTCATAAGTGCGGGGCCCGTCCAAAGCGATACACGTACGTTGAACGACGGGTGAGGAATGAACGTATCTGCCGGCGTCAGACACAACACAACACGTCAGGTAGGCGGGGCTGGACGCACTCGGTCTGCATGTGACGAGCAGCCGACTCAAGGACCACGTTAGATGCACTTAAGTCTTAACGAGATGGATTGTCGCACAACAACGTTGTAGAGACGTTGTAGAGACGTTAACGAACGCCGTCGACGTCGTACGCAGCGATTGACATTGATCCCGTGAACGTCGTCGGCTCGGCGCTGTTTGAACAGCCGCTCGCAGTTCGCAGCCAGCTGACCGATGGATACATAAAGGTTAGCGTGGCCTTCACTGGTGAGATTACAGTTTCCGTGAACATGCCGTTAACCCGCCGCTATGTGTCGGAATAACGACGTTGACATCGGATTACAGAAACAGACCACTGACGGAGACACTAGCGGAAACAATCGTGTTAATTTGTTGTCATCTCACCTGCAAAACTGGTGACAGTGGAACGGTTTTGTCCGACCAGTGTGGAAGACATTGTCGAAAACCGAGACAATATCTGGCGTTAACCAATACTAATTATCGCCAAATCCAGCGGATCCGGTTAAAATGTCACGCATTCACGTCACGTCACGCCGCTAGGTGTTTTCTAGTTCCTGATGACGTGAGTCGACGAAGCTAGCGTTATCTCTTCATCCCCGGTTGGCCGTGAGTGCACGTTGTGTAAGCCGGCAACTTTTTAACACTGGATCGATAATTGGCGTGGTGACAGTGACAGTGACAGTGACAGTGACAGTGACAGTGACAGTGACAGTGACAGTGACAGTGACAGTGACAGTGACAGTGACAGTGACAGTGACAGTAGGTGTCTCGGCCTGACACGCGGCCCCACGGCGTGGACATCTACCTGGCGGCCGCGTCATGCGTGCGACCGGACGGCGACCGCGACGCTGACATGGCCGTCGACGATGTTCAAGCGACGTGATATTCCGCCCGTCCTCCTGCTACTGTTACTCATCGTTCTCGTCATGCTCACGCTCTCGCAGATTCTCGTCGTGCACAGTGGCCGCTACGGCAAGAACATGCGCAGGTATGTAGGGGAGACCGGGGCTAGTTGTAACACGGGTAAGTTGTAACAGAGGGCTTGTAGACAAAACTGCTAATGCAAATTATTCTGCAAGACGACAGCGTGTTCGTCGATAGATTTGAGCATGTCGTGTGTAATATCACGAGAATCCGTCGACATGCCGTAAAGTTATGTCGTTTTAAAAGAAAGGAGGTACTACCGTGCATGCCGGGGTAACTTGTAACACTTTAGGACACCTCATATAACTCATTATGCCTCAACAATGTAATAAGCCGGGCATTTAATTATGCATCAGTTACCTGCGGGAGATATGTGGGGATCCTTAGGCATAACAAAAGTTTCGACCGGTTAAGAAACTCACCCGCAATCCTGAAATGTGTTATTTTTGTTCAAGTTACCCCGTACCTGGGTAACTTGTAACACTTTAGGACACCACATATAACGGGCGGGCGGGCGGGCGGGCGGGCGGGCGGGCGGGCGGGCGGGCGGGCGGGCGGGCGGGCGGGCGGGCGGGCGGGCGGGCGGGCGGGCGGGCGGGCGGGCGGGCGGGCGGGCGGGCGGGCGGGCGGGCGGGCGGGCGGGCGGGCGGGCGGGCGGGCGGGCGGGCGGGCGGGCGGGCGGGCGGGCGGGCGGGCGGGCGGGCGGACGGACGGACGGACGGACGGACGGACGGACGGACGGACGGACGGACGGACGGACGGACGGACGGACGGACGGACGCCACTGAACGCGGCGAATGTCTCGGCAGGCACTGGAGAGAGAGAGTGCGTGCGTGCGTGCGTGTTCGCGCCCGTGTGTGTGGGATCGTGCGTGCTCCCATTCGTGCGCATACGCGATACAGAATAAAACTTTCAGATGATGAAAAAGTAGTTTGCATAATTCAAACTAATACAACCACCATTAGGCAATGCGTATACATGACGCCACCCTTTAGTGGTGCTATAGTGTCCGTTTTGATCACCCTAAACATATCCGCCGTCTGCGATTCAACCTGCTCTGTACATAACCTACGGCCAGGCGCACACCTTGCACTTGGCGACCTGAAGCTGTAGGCCACCACGAGAAAGAAAGCGACCTTGCAGAAGAGATGCTGTCCTCCGAGCTACAATTCACCCCACGTCGAGTGTCCGTCTTGTGTTCGAAGTCATCATAACACATGCGATGCATCGCGACTTCATGATCCATCGCTGTTCGCCAGCGGGAGTAGACTTGGCCGCGACATTCGCCACATTCACTGGCACAGTTGATTGCTGCGTTTGATGCTGGTGTTTTTGTTGTGTATTTTTCTACGCAAATGCCTAGCCACAGCCACACGACGAAGATGCCTAGAAACAGTTTTACACTTTATATATATTCATTGTTATCCGCTGAGACATTTTAATTATTATGATTTTACTATTTTAATTTGTTCATATTTTTATACGATTAACACTGAAAGAACATTTAAAGTTATACGTTATTTACCATGACAATTGTGTGATTTATAATCCACTGATATTCACACCGCATTTTTTTAATGTTTATTTAATTAGGTATTCTTATTATTTAAATTGGTAAAATGTTTACTATTTATATTGTAGTTTTAATGAAGTAATATATAAAACACTGTGAACGCTATGGCTATATGCGCTATATCAAGTAGAGAGTATTATTCTTATATCGCACTACAGACATTACGTCGGTATCCGGTGTAACCGGCGTCAATGCTTTTCGCTAGCGTCCGTGTCAGTGTCCAAGATCCTCTTCAAATCCAAGACCAACTATGATGGCCTTTTTGGAGAGGATCTGCTGCGATGTCTGTGTGACGTCATTTTTTTTAACGGCACGAAGTAAATATGAATCGACTTCCGGGCCAAAAACCGACGTAGCGGTAGGCCCACGGCTCGTCGCGAACTCTGCATGTGGCCCCGGTGGGTGTGATGTGATGTGAGCTGGGTGGATCCGTAACTGGGCGCCGAAGTACAACCTACGATAGAAACCAAGTGTCTATGTTGTAACAGGATCTATATTTGAAACAAGACCACATCTGCCATAACCGTAAATATATTATTTTACAGACAGTAAAGTACCAGGGTCACTGTGCCTAAAAATAGGCTGTCGTTGTCCTCGCGAGGTGTCCCAAATGTGAGCGGATCCGGTTGTGGAATGTCGCACACTGCCGCCGGCGATTTGTCGCTCTAACAAACTGGATTCGTCGCGTTCATTAACAAGAACTACGCCAGTGAGAGACGCGTGCATGTGCTGCCAAGTTGGCGACAAACGATGTTGTAGTAGCCTATTCAAATTCGACCGGTCCTGTTTATAGACGACGTTGTATGAATGAAACATCACATAATGTAGGGTACAGTATCGAACGGAGAACAGTGTACAATTACAAACACTGAATTTGAAGAAAACAATTATATATGTCACAGGAATATACACTCGTATCAGATACATTAACACGTGCGTATTCTGGTGCGTGTGCGTGTGCGTGGGTGGGTGCGTATGCTGGTGTGTGTGTGCGTGTGCGTGTGCGGGTGCGGGTGCGGGTGCGGGTGCGGGTGCGGGTGCGGGTGCGGATGTGTTAGTGTTCATCGTCCGTGTTACATGTCGTGTTACATTGTTTCACTTTCCCAGGACGACTTTCAAATTCATGTTTTTCTACAATATCGCTGGCTGGGCTGGGCTGGGCTGGGCTGGGCTGGCTGGGCTGGGCTGGGCTGGGCTGGCTGGCTGGCTGGCTGGCTGGCTGGCTGGCTGGCTGGCTGGCTTTATAAATTAAAAATCACCGTAAACCAGGTTCTGTAGTATGTTACTGTAAATAATCGGCATCTTGTGACAGTTTATAAATGTAATCACAATTTCCTCTGTCCGTGTTATTTGTTATTGCTAACCTGTATGTAGAGGTGCACACAAACTAGAATTCCACACCTTGAAATGTTCCAAGACCGTCAACTGCCCTCTCCCGCCTTGCCGCTCTTGTTGCGTCGCGCTGAAGAAGGGGGATGTAGAACACAATTCAAAACATTTCAGAACCTTTTCTGGGGCACTTTCATAAAAGCCCCCCAATAGACCCGCCTTGCGGCCCAATACGCATTGGACGCACTGAATATAATTCAATCTAATTTAATTTTACATATAATTCAATTGTAAATAAAAACATTAATGACATTTTAGACCTCTTATAATATTTATTTATTTCTTTTCTAACTTAAAATAATATTTTTAGAAGATAATTTATAATTTTAAATGACATTTTATATAGGGCCTATATTTATTTATTTATTTATTAACTAGATTAACACAATTATTTTTAAATAGATAATCTATTATTTTAAAATATATCTGAAATATGTTATTTATTTATTAGATCAAAATAATGTCTTTTTATCATTTTAAAGAACATATTATGTACACTGTAAATTATATATTTATTTGCCATATTTAATTTTATTGTATATACAGGCACAATGTGAGTCAACGCCAGACTACATTCCAATTTAACATGTAATGCTTGTTGAAAATGGTAATAAAGCTTTATTATTAATAATACATGTAACCGACTATACTCCCGTCTCCCTGGTTGACGGACTATGTTGTGTGTCGGCAGTATGCGGCGTCTGCAGCAGGAGTTACGCGACATGGACCTGAGTCTCCACTCCCTCATGCACCAGAACGTGCCTTCCGTCGAACGCAGCAGACGCATGCTCCAAAACCACATCAACTCAGGCCGCTTCGCCGAGATCCTCGCGCAGGCGTCAGCTATCGACGCGAAAGGTCAAACGTCCAAGGTCAAGGCCAACTCTTCGCGGCCCGACTTCCGGCAGCGGAACCACGCTAGGACGTTGAACGCCGCCTCGTTGACGCGCCGGAAAACGGAGTCGCCCTCCGCCGACGCGGGAAACTCCACCCAAGGGTACGTCGTGCAGGAACCGGAAGTCAGCAGGGTGTCGGTACCGGAAGTCGCCAACACAACCTCGGAGATACGACAGCGTGTACCGGGACGGGAGGCTGACGTCACGCCGAGGAATGTTATTAACTACTGCCCGTCTGTGCCACCCTTTCTAAGTAAGTACCTTCTTATAATCCAGTAATCAGTCCGGATGTGTGTAGATTATCTCGTCGTTGCGAACTGATAATCCACTGCCGGAAATACGTGTCAGGTGTCCATTTCGCTGAGATGACATGCTGATAAGGAAAACGCACAGTTAAACGTGATCCGTTGTTACAGTTTATAATTATTTTAATGCATAATTATGCCACTACATTATATTACCGCGGACACTATGGCGTGATACACTGGCGGAAGTGTCCCATACATAATGTTTAACGAGGATATTATTATGTTGTCGGGATTGAAGCAAGTATTATAATATATTCGGCGACACAAACTAGAATATGGCCTAATATTCTCACATTGGCGAGTGACGAATTGTGAATAGTAGGCATTGGTAATATCCGGCTTTCTCTCTCAATGGCGACACCCGTGCACAGGTTTAGATTGTTTCTTCAACAATGTGTTTATTGCTGTTGCTATTGCCGAGTTTTTAATGAAATCTTAAATGCGCAGACCTAAAACAGTGTTTTATGTTTCTCATTAACGCACGTAATTCGAGACAGGTTAATTTATTCGAAGGCCTAATTGATTTGCAGTGTAACATTCAAGCAACACTTGTAAGTTAGACTCCAAGTATTGCTTAAAGGACAAAAAAAGGCTACGGCTTCGTGTCATACACCTAATAGAGTTTATACAAAGTAACAATTTCCACATATACTCAATTTTTTAACGTCAGCGGTTTACTCAGAATGTGACTTTAAACTCTAAAATTCTAACGAAATCCACGATGGTCTAGACGCCGCCATAGGTGAAGGGTTAATTTGGCTTGGCCATTCAGCGCGCGGCATTCTATATCTCGGTCAGCTTCCGGCGACGCTGTTAAGGGTCAACAACTTCGAGTCTTCGACAATTCGTTCAGTTGGCGTGACATCTAGCAGCTGCTTATAGACGTATATCTAAATATGTGGTTAAATCTATGGTAAACTTTAGTAATTATGCCTTCGTGTTCGGCATACGGTTGCAATAATAGTTGAAACAACCGGTAGTATTGAAGCAATGGATTCACGTTGGTGATTTGCGGGCGTACTGTTTGGCACTTTGCTCGGTCCATTTTGAGGAGAAATGCTTTGATGTAGACATGTATCATCAGTTGATGGGATGATTTCAGGGATAACAATAATAGACAACTTTATATTTACCGTCATCAGCATGTCACGCGCGTTGCCGAGTTGCAGCCATTTCATGACAACAGCCAAATCCTATGCAGGGAATCTACGTGGAGAGCGCCTCGATCACCGTCGTGACGTCATTCTTCGTCTAAGATGGGGTAGCGCATAGAATTTGGATGGCTCGGTGTAAAAAAAAAATTCTGGTAAACCGCTGGCGTTAAATAATTGAGTATATGTGGAAATTGTTACTTTATATTAACTCTATTAGGTGTATGCCACGTAAAAGTTAACTTTGTTTGTCCTTTAAGCTGCAACGTTGCATTGACCGGAAACTCCTGCGAAACCTGACCAACGGCTATAATTAAATGCCTCACAAGTGCCCGTCAGGTCGACTTTCAAGTATGTCACTCGGCACGGCTGACTAGGTGGAACCATGGAAAATAAAGCCATAAGCCATTAACAGGTTGAGTGCGTGATTTACCGATCGATTGCCGTTGTCAACGACCGAAACATTAATAATTACTGTTCAGCTGAAATATCGGGTTTAGTGATAATTGGGAACTGTGATCCACCCGTACGTCCATGTGCCATGGACCTGTGTTCTTCCGATGGTTTCGGTCTACACTTGCGTTAGGAATGTTTGATTACATCAGTGTTACATCCATGTTTTAACTGGCGAGTTATATTGTGTTCGTGGTTAGATCATGTCTTCTTTATTCATACATACAGTGTATAATATCTATTTATTCCGCAACGACCCGAGAACCTTCCTGGCGCTCATCCGCGCAGCCGTTAAAACAGCCATGCACGTGGAGAAAACAATTACACCAAACTGACGTTATAAAGAAATCATATGGTTATTCGTGGTACATTCATGCAAATTCAACGCATTTGTTCCGGGCACATTCATGAGTGTTTTAGATTCGTGCATAGAATAGCAACAAATCAAATCAGATCATCCGGTTGAACGAGACAATACGCGGGATATTTACATAGATTTCGCCTGCTTTTATCGTTGTTTCCTGCCGGTGTCCGTTTTGCAATACAACCTACGACATGTCTACTTTTGGTCTTTCCGATAAACAATTTGAGCTGCCCGCGTTGAACGTGTACGCCGAGGCGCACGAAGATTTCTGTCTGTCGGAATAAGCCTGGAAAAACGGCAGGCCATATTGGATGTTGGACGACAAATTGATGACTAATTATTTATCCATTATTTTCTGATAAGCACGCCTTACCTTTTTAGGTAAGTAACGGTCATCACGCCCGATCATTCGTGGCACTGTAAGTGTCACTACTGACTATTGTACTCGTTTCCTATAGGCACACACATGGGTATTTGAGTGTTTAATAGTTTATCATAAAAACTTGAGTAATAACGTCCATGGTACGATTATAATATCGTAGTTCCAATTGTCTTATTCAAATTTACTCAATGTTTTGCAATGTCCATAATCCATTTTCATCCTAACGTATCAATATATTTATGCACAACGTCAAGTACAGGTAAGCTTATTCGTGTTTTTTTTAAGTAGCGCAGGTTCTCTTTCTCTCTTTCAGTGAGAACAAACGTGAACAATAGTTTTAATCGCGATTGTATAAACAAAACAACAAATTGTCCACTCTGGATATCAAAAACAAGAAAGTAAGTTCTCCTATTTCGCAGTATCCAATTCTCGGGACAGTTCAAAGCGCTTTACACTTTACTTCCACGCAGATCTGTTCAATGGAACACCATCTCGAATTCTCTGGAACATCTTCAGTTATAATTAATGCGCAAAGGCTATTGGTTCACAAATATCCACAACTCTCTATAGCAAGATAATAATTAATACAGCCTAACAGAACACGGAAGCACACGATTCGAATTCGAATATCGTGCCGTTTTGGACAATGAAGATGCAATTTTCACGACTCTTTCCTCTGTGGAGTAATCACCAAAGCATCACGCCGTTGAGTGAGATCAAAACCGTGAACTGACGTTTGTAAAGCCTCGGTACATCTGCTTAGACACAGAGGAGTAAAACTCGCCGCAGAGCAAATAACAGCCGGTGGCTGGAGAGAGAAAGCGGTATGGGACTTCAGGCAGTTCAAAGGGCTGACACGTATACGAACACATCGATATTTTTGTTTAACAAGAGTGGTTATGCTACAATTACACATCCCCGTAGACCGCACCTGGTCGATGATCGGCATCTGGGGCATGCGCATTAACATACCGATGACGCACTTCCACCGTTCCCAAGCAGCTGGATAAGGAAACGCGCTGTTGAGATCCGAGTAACGTGTCACATGCTATATATGTCACACATAGTTATTTAGGTCCATAGTTATTTAGTTATCGTGTTTCTATGTAATTTGTTTTCCTATGCTCGATCGACATGTCAGATAAGGTTTTTGTCAGACTTCTGGTTTTTGCAACCAATTGTTGTTTCGTCTTGTGCACAATTTGACAGTTACCGACCAATTCGTGGTAATAGGTTATCTCTCGGTCAACTGCCTCGTTCGATAGGAACCTGACGTCGCAGCGAAACATTCGCGGAAGCACCGTTCGTAAAACAACAACAATGACATCCCCGACGGGATGTCATGGCGTCACATAAATCAATACAATCACAGCAAGGTTTTCAGTGGACGAATTACTGTTTTGCTTTCGTTAAAATATCTCTGATCTCCTTTGTTTCGTTAAAACGTAATTTGCATTAGTTAAAGTTCACATTCGTCTCTATTTGCACATTAACAATGTGGGGCCTCTGCGTTTTGATATTTCCTTCGAGATAAAAATTGACATTGCTGTGCACTGAAACCATTGTTGTGGACTTCACGACAGTTTATCATCAGCCCTGGGTTTATAAACACTTGGGTCGCCATTACTGCTGATATTAATCTACCTCAGTAAATGTGCTTTCGATGGGAAGCCTACAGCGTGCCTCCATTGGTACCCAGTGGTGTTTTCACTAGAAACCACACGGATGCACACGCATCTGACGTGTCTCTGTCATATATATATATATATATATATATATATATATATATATATATATATATATATATATATATATATATATATATATATATATATATATATAGGTTGAGTCATGAGGCAGCACATGTACGGTTGTTATTTCCATTATCTGTAGTGCTATCAAACATGCATGCAGCTAAGATGTTTGCCGTTCATTTTTAACCATACAGCGTCGTGTCGTGTGGCGTTAAATACGTTGATGGACTGGATGTTAGCAGGATAGAGATAGGTAGAAAAGAAGTTCTCGGTTTCTTCAAAGGGTTTGTGTACATCTTGGCTGATTTCGTGTCCCCACCAAACAACCCAGTGCATACAGCAGAGAACATCATTATATAATGTAGGCCTGTGCACAACAGTATTGTGGCGATAATGTATTATCTGCAATATCAATAAATCTATAAAATGCATTTGTTATTTTTCAAGGGAATTGTTCTCTCACAATTTACCGTGCTGATCGGTCGCTTCCTGCCGCAGGAATCTGGACAAAAATCTAATCCATAGCGAGGATCAGATAACCCACTTGAGGCGTCGACCGATGTCGCGCGAACGTGTCGCTGCGTTACACAACCTTTAACAAACCCGCGTCTTGTCGGTGCATCCAGCTGACCTAGTTATTATTTATGTCCCCTTAGCCGGCAGCTGTCGAGATAAATCTCGCCGCTGTTCCGGCCGTGCTCAGGCGATCAGCAGGAGGGATGTCGTGAGCTTGGTCCGCTTGTTCCGCCGCTCACGCGCGTTTTGCACATTGCGAGATTGCATTGCATATCGCATGTGACATATTGTTATGAGAGTCGACGGTGTCGCAGACACAGATATTCATATTGTTCAGGCTTATCTGCAGCGACTGCCGGGTCGCCTGCGGACGATTAATCATCCGTATCACTCGCAGGATGTCTATTCCTGCGCAGGAGTCCAGATTGATCGCTCTGCCACTTGTTCGGCGCACATGATGCCAGGTTGTAGGTAGAAATAGCGAACATACGCATTCCGGTTTTATTTATGTCTTCTTGTTATACACATGAAAGTTGTGTGTTCTCTATGTTTACATTCCGCTAACCTGTGGTACTTCTTGGTCCCTGAACGCGCTGCTCCATGCTCGGTCGTCCAGTCACGTCTACAAGTTTGTGGCACGCCCAAAGTTATTGCCTAATAAAAGTGTCTGTGAAGTGAACATCTGATACCCACAAGGGTCTGAGAAGGCTACTTTGTAGAAATTCCAACAGAAGCTCTCAAAACGTGATTAATCAACAAGATGATTGTCGCCGCTAAAATGATGCTGCAGTGATAATGTTGGTTATCATGATGAAGTCATTGATTATAATTATCAGGACAACGTGACGGTTGCCAACGACTGAGATGCATCACAGATTATTATAGTTCCATAAATAGCAGACACACATAAATGTTTAGCATAAAAGGATTTATATTGTAAATCACGCTACCAGGAAAGTATTAGTCTGGATATCTTCATGTCACACGCACATCACAGAGAAAGCACAATTTAAGAACCGTAAAGTTGAGCTATGGCTGAAGTCCATAAACCTGCCCAAGTGCTTGGTGTTGTCTGTCGTCATGCTCTGTGGGAACCCCACCTGGACTTTGGAGTATCTGATATGATCTTTTCCAGTACCATGGCGCACTGGGGTTCACACTAGTCTAGCGTGAACAGCGTTCTCTCACACCATGTTGTGGTGTATCATACGTCGTCATGAGAAGGGAACCTCGTTTGACAGTCTGTCGTCGACCCGTGCACTGTACCAGTGGACTTACCAGGCCAGGAAGGGGAATATCAAACCTGTCGCCATGGGTGTGAGAGGGCCGTGGTCACCTGTGTACAACAGCAACTGGTGGTGATAGTGATGATGACGAGATGAGGATGATGACGACGATGATGATGATGATAATGACGATGACGATTGTGATGATAATGATGGTGGTGTTTCTGGTGGTGGTGACGATGAAAGAATGAACGAACAAACGGACGGACGGACGGACGGACGGACGGACGGACGGACGGACGGACGAATGCAGTGAAAAGACAGACAGTTGCTTTAGTAACTCCATCAATTTTGCTTTACGAGAACGACATAAAATTATATTATCGAGTTCTCGTAATCACGCAGACATGACGACGCAACCTACCGTATTGACGTTGTTAGTACATTGTTACACACAGCTATCTCTCCGTGATTCTGTGGTTTCACCAGATTTAACGCAAAACCTGCGAGAGCCAAAAAACAGCGCATATCGATTGGCGCTAAACGATGTTGACGGATTGGTAGGTTTAGCGTGGCAGACCGGGTAGTAAGCAGCGTTTGTGACCGTATTGATTACCACCCAATTAGGCTAACAACGTCAAACCGCCGCTAGCAACTCGCCCAGTCTACAATCACAGTAAGTTTTTGTCAACCATCAGTTGTTCGTTCGTCGCGGGGAACCACGAATTGTTCTCTGCTGATTTATCTGCAAGTGCAAAAGAGTGTTTGTGGTTTGTGTCGAAAGTGTGCTTGAGTCCTGGTGGTATTTACGGCAATGTAGTATGGCGTGAATTAATGGTGTTTGTATGTTTTACACGTAAGTGGATATGTTAATATGTGTAGATCATCGTATTAGGCGTAGGCGGCGCGCGTGACATTTATTTGACACAGCCGTCTTCTGTCAGTTCTGTTATGGTTTTTCCAAACCAGATTCTAAAACATCAAGAGTTTTGATGTTGCGCTGTTGTAAGAGAACAATTGTGCCGTAACCAATAACGACTGGGCACATGTCACATGATTAAAGAGTTGACCATATTGACTTGACGGATTTCCTATACGTTTCTTTATATGGGACACATTTTGATCTATCCTATGGCGACCTTAATTGCAAAATGGCCGTATTACGGAGGTGACCATAAAACGAGATTCGTTTATATGCTATACATAATGTGGCCTACTGGGGAGACAGGCAGTTTGAGTTGTACCAAGTGCATGCTGTATCTTGAACCTGATATCTTTGAACTTGGAAAATTAAGACGAGAAACAATAATCGCACCAGAATCTGATATTACGGTGGTCACAGTACACACAATTTTCATTGATCCATCACCACAGCACCCTTGCGTGCTTCATATGTCCGTCATTTAATAACGCTTAATCTGACGCGCCCGGCGATGCGGTGTCATTGTTTCAAACGCAGTTACTGGACTATTGCATCGACAGTGTAATTAATCCATGCTCCACCGCCATGTTTAATAAAACAGGTCAGCTGCCCAGTCATTTTGATTGTATAAATATAACATTAACGGGTAAAACAAAATAGTGGTTTATCCTGGACATACACGCAAGCGATTACATTTTACTGAACATAATAATAATAATAAAGCTTTATTTGTCATTTTCAAATATATTTCATGGTAAATAGGAATGTTTTGGCGTTGTGTCACGTAGTGCCTATATTTACAGAAATAAATATATAATACACACACACGCATGCACGCACGCACACACAAACACACACAGACACACACAGACACACACACACACACACACACACACACACACACACACACACACACACACACACACACACACACCCACACACACACACAAACACACACACACACACACACACACACACACAAACTGAATTAGTCAAAATGATAATAAAATGATATTTAAATAAATATAAACAATATATATTAATTTTGTTTATTAATTTCTTTATTTAAAATTATATTTAAAATTATTATGTTAAGCAAATATTTCACAATAAAAATAATTTGGTTATCAGCGCTATCGATCCGCTATATGAGAACAGGTACACATACACTCAACACACATACGGTCCGGCAACACCAACCAGCGTCAGAAAAAGAACAAACCCCCCAGTGTGGTGAAAACGGCCTAGTTACCATTCCAAGGTCTCTGCCGCTGTGTTCTATTTGTCATTCCTGATAAACGTGCTACTATTTCTACAGCGATTTGTTTTCGTACTGATGCTTCTAAAACGTTTGCCTGACGGTAATAATTCGAACAGATGATGGGCGGGGTGAGTTTGGTCTGAGATAATAGTTCCAGCTCTTTTTTATTTGTCGTTGTACACAGCTGTTAGATGCGTGAGTGCACAGTCGGCAATTTTGGAAGCTGTTTTCACCACTCTGTCAAACCTGCTCCTCTGGCGCTGGCTGATGCCGCCGAACCACAAACATTGACAATGCAAGCATACTCTCAATAGCAGAACGACAGAACTGAACACGAATCTCCCTCCTCAGCCCGAACTTCTTTAGTTGGCGCAGGAAGAACAGCCTTTGTTAAGCCTTTTTCACGACTGCATCTGTGTTATTTCTCATCCCAAGTCACTAGATATATAATTGTGCCCAGATATTAGAAACAATCCACCCTTTCGATAGAGTCACCAGTAATAATAACGGGAGCAACTGGGGTTTTATTCTTCCTAAAATCTACGATCATCTCTCAAGTTTTGGACGCATTCTATTGAAGGTTGTTATTATCACACAACGACACCAGTCTGTTCACTTCATGGCGGTATTCGGACTCACCTGAGTTCGTCACCAGCCCTTCTAATGTGATGTCATCTGTGAACTTTACAAGTTGTACGGAGGAGTGATGACGTAAAAATTAAATAGTGACACAAAATTGGAAACATATTTTACTTTGTCGAGTGTTTGCCACATCTACCCTTAACTTTCTGTGGCTGTCTTTTTACTATACACAACATTGTTTAACCGTAAGACGTCATTTATGGATGGGAAACCGTTAAACATGTTGTGACTTCACAGAGTCAACCAGTTGTCAATAATCAGCGTAGGCCATACGCCTAATTGGGATACCTAATTCCACATGATGTAGAGCACTTGTTATAATAAATAGACCGCGAGCGATCGATCTGAGTATATAGCGTGTACATACTACACACAAACCAAACCCGGCTTCAGATTTTGTTACCAACAAAATCTTTCCAGTGTTACTAATACAAGTGGCATTCGGTCGTTGTCGCTGGGCCAATTTGTTGCTAATCATCATCGCCCTCTTGTCTTCGCCTTCATAATCGTCGTCGTCGTCTTCGTCATCAACACCATCATCATCACCACCACCACCACCACCATCACCACTACCATCACCATCAAAATCCTCATCATCACTATGCACTCACAGGGTCACGTAGTTGGGTAAAAGCAAAGACGTCACTGTGCTATTTCCAGATTGTCGCTGACAGCAGTTGGTAATTGGTGATTACGCGGTGTTCTCCGAGAGCTTGCACTCTGTATTAGCCCCTCTGGGCCGTCGACTAATGTATACAAATGAGGCCGGTGTAATCAATTTGGTCTGGTCGCTGGTCTTGTGTACGACTTATACTAATACAGCGCAATTCGTCCGATTCTCCTGATGGAACAAGGTGTACGGCGAATACCGAGTTGTCGCAATTTTTCTTGTCTGCGGTAATGGTGCAGGAGATTGGTATTATCGACCAGAATTATTTAATCCACTAAGGGAGATTTTATTTATTTTTACGCCTATGAAACTTATTGTACTCCAATAAGCGACATTTTATTTACTTTTACGCCTATAAAACTTATTTTACTCCACTCGTAGAGCGCAGTGGCTCAGGGGTAGAGCTTCTGACTCTCGACTACGAGAACCAGGGTTCGAATCCTGGCTGCGGTGTTAAAACCTTGGGCAAGTTTTTTCACTCTACATTGCTCCAGTTCACTCAGCTGAATAAATGAGTACCTGGCTATAGACAGTGGTGGATATGTGTACGAGCAGCCTTCGCGCATTAATTGTAGCATTTGGCTGGATGCTTCCAAGAGAAGCCGAGATGGTGTCTGAGTGAACAGGTCTGCCAGGGAAGTAAAGTGTAAAGCGCTTTGAACGGTCCTAAGGACTGGATACTGCGCTATATAAGAATTGCCTTTTTACTAAGCGATATTTTATTTATTTAATGCCTATGACACTGCCTTCCACCATTCTATATAATTTCGACAACTGTTGTTGTTTACAATAATTATTGTTGTTTAGTGCGCTTGTAACTGTCGGACTGGTGTTGTTGACTTGTCCGGCGCCGCGCATCATAAATGGGCGATAACACCGCATATTGGTGCAATAATGCCGATCGTGAGTGGAATCATAACAGGAGCTAAGACATAATAACAACATTTACAGGGTAATAACAATAATTATTTGCCTTTGTGCATCTAGAGGTATTAGCAACACCTACCCATTTGCATCTATAACTAATGTCTAAAACTATTAGATCGGTAGTTTACTAAATAAAACCTTGGTGAAGATAGAAAATTAAAGTTTCATGGACCATTGTAGTTGGAAATGCTGACGTCACACGTTTCCATTCTTACCTGGTGAACTGGTGATAGTAGTATAGTGTGTGTGTGTGTGTGTGTGTGTGTGTGTGTGTGTGTGTGTGTGTGTGTGTGTGTGTGTGTGTGTGTGTGTGTGTGTGTGTGTGTGTGTGTGTGTGTGTGTGTGTGTGTGTGTGTGTGTGTGTGTGTGTGTGTGTGTGTGTGTGTGTGTGTGTGTGTGTGTGTGTGTGTGTGTGTGTGTGTGTGTGTGTGTGTGTGTGTGTGTGTGTGTGTGTGTGTGTGTGTGTGTGTGTGTGTGTGTGTGTGTGTGTGTGTGTGTGTGTGTGTGTGTGTGTGTGTGTGTGTGTGTGTGTGTGTGTGTGTGTGTGTGTGTGTGTGTGTGTGTGTGTGTGTGTGTGTGTGTGTGTGTGTGTGTGTGTGTGTGTGTGTGTGTGTGTGTGTGTGTGTGTGTGTGTGTGTGTGTGTGTGTGTGTGTGTGTGTGTGTGTGTGTGTGTGTGTGTGTGTGTGTGTGTGTGTGTGTGTGTGTGTGTGTGTGTGTGTGTGTGTGTGTGTGTGTGTGTGTGTGTGTGTGTGTGTTTTTTGAGTGTGTGTTTGTGTGTGTGCGTGTGTGTGCGCGTGCGGGCGTGCGTGCGTGCGTGCGTGCGTACGTACGTGCGTGCGTGCGTGCGTGCGTGCGTGCGTGCGTGCGTGCGTGTGTGGTGTGTTATACTCACTGATCTAAAAATAACTGGATTGCGGATCAAGCGTCTCCGAGTGAAGCCACCGGATGTAGAAGCGTCGCCATTGAACCAATCCCAAAACAAAGGCACATGTGATTCACTCCTTCAGTGAGCTTGTGCTGCGGCAGGCCCAGTTCAGCGTGTGTGTTTTGTTTTTGAGAATTGTAGATGACAGCGAGTCAGTCTAGTGACATAGTGGTTAGTTAGTTAGTTAGTGCACCAGCTGTCACTCTGTTCGTATAAGGGCAACACTCCCTCTGCAGTAAGCAGGATGTTTATGATGACACAGATGAGAGCACCCAGTACGTTGGAATATACATGTGTGCTGGTATTACAATGTAAATTGCATTTTACTGATTGACATTATTGTAGATGTTAATCGCACCAATGCAAGCAAGTTTGTTCGAACTTAGGCAGGTCGGATAGACAGTGTAGTTCAGGTTCACCGATAAACCCTAGTCATGACAGTGTAGAATTGTTAACTGATATATGCATATTGCTAAGGACTAAGGAGGGTAAACGTAAGTCTGTCCTGTCAGCGTCTACTTGATATTCCAAGCACCTTAACCCATGACGCACGGACCACCTTTATGGTTGTACGCTCTACGCATGCGTACTAGTTTATGCAATTGTTGTGTTACGACGCTTTACGCACTCTACGTTTTACGTTCCGAACAACTGATTTATTTATCCATAAAAGGTGATAATCTTGACGACGTATATACGGGGAATTTTGAAAAGATAGATTATATCCGCGGGATCATGGATTAATCCCTGAAATGTTGTTGTTCCCCGGGACGCAACCAGCGCGGGAGGTAAACTTTAACGTATAAAATACGCAAGTTCGTTTATCATTAGATTCTTTGTTTTCATGTGACTTTGTATCAGACTTTGTTTATTCAGCGAATGGACATAACGGTTTAATGAGAAAGTCGGACACGGAAACCTTGTGATGAGAGGTGGCGACTAGATAGAGACAAAGAGGGTTAAGAAGGCGGCGTAGCTTGGCGTGTCATTAGTGTAATTAGTTCAGTCATGCATTAATTACTGGCGTCCGCAACTGACAGTACACATTGACCACGTCGTAACAATGGACATGTCATCTGCTTCGGCCACTCAAGGTGTCCTGTGTTGGCGTCTGTCTGACCACACGGAACCGAATTAACGCGTGGCGATTTGATTGATGTGTTTTGTTTGGTCAGTTGGCCGAAACAGTAGAGGAATGATCGATTTGTGCGGCTGCCAGATTTGTTAACCCAGAATGCACACGTGACAGCTCGAAGATGTCTAACCACTGTCATTGTGGAAGTTAATATTAAAACCTAATCTACAGGAACAAATAAATGTGTTATACGAGAACAGATGCCCAGAAATTGGAGGGGAAAACGAGACGAGGAAGATCGAGTTTGCGAAGGGAGGACTGCTTGAAGAGGGACTCGGAAAGAGGGGGAGGGGATTTGGAAGGAGTGGGAAGTGATTGGAGAATAAAAGCAAAGTTTAGAGGGAGTTGGTGACTTGTTTTAGAGGAGATAGTGCAAGGAAATTGAGGAAAAAGAAAAGGACGAAAAAGATGACCGAAATCGATGAACAAATCCAAGGCCAGCCTCGCCCTTGTTGGCAGGGACCCAGGAGGAGAATAATATTTTATTAGAATGAAACCAAATTTCTTTTGATCATAATTCTGTACTCAAAATATCTGTTTACATAGACAAGTATTGATGTACTATTTATAACCGTGCGATGTCTCGTCAGGTGTATTGGCATTAGTTTGTAATCACACATCACCACTGCGACGTTTCGCAACAATCGCAGGCTCAATCGCTGATTTACATCAACAAGATTTTTAGATTATGTCGTTTGATTCCCAGTAGCTATAACCGTCTGATAGATGAGTTGGCTTTTTATGTAACGCCATTTTTGAATTATTTATTTCACGTCCCTGACACGTGTCTCTCCCCCGCGTTCCCCCAGAATCCCCTTGGAGCACGCGCAAATATCTCCTCCTTCCGCCGAATTACCTAACGTGTAGAAGTAACGTTTCGTGACGTAATGGAACCCCATCAATCAGCGTCATATCTCCAGTGGTGCGTTCATTGCACTTTCAGCTTCCGTATAGATTAACCCATCTCATCCTAAGTACGCCCACGGGTGTAGTTTACCGTGTTGTTACACAGACCGGCTTGCTTGCTTGCTTAGCAGCACCGGCAGCAGCGACAAACACGTAGAGCTGGTTTTCGTTCTCGGAACGTTGTCGCGCTTACGTTTATCCGGGCGTTAAATGGTATCCGGGTGACGTTTCTGCGCGTGCGCGATAAATGTAAAAATCACCCACGTGCGACAATAACGCAAAGCATTAATTGTTATGGTTTAAATACCAGAGCTGTTCGTTAGCTTTCCTGTGGTGGATAGTGTAAAAAGTTGCTTAAACTGTCATTCCTATCAATATTGAAATATTACGTGTATTTACGTAACCGTCAGGCATTAAAGACACGTGATCTGTGTTTGCTATCAAAACGTGCCTACAAAACATATGTGTATCGTGTTAATTTGATAAAAACACTTCGCTGAAATTTGTTATATGTCCGTTTGCTCACAGTCCTTGATATATATATATATATATATATATATATATATATATATATATATATATATATATATATATGACAAAGTAAAGAGATTAATATGCGTTTCAGCGGGAAGCGTAAACATATGTAATGCCAACTAATGATGACCGATTAGCGCATGCGCAGAAACGTCACCCGGATATTATTTAACGCCATAAAAAATGTCAGCGCGACAACGTGCAAAGCTTTTCATCATTTGGAAGGTCATCTTGAACGTAGACTGCCGGGAAGCATCCGACCTCGCCGTGCGAATGTTACTCATTCGTAAATATCCACCAGGTGTTCGATTGTACAACTGAGTGCACTAGGGCAACGTGGCGTGAATGAAATTGACCAATCTGCGTGCGGAACTGCAGTAAGAGGATTCGAGTATTAATCCAATCGATTGATTCAGATTTGAGAGTGCAGTTTTCTACACGTTAATTGCTTCTGCGACTCACAGTGAAATGCGGTCCGTTTCCGACGAATCACAAAATGGGCCGGTATTTTAAAAAGGATTGTTCCTAATACTCGAATTTGATATTTGCAGCGAAATATTAGTACCAGGTATTTATAGGGTGCAACTGATTTTTGTAAAGACGCTGTACCAACTACCAACAACGTGTCGTGAACCTGCCTTAAATAAGTGTATTTTGAGTGGCGAGTTACACATATTAGGCTTAATTCGTCATTTACTGCAAGCAAAACAGTGCTGTTTAGGAGAACACTCGCAGAAGACAATATCGCCTATACATTTTAAAACGCACATAGGATAAACATCAGTGTAAGCGTAAATAAATTCACACCTGGATTGCATTCTCGTAACATTGAAAACCGCGCGTGCATACAATCATACAAACAGTGCGTTGCTGTGTACATGTAATCGTGTCGCTGGACTCTGCTGAGCGTCGTGTAAAAATGCGTGTAGTTATCTCTCTGGGTGATATCTTGAACTGTTATTTTGAACTAAATAACCGGCATGATTTAACGGAAACAGTGGACGCGGGCCTACTTTACGCAACGTTGTGATTAGACGTCATCTTTGGCGCACGCGTGTAGACACGTTCAACAATATGGCGTTATTGTTAGCCTCGTGAACTGTCGACATTCACGAGATCCTTTGTTGTCTCTCGGCCGGGCCACTAAACTGATGATTTGCAGTCCATTTGCGGCGGCAAAGAGGCGGTCGATAGTTATTTGTGCCCGAGGGAATGACGTCACATTGCGGACCGCACCGGCCTCGTCTCCTTCGGCGGTTGTTAATCTAAATTACTGTACAATCACACACGAGTTAGGACTACACTGAATTGTGCTCTCGATGTCTGTATGCCTAACTGCATACCTGTCTGTTTTTCTGTTTTTCTGTTTTTCTGTTTTTCTGTTTTTCTGTTTTTCTGTTTTTCTGTTTTTCTGTTTTTCTGTTTTTCTGTTTGTCTGTCTATCTGTCTACCTGTCTGTCTATCTGTGTGTCTGTGTGTCTGTGTGTCTGTCTGACTGTCTATCTGACTGTCTGTCTGTCTGTCTGTCTGTCTGTGTGTGTGTGTGTGTGTGTGTGTGTGTGTCTGTCTGTCTGTCTGTGTGTGTGTGTGTGTGTGTGTGTGTCTGTCTGTCTGTCTGTCTGTCTGTCTGTCTGTCTGTCTGTCTGTCTGTCTGTCGGTCTGTCTGTCTGTCTGTCTGTCTGTCTGTCTGTCTGTCTGTCTGTCTGTCTGTCTGTCTGTCTGTCTGTCTGTCTGTCTGTCTGTCTGTCTGTCTGTCTGTCTGTCTGTCTGTCTGTCTGTCTGTCTGTCTGTCTGTCTGTCTGTCTGTCTGTCTGTCTGTCTGTCTGTCTATGTTTGTATGTATATCTATCCGTCCGTCCGTGTCTGTGTGTGTAACTGCCCCTGTTTCTATATATGTCTGTCTCTGTCTGCCTGTGTCTCTCTCCGTGCGTGCGTGTGTGCGTGCGTGCGTGCGTGCGTGCGTGCGTGCGTGTGTGCGTGTGTTTGTGTTCGTAAATATCTGAGTGTGCTGCATTTAATGCAAATTAGAACTAGTTAAGTTCCTGTTATAGATTCTGAGTGTCATCATTAACCGTGGCGATTTAGATTTAGCAAGCCTCCGTTGTAATTGTTGATATATTTAAAGGTAACAAAGAATACGCTTTTTCTTGACCCCCGACGCCTCCCGAAAGAATACACTAAAATGTTGATTGTTATGATTAACATGTACCGATACTAGCAACTATGTTACTACAGTTTTACGAGGATTTTAATTTCTAAAATATAGATAAAATACACGAGTCTCTCGCCGCATACGAGCACCGGTCCTGGAAACATAATTTACGCCAGGATAAAACAGAAAACCCTAGAACACTACATCGAGGGTCGGAAGGAAAACCATGTGACCATTGTATGAAATGAAACATAATTTTTTTTGAGGAAGTTTATGCAGTGTCTATTAACTTCATTGACTTTCTCATCCTCCACTCTCTTCAATTCTCTTCAAAAACAATTTAGATTTTAGGGGAAAAAGCGTTCGGAAACCTCCGAACCCTCCTTCTAGCGTACGGTGTGAACGCTTCGGAACGACCCCAAGGCGGCAGTAGGGGCGTATACACCTCTTCCGAACATTCGTTTGACATTTCGCTTGACGCAAATTAAGAGCTACTTTAGAACAATCAAAAAAGCCTCCATTATCACCACTACGGTGGCGCCATCTGGACTACATCCACCACTTAGTTTGATAAAACACTACAGGTAAATCTAGGTAAAACACTGCATATACAAATACGTAAGTAAATATATATAAATAAATATCGTTGTACTTTTAAAAATAAAAATCCATGTGTAGATCAAATCGAAGAAAGCGAATGGACGTAGAACGAAGCCAATGGACCTCGGCAGTTCGGAGGAGATTCACTTACAATAATAACTAGTTAGCTTTTTAATAGACGGATGGGCGTCGGGTTAAAACACTTTTCTCTCGATTTTTTTGGCATGTGTGTCTACAGAAAAAATGTATGCAAGGCCATTTCGTTCACAAACATACACCATCACTGTCAGCATCATCATGACAATGATCATGATCATGATCATGATCATGATCATCATCATCATCATCATCATCATCATGATCATGATCATGATCATGATCATCATCATCATCATCATCATCATGATCATCATGATCATCATGATCATCATGATCATCATCATCATCATCATCATCATCATCATCATCATCATCATCATCATCATCATCATCATCATCATCATGGTCATGATCATCATGATCATCATGATCATCATGATGATCATCATCATCATCACCACCACCACCGCTATCATCATCACCATTACCACTATCAACTGAATCGTCATCTCTATCACCATCACCACTACCATCATCATCATTATCATCATAACCGCAGTCATCATCATCATCACAACCATCCTCTTCATCACCACCACCATTACCATTAGTCATCATCACCGTCATCACATGTTTTTACAATTACCACCACAAACAACCCGTGACGTCATTCTCCAGTGCGTGTTCATCATCGTTATTGTGTCACTTCTGACCATGAAAGAGTCATGTTGTTAGGAGTTAGTTCGAGGACAGTCCTCGGCCCTCGCCAGCCGACGTCCGGGATTCTGGTGTCTCGCTCACGGCAGATCAATAATATAAGTGTCTCGTGAAATCCGCGCTGTGCTTTTTCGCCGTCATTGAGTGCTCAATAAACGCCTCATCAGTCGCCGACAAACGTCAGCCGTCTCTTCTCCGAGTCTCGGCTGTCGGTCGACAACGGACGTCTCGTCGACGGACCCGTCGTTGTTGTCCCCCGATTGAGTTAGGCCAGATTCACAGGACACTGATGGGTCTCAGAGCGGACTTCTGCGGTGTCTTGTTTCGCCATATCTGATATCTGACAGCGTATACTCGGACGGAGAGGTTGACAGGAAAGACGTGTGGAAAAAAATTGAATGTAGTTCGTATTGATGCGTAGACATACACGCGCACGTATCTACACGAACATACGCGCAGAACAATATTTACACACAAATGCTTGCTGACGCTCACTTGAACACACACTAGCCTGTGTCCACCCATGCAAGCGCACGCACACACAAACACAATCACACCTGAACACATACTTATTCCCGCACACACGAACGAACGCAAGCACACAC
This sequence comes from Oasisia sp. SBJ-2009, assembly GCA_964017155.1. Taxonomy (NCBI): domain Eukaryota; kingdom Metazoa; phylum Annelida; class Polychaeta; order Sabellida; family Siboglinidae; genus Oasisia; species Oasisia sp. SBJ-2009. Next base: position 39,434,766 of record OZ024861.1, on the reverse strand, counting down.
GCGCACAAGCACCCACTCACTTAAACACATACACACGGAAACACACACACACACTCGCGCACAGTTATATACGCAAGCACGCGCGCGCATACACACACATTCAAACACACACACACACACACACACGCACGCACGCACGCACGCACGCACGCACACACACACACACACACACACTCACACACACATACACACACACAAACGCACGCACACACGCACGCACGCACTACACGAAGGTCGCTACAGAAATAATAGCCTTTACAGCCTATATACAAGAACGTAATTTCACGTTTGCGAGTTTTCATTTGTTTTATCCTTCATTGTTTACAAAATAGTTTATATGAAAATAAGACTGTCTCATGCATCTCTGTCAAATATTAGCACCTAAAAGATGCTGCATACAGTATACTGAAATACGGTCACATCTGGAGGATTTTGTTTTTGTTTTGTTGACTTTGACAACGCAGCACGACACGACGTAACGACATTGTCATTACAGCGACAGTGGGTTGTTTGGCCAACAAACGTGTTGACAAAACTGACCAGATGGTGTGTGTGTGTGATACTTGTAAACATTAAACCAATATACACTCGTTTACTGAACTGCCTTTCGGTGTGCCGCCACGTTTTGATGACCTTAGAATCGCCAGTTCCATTCTGATTTATCTCTCCACCGGACCACATTTCCTCTTAGTAGATCGTACAAATAAAACCTGCGATGTCCCACTCAATCATGCGTGATTGCGGTAAGCTGCCGAGTCCGTCCCGTCCCGTACCATACACACCAGCCGTCTCAGGCCACAGAACGACGCGAAATCGCTGAATTTCTGGTCGTAATTGAATCGGGTCGGCGAGTTGAGGGAATGCGCAAATCAGAAATTGGTGCGCGCGTTGGGAACTGTTATACGGTTAACTAATACAGCCAGGCTGTCCCCCGCGACGTTCTGGCAATTGCGCATTCGTCTTATGTTAGGCGTGACGTCATCGGATTGTCGCGATGCGCTATAAGCGGGCAGGGAGTGAACCGGTTAATCATGCAAGCATCAATTAATGGTGGACAGCAAAACCTAAAAAAGCGCCAGGCCTATTGGTAAGAAAAATGTCTAAGTTCCCTATTACATTGTGCGGGTCTGCTATCAGCCATCAGAACAACTCATCTGAATCGCTCTTTTGATAGCAGTAATCATTTTTGTGAGATAAAGCTATATACAGTGTATTTGAATGGACGGATACTGAGTTAACGCCATCATATTGTATAATCTACCTGCACGGACGAGAATGTTACGTGTCGACAGCCAGACGATGTGATGACTAGCACGAGAAGGTACACCACCACTCCGTCCAACTGTAACAAATATACCGATATCTATCAAAACAAAGTCGGACAGAGAATTCATTTAAATGTTACGTTAAAGAATTTTCCATGTTAAATGATAAACAACATAATTGATATCAACACGTTTTCATTCTTCTGCACAGTGCCGTAGCGAGTGTGGCGTGTTTGATTTTTTTGTTAGTCGAACTAAATCTGTCGCATTAATTTCCAATGTTATCACCGACAGCACTCACCTGTGTGTCTGTGGTTAATCTCAACAAACAATCGCAATGCTTAAATACCAAGGTCTATTTCCCAGTTTTCGCCCCCAGCGTAAAGACCCGGCACGTGAACTCACGGTGGAGATTACGTTTCTGAATGTATACCTATAGATCACAGCGCCTATTTAACAGACATGGTGACACCTCGCTACCCCACGGCGTATTATTTTACTTTTTGTCACTACCAAAAGCTGGTATCAAAGAGAAGAAACTGTCCAAAATGTACACAAGGAATGCGATTTATCACTAGTAAGTGCATTTTGGCGTAACTGTAATTGTTGGTGAAGGATTTCCAGTTACGAGCCGTCGTATAGCGGAGGTAACTGGCTGTAGGCTATTACTGAGTGTGCAAAGCGATCCATACATCAACACGGCGTTGTCATTCAGGAAGGCTGTTCATGTTCATTACTGATCTTCTTATTCCGGGTAATAAACTGTATTTGAAAGCGCACGTCAGTCTACCCATATACTATATATTATATTATATATACTATATATATATTATATATATATATACTATATATAATATATACAATATATATATATATATATATATATATATATATATAATATATATACATTATATATAATATATATATATATATATATATATATATATATATATATATATATATATATATATATATATATATATATATATATATATATATATGTGTGTATATATAACCCAGCTTATTTAGTACAAGTGAGGTTGTTCAGAGTTATATCCAACCATGCAACACGTGATATACAGAAACAGGTTGCGTTGTGTCTTATCCAGGCGACATGAAACAGTCATCACCAGCTAAAGAGAAGAGTCTGTTGTGATAAATGCTGATGGTTAGTACCTAGTTGTTCATTTACGACCACCAAGTGGTCTGAAATGGGCGATTACCCGTACGTAGCCACTTTAGTACAGAAAACATACATTTGCTTTCATGGTCAATGACCATCACACCATTGGGCTGCCAAACGATAAACTTCTACATTTTACTGCTATTCAACGTAAAGGTCATATACTATCAGGTAAATCCGAAACATGCGAAGTTTATTTCCGATTGCTCTGGAAATAAGATTTCTTTGCAACATAAATAAATCAACAACATGCCCGACATTTTGTTAATAGTTTAATTCTGATATCCTTGTGCCAATTTTAACTCTTAAAACAAAATGTGCATATGAATTTCGATTATTAACAAGCTACAGTTCAATCTATATCACAATAGTATAAGTATATAAAAAGAAGGAATGGGAATCTCTTTATGTTGATGGATTCTTTGTGTTTCATTGGATAACTATCTTATTACGTTTTGTTAGAGCTACACCTATCAGCTTATTTTGTGTGTAATTCAAAGATCAACAACCGAATTGCAAATATCGTTGGTACCACCACTCGGCACCAGACGTTATAAGCACAGTCAATCGCGGTTTGATTAAATTGCGACTCTAATAGATGCCGTTGCTCAAAACCCAGGCACGAGGAAAATTGACTTAGGCCCGACTAGTCGATAATTCCGTTAAGGCCGCTTGCAGACGTCTCGTAGGTAATTACAAAGATTATGTGTATAATTAGATTCGACTAAAAACTGTATTCGATTAGTCTAGTTATCGTCGACACGTTACTTCCTCTCTGCTGTCGATGACGCAGCAAATCGGTCCTCGATTGTCCGCTAGACAGCGTCAAACAAGTACAGATTCCGCCAGGGGAAAACGACATGTTCTTTGCTGATCAACGGATGTTTGCGACCGAAGCACTAAGGAGTTACCCATATATTATAGCACTTCTGGCAAATTACATGTGGGAAACGCCGATCAGTCTATATACTCATACATAATGATTACCGTTTCTTTCGTGTCGTTCCTGCAAAGGATGTTGACCTATTCCGTTGCCATCCATCATGATATATTTGATTTATTTCGTAACGGGATTTGCTGGTTACATTCATTTCATGGAAAGTGTCACTTTCATGGTCGTACAAACTGTGAAGGTTACAAAGTTGTTTGTTGTTACCAGACTATTTTAAGTACATGATTATTGTGCAAGTCGCACGTGTTTATTAAACACATCTAATGTTGATGTTGTAGTAGTAGTAGTAGTAGTAGTAGTAGTAGTAGTAGTAGTAGTAGTAGTAGTAGTAGTAGTAGTTGTAGTAGTAGTAGTAGTAGTAGTAGTAGTAGTAGTAGTAGTAGTAGTAGTAGTAGTAGTAACAGTACCAACACACATTATTATTATATTATTATAACCTTTATTTTTATTATTTTACAGAAGGCCGACTGTCCGTGAACGTGGGTCTCGCGCACAACGTAACTGTAGCGGAAGTGATGCGGAAAAACCCGGAAATACTCCCTGGAGGGAAATGGAGACCGCGAGAATGCGTGGCGAGACATAAGGTGGGGTGAGGCGGACACGACAAAGTTAACACTCAACACTCAAATACTAAACGTCCATTGGTCGTCCAGCAATCTAAACTGACACATCAGTGTTTGTTTGTTTTATGGAACCTGATGGTAGAAGTGAGGGGAATGATAAAATAAAATACAAATTAATTAATATCAATAGTAAAATAATATATTTATTATGAATAAAATACAGGACGACGAACAGTGATAATACTAATCAGTATTGTGTATGTGATATAGTGGTTACACACGGTATATATATATATATATATATATATATATATATATATATATATATATATCTCTATCTATATATATATATATATATATATATATATATATATATATATATATATATATATATATATATATGTGTATATATATATATATATATACATATATATATATATATATATATATATATATATATATATGTGTGTGTGTGTGCGTGCGTGTGTGAGTGCGTGCGTGCGTGCGTGCGTGCGTGCGTGCGTGCGAGCATGCATGGGTATGTGCATGTGTCCGACATATGTGCGTGTGTCCGACGTGTCCGGACCTCTGATACGTCGACCCTCTGACTTCCATCGTTTGCCGCCTTCTGCCGGCAGGTGGCAGTCATCATCCCCTACCGGGACCGGGAGGACCACCTCATCCTGCTGCTCTCCCAGCTCCACCCCGTGCTCCAGCGGCAGCAGCTCGACTACCGCATCTTCGTCGTCGAACAGGTGAATAGACCAACTAACCATAAGTGCTCGAGGCTGGACTTGCCACAACGCACACAGAGCGAATGTCGAGTGTAACCAAAGTTACACATGACTTCCATCTGCTACAAAACAAAAATTTGGCAACCAAACAAGGAATTTATGGATTGTTGTAAAGCCCAGTATTTTGCTTACATACGTTGACAACGTGCTAGAGGGAAGGCTGGTGCAACGACGCCTATAACAGACAATATGAAGGCACCAGCTGATGTCCTAATTCACCTCCTGGTTCCCCCGGGGCTGCGCTTGTGGAGAACCTCTAGTCAGTTGGGATAGTTCTTATATATATAGCGCAGTATCCAGTCCTCAGGACTGCACAAAGCACTTTTACACTTTACTTCCCTGGCAGACCTGTTCAACGATCAAACACCGTCTCAACTTTTCTGGGAAGCATGCAGCCATATGCTGCAATTAATGCGCGAAGGCGGCTCGTACATATATCCACCACTGTCTATAGGCAGGTATTCATTTATACACCTGAGTGAACTGGAGCAATGTAGAGTGAAACACTTGCCCAAGGTTTTAACACCGCAGCACAGGATTCGAACCCGAAAGTCCGAAGCTCTACCATTGCGCTGAGTGGGTGAGTTTGATAACTCTCACCTGTACCTCACGATGTCTACCAAATGGTATTTGAGAGGCCGCAATCCAGGCACGTGAAATGTGTGCCATATCACCTCTTTCGTGATTTGATCAATAGCAGCCTGCTGGCTCAGGCGCAGTGAAAAGCTTATCAAGAAATATGCTATCGCAAATAATAATTTAAAGTGCAAAAAACAGGCAATGACCTGACGCCTCATGTCGCGTTAATATATCATTTGCCATTAGCTTCGCTGCTGCGTTAAGTCTGTCGTGACGGGAAGATGTTACTGGCAGTGTGAAGTAATGCCATCTGGCCAGTTGGTCTGGCATGTTGCCAGCGTCGCCGCCGTTTCGTTCATTTCGAAACCACGTGTTTAAAGGTGTATAAACACGCACGCACAAACACTTGCGCGTGGACAATCATGCACGCACACTCCAGTAACGCATGATTGCAGAGACGTACACACACGCGCATGCACACACATGCATTAGCATGTACACGACCTTCAGAATAACATGTATACAGAGACATGAACATGCGCACGCACACACGCACACACTCAACATATATACTCACAACAAACAGACAGACATACATATATATACACACACATATATATATATATATATATATATATATATATATTATATATATATATATAGAGAGAGAGAGAGAGTGTGAGTGTAATATATATATATATATATATATATATATAATATGTCACACGCACGAACGCATGCACACACACACTCACGCACGCGCCACACACACACACACACACACACACACATATATATATATATATATATATATATATATATATATATATATATATATATAGATATATAGATATATATATATATATATATATATATATATATATATATATATATACACCCCACCCCCCCCCCCCACACCAAACAATACCGACACCGGTTGTCACACCAACACGGTCTGTCTCCGTCCACCCGTCCGTCCATCGCCCGCGGTTCTGTCTCAGTTCGGCGCCGACACCTTCAACAAGGCCCGCATCATGAACATCGGCTTCGTGGAGGCGCTCAAGATGTACGACTTCCACTGCTTCATCTTCCACGACGTCGACCTGGTGCCGGAGGACGACCGCAACATGTACTCGTGCCCCGTCCAGCCGCGCCACATGTCCGTCGCCATCGACGAGATGGGCTACCGGTGAGTTGTCACGTGACCCGTTGCCAGGCAACGGCGCCTTCGAGCGATCAAAATGGATGCCGGACGAGTGGAGGATTTTTATAATCCGTCGTGTGTATCGTTCTTGGAGTTCTGGCGCCACAGATGATCGTTTATGTACGGTAGATTGTATTTAGTTTTATGTCAAAGTAAGCAACTGTACGCGGGAATGTTTGAATGGGTTTGTTTTGATTTGAGTTGTTATGTCGCAATTGTAATATAATTGACATATTTATTCTATATACATGACTAGTTACCATAATGAAAGCACCGCCAAACCTTAAAACAGGGATGCTGAAGACATAAGCCGAACGTTTAGACACGTTTTTACCAGATAACTGTAGCAGGAATGTTTGATCTAGGAGTTGTTATGCCGTCCTAGTAATATAATTCACACACACGCACGCACGCACGCACGCGCACACCCACGCACGCACGCACGCACGCATAGATTGATTCTTATTCTATATCCAGTGAAATATTTACATGTTCCGGAAAAAAGAAAGGCAAAATATGTGTACATATTTAAAAGGTAAAGCAGTGTTGTGTAAAAGTCATTCTATTTAGCATGGCGTGCAGAAGTAGCTGCAGTGACTATATTCGACAAAACGTACGGCCTACTTTATTTGAGAACTACAACATCCACAGACACACACACAACACACGCGGTGCTCGATGCCGTTGTCGACGCTGGCTGGTGAAATAAAATGCTTTTGGGAAATCACCTCCGCGTTGAAGACGACATAACTCGTAGTGATATAAAGGTGACATTTGTAATTGAACTGTGGGGAAAATGTATTTCCCCGGCTGAAACGCTCAACTAGAAAGTAATCGGTTGTGAAGGCGGAAGGCCAAGCGCTTCTTTTGGATTAGTTCGGTGTCCGGCTGGTCGTAAATGATGTCACATGACATGTTATATAATTCTGCAAGGTCGGTCTACCATTGCTCTCAATGACAGTTCGGAACTTCCGCTACATGGGTCGATGATTACACGGATTATAGCTACAAACAGAATAGCATGTCCACGTGAAAGAACATGACTTACAACACATTTTCATACTTTAGTTGGAATCTCTCTTTCTCTCTCTCTCTCTCTCTCTCTCTCTCTCTCTCTCTCTCTCTCTCTCTCTCTCTCTCTAACTATATATATATATATATATATATATATATATATATATATATATATATATATATATATATATATATATATATATACATACATATACATATTATATATATACAGTGTATATATATATATATATATATAATTTATAATATGCTACATGAACGAGTCGAGACAATTATTATTATATTATTATAGCGTTACTTGGATCGCTTAGATGTTGGCACTACATAACGGTTGTTTTTATATGCGGCATCGAAACTTATCTGGACTCAGAACCCGTCATGTACATGACGCAAGGTAGACAAGGATAAGATAGTGGTAATGTGACGTGACGTGACGTGACGTGACGTGACGTGACGTGACGTGACGTGACGTGACGTGACGGGACGGGACGGGACGGGACGGGACGGGACGGGACGGGACGGGACGGGACGGGACGGGACGTATAGGGAGCCTGACGCGAAACCTATAAAAGTAAATCAAATCGATCAGGACAAATTGATTGCGAAGAAAAGTGACACGAAAAACGAAAAAAAGACTAATGATCGCATAACGTTAATATACATACTATTTTAGTATTATCGGCATATAAGTCTCTATTGTATCTTCAGATCGTTTGATTTATAACGCAGGTGAATAGCAAACAACATTAATATATTTCAGTACAGCGTCTAAATTAAGGGAGACACGAGGAAGGATGGTCATAATTTAATAACAATACTCTCAGCTTGTGTCTTGAAATTGGCTCATGAAATTGGACTGTAATTGATAACAACATTACCGGACACGCCAGTGATAACTTCTCGGAAGGTGTTTACTCTAGCGTTGGAACGAACTCAAACGATGATGAATGCGCGTGTACGGCAAACGTAGATAAACGACATGAACTTGCTACGTCTGACGTCTCGTTTCTCGTCACGCATACTAACGGTGAAAACGAGACCTCACGCGCTGGACGAATCGATAGCATTTCGACGTATGTCTTGTGAATTGGCAACGCGGCTAACCACCTGCGGTATATAATCTTGCTTACACGCCCTGACATACGGCGCCGAAGCTAAGGGCATGAACTGTGGTCTTTCCGACGCCCATGCGGAGTTAACGCGTAATCATTTCCTCACAATATATGTGACATTTATGGGCATCCAAACATATGCTGTTCTTGTCCTACGTCACGCCAACAAATCCAAGTAGGTTAGCAGTTGGCTGGAACGCAAATCTATTTATGGTTCTCTCGGACACAGTTCAGTCTAGCTGCGAAAATTTATACGACTGTAATCTAGACGGGCAAGAAGTGATATGCAGAGTGAGAAAAAGAATATTTCTTCATAGCGCTCTAGAATCACTGTTAATATTGCTGGTTATTGTTTATTGAAGCAACTTTGTGTCTTTTCTTTTTGTCTTTGAACGTGTTTATTCATATTGTTGTCACACACACGCACGCACGCACGCACGCACGCACACACGCACGAACGAACGAACGCACGCACACACACACACACACACACACACACAATAAAGGATGCACAACAATAAAAAAAACACTAACAAAAAAGCAATATTGCAACTTTGTGTCTCGCTATTGGATTAAGAAAATTATTGGTAATAACATAATTGATTATTTGGTTATGTAATATATAGTGTTATAATAACGTTAGGGTGGATTATTATTGGTGTGTCCAGCACGTCGCGGTTGGCTTAAGTCGCAATCAAAATTATGCGCGAGGCTTCCGTCAAACGTTGCTTTTGTAAACTCTTGACAACTGTTATATGTGTGAATTACTACATAATTGTGCGGCATGACAGCTTCTAGGTCTAACATTACTGCATGCATTTGTCGCTTTAACAAGTTTCTGTTATGTTTTTGAGAGAAAGAAAACTTGTTGAAATACCAGCATAATAGTATTGCTTAATTCTAAAATGAATTGACGTAAAACGCAGCATGTCGTTACCTCAAAATACATCTCCCTTAGATCACACGTATATTATACGTACATTGTAAATACATTTTATGTACGACTATGCAACAATAACCATTAATTAGTTCACTCTGTAATGCCACTTATAATAATTTCGCGGTATTTCATGTATTAAACAAACCCATTCCTCTCGCATGTATTGAATCGATCTCCGTGGTGTTCTCACCCTGTATATCACTTCTGTTGTCTGTGCATTGGCCTCCTGTCTAATACCTATAATATTTAAGATTTCTACGAAGTACTTTCGTGTAGGCAACCATCGTGTTTATATACATTCATTTCTTACGTCTGTCAGAAAACCTATCCAGTGTTTATCATCTAATTCTGATTTGCTTTTTATTCTTAGAGTCAATAATAACATAAGACCTATTGTTTGAAGCCGAATGTTTGGAATATGCTCCCTCGTAGTGTTATATCAGTTGGACCTATTATACAATCCCGCAGTCATTTCTTTTAAAAACGTATATTTATCGTATTGTATATCTATCATAGCTTCCTGGCGTTTCAGTTTAAAAATTGCTGATCAATTTTGAGTGTGACCAACCCTTTTGTATTTATGCGCCTCTGAGCTTGGCTTACAAAGACTTCGCCGCAATAAAAGTTATCTTATCTAATTATTAATGTATATAAGTTGCGCTGAATAATGAAGTTACTGTGATTACTTTCTCGTCCTCCGTGTTTTCGCTTGCACAATGCCACGCCGTCAGTTGCCGCCCACCGATTAGGCTAATGGACGCCATTAAAGAAGGCCTCCTGCCGAAATTCCACTATCGAGCGTGAATTATTTAACAGCATGATGATGGGCACATACTGCATCCTACGTCAACTCTCACCTGAGAAGCCTTTGGATTTCACTATTGCATTATAATTAGTACACACCACTACTAATTATCGATTTGATTTAATCATTAATCTTAATGTTATCGTGTAATATCAATGCCTCGTATAACGTCTCTGTCGTGATTTGTAACAAATCTCGTGAGTTGTAGAATTTAACAGATGTGACTAGTAATTTCGCTATGATGAGTCGTGTTGTCTTGCACACAGGCTGGCCTACCAGGAACTCGTCGGAGGAGTTCTGAACATGCGCACATCACACTTCCAGCGCCTCAACGGCTACTCCAACCTGTACTGGGGCTGGGGAGCTGAGGACGACGACATGGCATACAGGTGGGTGCGTGTGTGTGTGTGTGCGTTCGTGCGTGTGCAATGTGCAAGTATTCATGCGCACGTAACTAATACATCTGAATGTGTATTGGCAGCACACATACTATGACTGAATGTCCAACTTCCGAACATGTCTGGCACTTCTACGCATTTCAAATCTGCCTCTGTTAACGCGAGTTAATAATTAAAACTAATCAAAACCGAAAACAGTTTCGTCACGCCATGCCGGATTGAAGGTGAGATTAATTGCATGTGTGTTTCTAATTATGATTGCACGAACAATATCTGAAATCATGTGTATGTCTTTCTAATTAGAACTGGTGTGGTTTCCCGGTCAGTTTCCATATTGTTATCGGAGTCTGAGCGCATGTCGCCGGCAGGGCACGGTTGTTGGGGTGAGAGGGCGTAATGAATGTCAACACTCGGGTACCGTGAGATACAGGATACGGTCACACGTCGTGATATCCGGCGACTTTGCAAGTCAACACGCACGCACACGGAATAGCATACGGCGAAACGGACACACGAGAGTACATGTGATTAGCGTAATTTCCATAAGACATTCGCGAGCAGCTACTTTAGTCGCGGCGTCTGCGTCATCGCCGGATCCAGCACCGCTCCTGGTCTGTCGAGTTCGAGTCAATCAACGAATTCGTCAGTCCAGGTGGACGCAGGTGTGTCTCTCCACGGACCGTGTGATTACAAGCTACCGTAATGATCATTGCCACGACTCGTCGCCAATGTCGTGTTGTCTTCCAAGCCACAGACGCAATCATACCCCGTTTACAGTTCAGCGTTTTGGCCTGCGCGGTTCTGTCTAATGGTTTCCTCGTGGTCAGTAGCTGTAGTTATGATTAGCCAATATTTAAGGGATAATTATTAGTTTTTTTGAGAGCTATAAAAGGACTTTTTGGTTGAACCTAAAGGGTTCGCGGAGCCAGCTGGCAGTTTTTGGTGAACCTGAAATGGATGCAGCCCTAAATATTCACACATCATTCCGAAGGAAGAATGTAATACGCCGTTTTAATATATATATATATATATATATATATATATATATATATATATATATATATATATATATATATATATATATATATATAATTAGATAGGTTATCCGAATATAAATAAATAAATAAATAGGTTATCCAAATATCAAGATATTCATATAAATAAAATGCATCCGTAAATACTTTCGCTGTTACGACCACAAGTCTAAGAAAAAACCAAGCGCATCATCTTTCGCCTGCCCTACCACCGAGTGGCAATCTGCTCGGCACATGCCTATGCATAACAACGCGTGATGGCGACGTCTTTACCATACTGATACCCTGGTTCAATTATACTTCGCCCGCTCACATGGCAGCGCGATTATCCAGATTGGACACTTCACGGCGAAACAGCTGAGCCGCCTAGTCGTGCCTGCGGTAAGTGACAGTGTCACCAGGCCACGTCACACCTGTCACTGTCACCGCCAGACGTCTTCTGGTCGCGAGACGACACACCGCGCGCGCGTGCGCACAAGCACAGGAACCAGAAGCAGACGTACAACGAATAATCGATTGTACGTGATCGGCGTACGTTGTTCGCCGTCATGTTCACACTACACGGGGAACGCTGGGGCCGTTTCACTGGGGTAATAAGTAAATTCATCATTAAACCTAATCCGTTGTTAAATTCAAGGATCTTGGTAAGCATGCAAACATCCGCCATAGTATCACTAGTGGCATTATTTCCATGGCACACTGCCGGAAGTGTTCCAGTGGCGCATTCTGGTGTTGGAAATGTTCAGTATCTACAAGGTCACTGTTAAGGAATGAAATCGATTTTAAATTAAGAGCAAAATTGGGCTATAGAAATGTTAGCGAAATGGTCGTTAGATCGTTTTCTGTAATATCCCAGATACCTGAATGTACACGAGCGGTAAAATAATAATGCTAGTAAGTAATGCAAATAATACAAATAATAACACAAACAGTGGCTTTCTGTGTCGCGCGCGTGTATGCGTGGGTGCGTGCATGCGTGCGTGCATGCGTGCGTGCGTACGTGCGTACGTACGTCCGTGCATACGTACCAGAATTATCGATGTAGATAAGTAACAATTCCATACTCGGAGGATTCGAGTTTTATGTAAGAAATGTATTAGGAGTATTTCACATCATTGATACCATCGAAATCAACACATATGACTGTGTGTTGCTTACTGGCGAAAATGGACAAATGTATTGGAAGATAATATTAATGTTAAGTTATAACGTCTCCGAGAAATTAATTACATAAGAAAATGTCTGTCTCAAGGTATTTTTTAATGACAGGAGCTGTAAGATTGGGTTTCGCAATTTGCAACTAAACATGATTACAAGCACGTTTATTGGATAACGCACTTTTTTATTTTCTAATGCGACTTTCTGACTGACCGTTGGCCAACTTGCAGAGGTGCACGGCGATAGTGGATAAGTGCACATTATTGATTACTCAATTGGTTTTATAATTGATAATTGATTAACACGTTCGACAACAGTCACGTATGTGGCGATACGAAAGAATGTATCGGTGCAATCGTACTGCAACGGCAAGACGGTTACGTTTTATACACAAATATAAATGTGAATGTGGGTTAACAACACTAGAAACCAGGAGACTGAGAGGAGATCAGATAGAAGTGTTTACAATATTGAATGGGTATGAAAATATTGAGAGAAATATTCTTTTCGCGGTTAAGGAAGAGCGAAGGACTAGAGGACATGGAGATACATTAGAAAAGAAGCAATGTAGACTAGATATTAGAACATTTTCATTTTCACAAAGAACAGTAAATGAATGGAACAGATTATCAGCTGATTGTGTAGGTGCTAGTAGTGTTAATATATTTAAAAATAAAATCGACATATACCTGAGAAGGGCGGGGTACATTTAGATAGATAGGTTGAATTTTCGATAAGATAAAGGGCTTCCTTGTCCACCTGCCATCTAGAGTTGATTCTCTAGGTGGAAATATTGTTAAATCTTGTTAAATCTTATTAAATAAAAGAAAATGAAAATGGTTTTCAACCGAGGACCCTAGATGCGAGGCGACGTCCCTGGTCCGTTGGGTACCAACGGGCGCCGAGTGCGAGCGTGGGCCAGGTAACCCGGGCGGACTTGATGGAAGCAGGACGGACAGCTAATGCATCAGTTGGACAAGCGAGCAGCACGAACTGCCGTCTTCCCGTGTGGCCGTCAACAAGCTTGTGAGAAGCGATCTGTCTTCCGCGCGAGAATAGTCGCGTTTCCTGTCGTTCCAGCGCTTCCTGTGGTCGCGTGTCTGACTGTCTTGCGTCGTCGTTGTCGCGATGTCTAGACCACGAGCTTTGATTACAAACCCTCGTTTGTATAACGCGTACCGCGAATGTGATCGTTGCGAATGTGATCGTTGCGAATGTGTGGTTATGTCGAAATAGTAGGCCTCTGCTCAGAGAGTAACATTTATAATTTGCGTTGATGCAGAGTTTCTCCCAGAAAACGCAAAAGGACACATCAGTGCTAATCTATTATATAATCGAAACTATGTTACAAAATCATAGACTATCATTTACGTGGCTCAATATAGTCAAGCGTTACTCATTTACGTGGCTTAGTATATCCAAGCGTTACGTATGTACATACGTATATATGTATGTATGTATGTATGTATGTATGTATGTATGTATGTATGTATGTATGTATGTATGTATGTATGTATGTATGTATGTATGTATGTATGTATGTATGTATGTATGTATGTATGTATGTATGTATGTATGTATGTATGTATGTATGTATGTATGTATGTATGTATGTATGTATGTATGTATATAGGTATGTATGTATGTATGTATGTATGTATGTATGTATGTATGTATGTATGTATGTATGTATGTATAGGGTGTCCCAAAACAAATGTAACCCATGAAAATGCTTGTCATTTTGTCAATTGTAATGCTATTGTTTTTATTTTTCCGATATGGACAGCTGAGAAGTTAAGAAAACTAAAACCACAAACTACATGTTTCTAGCTCAATCCGTGTGGAGTTCTCAGTCATTTATAGAATATGCTCCAAATGTCCACCGTTCTGCAGAAGGCAGACTTGGATTCGGCGAGCAAAGTTATTGATAACTCTGATGCACTCCTCCTTTGGTATAGCATTGATCTTCTGCGTTATTGCTTCCTTGAGCTCAGGGATGGTCTGAGGATTGTTCCTGTACACATTATCCTTCAGGAGCCCCCACAGGTAGACATCTGGGGGGGGGGGGGTAAGACCCGGGGAATGGGGGGACCACTCCGGCTCGCGTTTTCGGCTGATGAGCCGGTTCGGAAACTTGTGATCCAGCCAGTCAAGAGTACTATTAGCTGTGTGGGGAGGTGCCCCATCCTGCTGGAACCATTGCATGTCTCTCTGCACCCTGTTCCTTCCTCTACCTCGACTCAGCAGCCCTAGAACTCCCCAGAGCTTGTTCAAGACTTCAATGTAGCGCTCCTTCCTGACGGTCACCGGCTCCTGGTTTGCGTTCTCGAACCATAATGGCCCTATGATACCATGTTTTGATATGGCCACCCATGCTGCGCAGAAGATCAACGCTATACCAAAGGAGGAGTGCATCAGAGTTATCAATAACTTTGCTCACCGAATCCAAGTCTGCCTTCAGCAGAACGGTGGACATTTGGAGCATATTCTATAAATAAATGAGAAATCCACACGGATTGAGCTAGAAACATGTAGTTTGTGGTTTTAGTTTTCTTAACTTCTCAGCTGTCTATATCTGAAAAATAAAAACAATAGCATTAAAATTGACAAAATGACAAGCATTTTCATGGGTTACATTTGTTTTGGGACACCCTGTATATGTATGTACGTACGTACGTACGTACGTACGTACGTACGTACGCATGTATGTAAGAGGGTGCTGGATGATGACGGTCGGACCATTGAAAATCAGAATATACCGCGTGACATGATTACCGTCGTGAAATAAAGATCTTACTGCTACTTACTACTATAGCCATTTTAGTCAGACGGCGATTCGCTGTATTGAGACCAATGATTGCGTTGATAACTCGAGACGTATTAAATGCTCAATCGTTAAATCAATCTAACCAGCACGGCTGCCTTTCCGTCTTGTGATTTGCGTGACACCGCATATGAGATCTCAGTCTTGCCTGTGGCGGCCGACTTCATTAGCGGTCCAGTGTCACAGAACACGGTGGTCACGTGACCACAGTTACGTGACAATCGCGGCACGGGAAGGTCGTCACCTGCAGGCAGCTGTCCGCAGCGGCAATGTCGCCTCTATGAAACAGCTCACGTGATCATCACGTGATCAACTGTGTGCACAAACGAGAGAGAAAGATCTTGCTAGTTAAAATAATATGAGATACAGAAACAAAGACATACAAATTCTTAGATTATGCTTCCTGCTTCTCGGATTTGCAGGTACCGCTGAGTTAATTCTAGCAAAATAAACAGTTTCTACGATTCGTAAGCTTACCTCTTTTCGTTATTATTGTCCGGAAGGAAGAACGCCGAGCGTTTGACACGGTTATCTTCTCGAATTCTTCTGAAAACAGTTCATAGTTGCGCAGTGTGCTATGACGCCATCGTTCCTATCGCTGTGATGTCATCGCGTCAGTTCCGCGCATGCGTTACACGAATTTTATTTATACGCAGGTTTTGCAGTTTTATTTCATTTCATATTTTGCCTTACCTTTAGCAGACGCACACGACAAGATTGATTTCTGCAAGAACAATGTCATGCCGCAGGATCTGAGGTCTTCCAAAACCTTTGAGGCGATCTCACGTGGACGCGATGGCGCATTTTAATTATTTAAGAATGCGGTTTTTCGCATTACTCTAACACAGCGGTTCTCGATCTTGTTTTGGCCGCGACCCAAATCCTACTCACGAAACTTGCTCAGCGACCGACTTGTTATAAATTGTATAAGAGAAGGTTAATATGAATACCATAGGCACGACATAAATTAAAATTTAGAGGAATTTTTAGGGCATAATGTTCCCGCTATTTATGCCAAACCAGCGAATACGAACTAACGCCATACAGCAGAAACTGATGTTATTGTGTAGTGAATATTCTTAACGATCGCAAGACTAGACGCTGCCGAAAGTAAGTCACAATTCTACGTAAAAATTGGGCACACCATGCGATTTGATCATCAGTTTTCGGTCAGACGCTAGCACATTCACCGCGTGACAACAAGCCATTGACTGGTACCGACGCACATGCATTTATACATATTTTCAACGACTTTAATCAGAATATGAGCGATATTAATGTGTCACAGGTGATGAAAGAGCAAGTTGACAAAGGGTCAGATTTACCTTTAATTCCGAACGGAGCAAAACGGTTCCGTTATTTCGGCATAAGGAGTTAGGCTGTAATTATTGTTAAGACCCGTGACGGTGCAGATATCACACCTGATGCGTGTTTCCAGTGATTACTGTGAAGAAAATGCAGTTTGCAACGTCCAGTTGACGATTGTAATTATGTTGATATAGTGTAGACATAATAATGACGACATAATAATGACGACATATACTAATTGGTGATTATTTGATTTCACGCTGAATGGTAAATTGCGGTATATATGTCGATGAAGGTTTAAATAAATACATATCAGTAATAAAAACACATACATTGTTTTATCATTACAGCTGGTACACACAATATTTTTAGTGAGTAGGCTCCGGACCGTTTTACCCCGGCCAAAGCTTTAAGTTACCCCATGCCTGGGTCAAGATGGTTTTATTGAAGCAAACATTTAATTTACTACAACTTGTATTTGGTTATTTAGTGTGAATAAACATGTGCCATACAGATGAAGTATAAATACCTCAACAATATTACAAATAAAAATGCATCGAAATCATGGATGAATATTTTACGCCAACGATCGCCTGAATTTGTAATGTTGTACGCCATAATAAAACGCAGCGTTTCAAACTCAAGCAATATTTCACATTCATCTCGGGTGAATTAACGAAACCTCGGACAGTCACCGTGGTCCCGAGGACTCCTACTCAAAATCGTTTATGGACATTATTTATGGATTACAACTTCAGTACATCATTAATACATTCAATCGTTTATGGACATCTTTGCGTCACCGAAGTTATGCAAGAATCACCGAGGGCAAGATTAAAAAAAAAAGTAAATGTTTGTCTTGACACCAGGCTGCGTTAGATTGTACGATCCCGTTTGAACATAGACGTTTATACTCTTAGCTGGGATGGAATATGGAACGTAAGGCATGGATGTAGACAGTGGCTACAGCTTCGAGCTGCAGATTCCGAGACGAATTCCTTCCCTGTACTTTCGTACATTGTGCTACTTAATGCGCTCTACGTTGCTCGAGTCCACTCAGCTGTATGAACGAGTACCTGGCTACAGACAGTGGAGGATGTTTGTATATGAAATATCTCCGGCGCATTTATGAATGTTTCCCAGAGAAGCTTAGACGGTTCCCCTGGTAAGGTCTGCCAGGGAGCAACATGTAAAGCGCGCTGTATATAGGGCATGTTTTCACTTTTAATATAAAACATGGTTAAATATCTAACTCAATGGGATAACGCCTGGGCGGGCGCCAATTAATAATTATTTTGATGGTATTCTGTATTAAAAAATAATTGTATTATTAGTACTGATATAGGGTGCACGTGTTTCTGTTACTGCAGGATCATGCATGTCGGTCTGCGAATCACCAGGCCACAGGCATCGATAGCGCGCTACAAGATGATCAAACATCCGAAGCGAAAACCTTCAGATTGGAGAAAAAGGTAACCATTGTTGATGCTAATCGTTAGCGAATTCATGGTATGTTTTGTTTTTGGTACAATTACACCTTGTAAACTTATAAATGAACAAACAGTTTAATAATCGTTCATGTCTGGAAACAATTGGCCATTTTGACGGTTGGCAAAAGCTGCCAAAGAGGTAAATTCATCGTTGTTTCTGTTGGCATAAATATCGCAGAGCATCC
>OZ024861.1:39318440-39405940 GCA_964017155.1 Oasisia sp. SBJ-2009 | reverse complement strand
AGTTATATATTCGTATATTTTACCATTTCCTTGAGACAACACGGACACACTCTATTTGTCTTTAACGGTCATGTAATGACACTAACAATTTAGAAAAATAAAACCCACATAAAATTTATTGAGAGAAAATGCTTTTGACATCTACACTTATATACAGTTTGCCAGAATGAATACACAGTAACATACATTTAAATATATAAATAGAAAATGCCAACCTTCCAAACATCCTGGTTCTTTCTTGAGCGCGTCTTTGCATTTGAATGACAACATCCAAATTCCGTGAGCTGCCATCTCTTGTTCCTTTTCGGAACACTGTGGTTGCAGTAGCTGGATGTAGTACGGCATGGCCCCACTCTCTACAATCCGCACTTTGTTCCCATCGTTTACAGCTAACTTGTTCAGCCCATTGATCAACTCAACAGCCTGGAAACCATATTTTCTCGACTGGTGGTCTGGCGACTTTAACGCATTCTCTAAGATACTAACCAGAAATGCAAAGTTTTTGCTGTCAGCGTAGATTTCTTCATTTTCTTCTTCGGTGATGATATACGCAAGAAGAAAGCCTGCCTTCAGTTTGACCATTTCGTTGCTTGATACACGGAATTTTCGTAAAAGCGCAACTGCCCCGCAGTCCCTATACGCTTCCCTTGCCGCAATACAGGACTGTACCGAGTTGTGCAATATACCAAGAAGTCCTTTCACGAAGTATAACTTACTCGTATCGTTGAATTCTTTAGGATTCAGTTTTTCGTCGTCAAGGTAACGAAATATGTCTTCGTGCAGGTTCAGTTGTATGACTTCGTCGCACAGAGCGTCAGACCTATCCGACGAGTTCCACAAACCGACCATAACATATTTCATGTTGGTTGCAATACGCTTGTTGTTTGGATCAAGGAAGTCCAACGCGAAGCAACGTCGCCAGATTCTGCGGAAGATCTCGACAAGGCCTTTTTCGAACAGGTAGTTGGCCACAGCTCGTTTCTTCTCTGGTATTCCCCGTCCGTAGAAACTAACCTCCCTGAGGAACAGGAGGTTGTCCTTGCAGTCCGCACTCGTGTAGTCTTCCGCCGCCAGCAACTCTGAACACCGTCTATCAAGTTCAGCAAACACTTCCTCTAAGTCCATCTTGGCAGTACCAAAGTTCTTGAGGCCTTTGGGTTTGGGTGTTAGCTGTGAATTCGGATCAGCCACTGCGACTGACTCTATTGCATCGTCTGGCGGAACCACTGCTACGGGGGTCAAAACAAACCCCTCGTCCGTCGTGCTCTCCATTCTGACAAGTTCCTTGAATCTGGAGTCCACTGGCCTGTGCAACGTCGCTACTGAGTCATATACCGTACTTGATCCGCATCCCATTAAAATATTTTGCAGAGCGACGCAACTTGGAGGTCATTTATGTTAATGACCTATTTCGGCTAAGGGTCATTTGGTCATCTGGAATAGAAAAGGGTAATTCGCTTGTAATATATTTACTTAACACACCCAACCAAAGCAAGCACAGGACTACACCTTTCAAACACACACACACACACACACAAACGCACGCACGCACGCACGCGCGCAAACCCGGACGCACGGACGCACGGACGCACGGACGCACGGACGCACGGACGCACGGACGGACGAACGCACGCGCACGCACCCGCACCCGCGCCAGCGCCAGCGCCCGCGCCCGCGCACGCGCGCGCGCACACACACACAAACACACACACACACACACACACACACAAACACACACACACACACACGCACGCACGCGCGCACGCACGCACGCGCGCGCACACAAGCACCCGCACCCGCGCACGCGCACGCGCACGCACACAAGCACACACATACACATATGAGTAAGCCTCATACACATGACTATAACCTCTCACCCATGGCTACACATCGCACTCACATGACAGCACCTCTTACATGTGGCGACATGCCGACATCTCTTACTCTTAGGCCCTTCACATGACTGTGTCTGTATGTACACCTCGATCAAACCAACGTTTGTTAGGGTTTTATATTTCGGAAATTAAGTCGCGCACAAAAACGATGGTATATTATTCGGAAGTCGGAAGTACTTCATTATCCAGGAGAAGGATACATTTTTACCTGACAATAGTTTTTCACACCCTGCTATATAACATTAACACCCGATAAAATAGACCCTACGTTTCCTTTGTCAATCTAACAGTACCTTTCAGATACTCCACACTTGAATTGATTTTACAACATTGATTACACGTTACATACTTGACTATGCTCATGTATGTGGTCAGACCTGACTAGTAAATATCGCACACTTATAACCACATCGATCAATACGCCACATGTACATGATGCACTAGCTCACATCGGCGTCACCGGATAAGTCTAAATCTACCATGCATTCAGCACAGGCAACAAATCCATAATCATAAAATGACATACGCATTCGTACCACCACCTAGGTAACTAAACGAGCCAGCCAACAATACCTGTCATAAATGTGCACAACGCAAAACAATTCCTATTTTCACATTGAAAGCCAACGTAAACAATTATCGCTGTTGCTACGAGATCGTGTCACGTGACATTAACAGGTAGTTCCCTTTGCGTTGATATTATGTCAGGTCATTTGGGGAAATCCCATATTATTAATCAGGGCATAAACTCACGAGTTCGACTAATTCATACACTAATTAGCGTTTTATTTGCTGTGTGAATTGGTGGTAGTGATCGATCGTTAGATTTTAGTATTTTTCCTTGGCCTTAGCCTAGGCTTAGGCCTTAGGATTTACAATAGTGGCGTCATATAGCGGACAGGGAACTAGTTAAATATAGGCGATGAAGGGACAAAAATAATGTGCTGTCACCTATCGGGATCGGTATGAATCGAACAAATAACGATCGTTTTTGTTTTATTATAAGACTGAAATGTTTCCAGTTTCACGTGTGATGACTTTACATGTTCTTTAACGTATGACTAATCAATACCTTTAGAACAGCAGTTCCTCCATTGTTTTCATAAACGCTACATTTGCTGCGGAGTGATGTCCACTTCCTGTTATGGCGACTACCATGCAAACACGGTATTTTGAATTTCAAAGAATGTTATCAGAGCTAGACGTATAACTACTGCTATGTACCCATTTAGTTTATATTTGGTGATTGTTTATGGTGTATTTCTTGATAAAAGAATAGATCTATTTTTTGTAATGTGTCAATTCCGTACGCTAACAGCTAAAATGTTTCACTTTCACAAGTTTCAGCGTTGTTGACCCTCCTAAATCCCTATCCTGGGCTGAAACTGAGGCTGAGTGAGTGATTCCTGCCGTTTGCCAAAAACATTGTCATTCAACTCAGTGGGCACAGTTTCACTGAAAATGTTAGATATCATGCGTTCCTTTAATTTAATAACTATTCAACAATCATGTGTCACAAAAGTGCTTACAAACAGTACAGTGCACAGCAGACACTAGGTCTAGGTCTATGAGTCATTAGGAGAAATCTAAATAAATGCCCAACCCACATTAAATCTATAGCTTACACAACCCTTGTCCGACCAATACTTGAATATGCGTCAGCATCATGGGATCCACATTGCCTAAAACATATTAAAACCTTAGAAAGAATCCAAAGACAAGCTGCCAGATTCTGCACACAAAACTATTCTAGAGAGCCAGGAACAGTAACTCAACTTCTTAAAGACCTCCAATGGGACACCCTTCAAACAAGACGAAAAATTTAAAGACTTAGCATTATATACAAGATGGAACATAACCTTATAGATATCCCGCTAGATCACTATATCCAACACAACACTAGATCCTCACGTAAACATGACAGTCAGTTCTTGCAAATTAGACACTCTGCAAACATATTTGGAAACAGCTTCTTCCCAACCACAATTAAAGAATGGAATTATCTGCCCCCAAACACTGTCTCAAGTAAATCACTAAACTCATTTCAAACAAATCTAAGCCAACATTTTAACAACTAATCCAAACGACCCACCATGCGC
This sequence comes from Oasisia sp. SBJ-2009, assembly GCA_964017155.1. Taxonomy (NCBI): domain Eukaryota; kingdom Metazoa; phylum Annelida; class Polychaeta; order Sabellida; family Siboglinidae; genus Oasisia; species Oasisia sp. SBJ-2009. Next base: position 39,401,946 of record OZ024861.1, on the reverse strand, counting down.
ACTGGCGTGATGTGTCCCCAGGACATTTTGCCAGTAACATATACAGATACAGTGTACACCATAGATATAAAATAGAACACGCCACTAGAACAAGATTGCTTGGCCGCTATCAGTTGACACATGATACTTTGAAGTCAACACAGGCTGGTGACAGCCAGGCTATAGCACGACAGAAAGGCCACTGCAGTGCCTGTATATACATAGGACTGCACCAAGTTTTCTACATAATTATCACGTTATTTATTTACTGACATCAGTTAGCCAGTGTTGTTTAATTGTGTACAATGTGTTTAAACAGTTGCCTCTCTGATATGTCAGTATGAAACAAATCAACAGGCTTATACTTACTATACAGTGTCTCGCTGTGTGAGGTGTGAGTACAGCTTAGTACTATTTAATTTGTTGTTCTACCAGATCCACAATTGTTGTGGTGTTTAAAAAAAAAAATCATTTAAAAATCAACCAACTGAAGTCCGTCCTCCAAAGACATTGGAGAGAACACCCACACCTATATAATTAATTACAATTTTACAGATTAAAAAACAGACCATGCAAAGTGGATGAGAGAATAGGGAAAACAACAACAAATCAGAGCTGCCAACATTACTAACAACAACAGTAGTAGAAAAGGTAGAAAAGTAGTAATATTAAGATAGTGTCAAAAGTAATAACAATAAATAAATCAAATTAGACAAACTACAACAAAACAGCAGGGATGTCATGGTAACAGGTTTCCTTAAAATGACCACAGTTTCCCTTTCACTTTGCTCGGCATTCAGGTCTTTTCATCTGGGAATCTGCAGAAGGCAGTACCCATTATCAATAATTAGTAGTCATAAAATAGTACCATATTTTAATTAGGCTATTAGATTAATATAAAACATGTCACTCACACTATGACTATGCACTGTAATATTATTAAAAATCGGTTTGGTACATAATTCATCCAACATGTATTATTGTTGATCAATTTTCATATGACTGTAATGTCTTAACACTATTCATTTCCTAAATTAATGGCACTGGAACATAAATATGTTCGTAGACTATAACCTAAGCTATATATTGTATAACTGAGATTCTCACCTGTGGAAAGAGACTCTGGATCCTGTTTTCTGTCAGTTGGTACAGTTGTACGCTACACAGGAAATATCCATACTTGCTAGTTCACAATGACTTGTAGCCAGCATGTCCCCAAATGGATTAACGTTGTTCACTTCAGTGTCAACCACCGAACTGGCCAGAGACCGAGTAGCCATCTGGGATCTATTGACCTCAGGTTAAACTAATCTATTCTATATCCTGCCAGTGAGTACGGCACTTTCTGCCGTGCTATGTGAATTATCGCCAGTGGTAAAAAAAAACGTTACCATAGATAACAAGATGCCGTTAAACAAAATTTAATATCTGTATGCAGTCAATAATTATGGCAATTTTTACTTTCAGAAAATGATACAAAATGTGTGACCACTGAACAGCCTGCTGTATAGCATACTTTGATACCGGGTCTGGATCACTCAACTGAGATGCAGTTGCAAACTGCTATAACCTTATAGTTTGTCAAATATATTTGTAAGATATTTTTTTACCTCGATGTAGTGTGGCCTTGAAATGGGTATGACCTTGAAATAGCATTTTATATCCATTATTATTTGGTGGGTCATTCCATGTCAAATCAGTCACTTATTGGCCATTTTTGCATCCCCTGACTAAAAATGTAATGAAATTTAGTACAGTTGTTGGTTCACATGAGTATATCCAAAAAAAAAATGAAGTAAACATCTAGGTCAAGTATCATTGAAGAAATAGGTCACTGAACTTTGGCCCAATTTACATACTGACTGCAACAGTAATGCCTGTAACTCTGCTATTAATAAAGCTAGAGAAACAAACAATATATCACTGTAAGGCCAACAAACATTCACATATAACTGTCATAAATTAAAACAATAGTGTAAATTAAAATGTTGTAATTTTTGAAATTTGACCTTTGATCTCAGATACCCAAAACACGTATCCTCTGATTTTGCTAATATTTTGTAGACAGTATCCCATACTATTGCAGAAAAGTCCCTGAAAATATTAGAGTGGGCAAATAATAATGAGCCAACAACTGTACTAAATGTCATCAAAATTAGAGTTGGCTGATGTTTTGAGTGATTGATTTGACATGGAATGAATCTTGCTGTTTACACGATTATTTGTCAAGACTTTTAGCAACTTTTTTCTATTACACTGTCTTCAGGGCTCAGTAAATTGTTCTGCACTCGCGATGGAAGCTAGTGTACCCATAACATAATTTACTATTTTCTTGTGAGACTTTTCAGTAATGTATTTTATGTAAGTATTTATACTTGTAAGTTAACTGACTCAGTACAAATACCATTTTGTGACAGGCTTCAATAACCTTTACATATGCTTTATTAGCAGTATGACATATATATATATATATATATATATATATATATATATATATATATAGTACATATTTCTATAGCAGATCTTGACATGTCTCTTGGTGATGTTTCTCTATAAATAAAATTAAAACGACTCAGTCCCTATAACCAGCGTATGTATTGATTAGCATAGGAAAAACTCATCATACCAATATTTATTGATAAGATGCTCAAATAAGCGCATACATTTTAAATATTAACCTCATTAGAAGGATTACATATTTAGATATCCATTCAGGCCTAAATAATGTCTTTAAATAGTATTGTGTTCATTGTGTCAGAGCAAACCCGAATATAATGGGTGGTAAATAAAAAATGACTTAGCTGCAATGTGGCTATTTTTTATTACATAATATATACTCGTATATACTCATATTTTAATATATATATATATATATATTAATATATATATATATATATATGTTTTAATATACAATGTATATGTGTGTGAGACGGAGTACCAACAAGTACATGTAACAAAGGTCCCAGCCCAAAACCTGATAATAGCTTGTGAAACAAGACAGAAGTGACCTCACTGGTCCAAAATTGAATGTGGCCCAAAATTGAATTTCATAGTGACCAGGACAGGGTTGGTGTAATCATAATATATTTAATACGTGACTTGTCATTGCCTCCTGACTCTATCAATATCTCTCATCCTTCCGAAGCAAAAAGTCATAGATATCTGTTACGCTTTAAAAATGGGTGGCACACGTGAGTTTGCACTTTGCAGTTTATTTTAAATTTAACGACTGTTTTATAATTTTATTTATTATATACAGTGTACCTTGATATCATATTCGTGTTTATTTGTGGCTATGTTTCAGATAGCAAACTACAATGAGTAATTATTACTACCCGAGACCGAAGGCTCCACAAAGACGCTTTCAAAATGGTCGATTTGAGAACACACATCCGTATTCAAATTCAGTCAACCCCGCAGGTAATACTTGACACACAAGTGTGAGGAAGTATTGCTTGTGTTCAGTCAGTTGCTCAGGTAATACTTGACACACAAGTGTGAGGATGTATTGCTTGTGTTCCGTCTGTTGCTCAGGTAATACTTGACACACAAGTGAGAGGATGTATTGCTTGTGTTCAGTCTGTTGCTCAGGTAATACTTGACACACACGTGTGAGGATGTATTGCTTGTGTTCAGTCTGTTGCTCAGGTAATACTTGACACACAAGTGAGAGGATGTATTGCTTGTGTTCAGTCTGTTGCTCAGGTAATACTTGACACACACGTGTGAGGATGTATTGCTTGTGTTCAGTCTGTTGCTCAGGTAATACTTGACACACAAGTGAGAGGATGTATTGCTTGTGTTCAGTCTGTTGCTCAGGTAATACTTGACACACACGTGTGAGGATGTATTGCTTGTGTTCAGTCAGTTGCTCAGGTAATACTTGACACACAAGTGAGAGGATGTATTGCTTGTGTTCAGTCTGTTGCTCAGGTAATACTTGACACACACGTGTGAGGATGTATTGCTTGTGTTCAGTCTGTTGCTCAGGTAATACTTGACACACAAGTGTGAGGATGTATTGCTTGTGTTCAGTCTGTTGCTCAGGTAATACTTGACACACAAGTGAGAGGAAGTATTGCTTGTGTTCAGTCTGTTGCTCAGGTAATACTTGACACACAAGTGAGAGGAAGTAGTGCTTGTGTTCAGTCAGTTGCTCAGGTAATACTTGACACACAAGTGTGAGGATGTGTTGCTTGTGTTCAGTCTGTTGCTCAGGTAATACTTGACACACAAGTGTGAGAATGTATTGCTTGTGTTCAGTCTGTTGCTCAGGTAATACTTGACACACAAGTGAGAGGATGTATTGCTTGTGTTCAGTCTGTTGCTCAGGTAATACTTGACACACACGTGTGAGGATGTATTGCTTGTGTTCAGTCTGTTGCTCAGGTAATACTTGACACACAAGTGAGAGGATGTATTGCTTGTGTTCAGTCTGTTGCTCAGGTAATACTTGACACACACGTGTGAGGATGTATTGCTTGTGTTCAGTCTGTTGCTCAGGTAATACTTGACACACAAGTGTGAGGATGTATTGCTTGTGTTCAGTCTGTTGCTCAGGTAATACTTGACACACAAGTGAGAGGAAGTATTGCTTGTGTTCAGTCTGTTGCTCAGGTAATACTTGACACACAAGTGAGAGGAAGTATTGCTTGTGTTCAGTCAGTTGCTCAGGTAATACTTGACACACAAGTGTGAGGATGTATTGCTTGTGTTCAGTCTGTTGCTCAGGTAATACTTGACACACAAGTGTGAGAATGTATTGCTTGTGTTCAGTCTGTTGCTCAGGTAATACTTGACACACAAGTGAGAGGATGTATTGCTTGTGTTCAGTCTGTTGCTCAGGTAATACTTGACACACACGTGTGAGGATGTATTGCTTGTGTTCAGTCTGTTGCTCAGGTAATACTTGACACACAAGTGAGAGGATGTATTGCTTGTGTTCAGTCTGTTGCTCAGATAATACTTGACACACACGTGTGAGGATGTATTGCTTGTGTTCAGTCTGTTGCTCAGGTAATACTTGACACACAAGTGAGAGGATGTATTGCTTGTGTTCAGTCTGTTGCTCAGGTAATACTTGACACACACGTGTGAGGATGTATTGCTTGTGTTCAGTCAGTTGCTCAGGTAATACTTGACACACACGTGTGAGGATGTATTGCTTGTGTTCAGTCAGTTGCTCAGGTAATACTTGACACACAAGTGTGAGGATGTATTGCTTGTGTTCAGTCTGTTGCTCAGGTAATACTTGACACACAAGTGAGAGGAAGTATTGCTTGTGTTCAGTCTGTTGCTCAGGTAATACTTGACACACAAGTGAGAGGAAGTATTGCTTGTGTTCAGTCAGTTGCTCAGGTAATACTTGACACACAAGTGTGAGGATGTATTGCTTGTGTTCAGTCTGTTGCTCAGGTAATACTTGACACACAAGTGTGAGAATGTATTGCTTGTGTTCAGTCTGTTGCTCAGGTAATACTTGACACACAAGTGAGAGGATGTATTGCTTGTGTTCAGTCTGTTGCTCAGGTAATACTTGACACACAAGTGTGAGGATGTATTGCTTGTGTTCAGTATGTTGCTCAGGTAATACTTGACACACAAGTGTGAGGATGTATTGCTTGTGTTCAGTCTGTTGCTCAGGTAATACTTGACACACAAGTGAGAGGAAGTATTGCTTGTGTTCAGTCTGTTGCTCAGGTAATACTTGACACACAAGTGAGAGGAAGTATTGCTTGTGTTCAGTCAGTTGCTCAGGTAATACTTGACACACAAGTGTGAGGATGTATTGCTTGTGTTCAGTCTGTTGCTCAGGTAATACTTGACACACAAGTGTGAGAATGTATTGCTTGTGTTCAGTCTGTTGCTCAGGTAATACTTGACACACAAGTGAGAGGATGTATTGCTTGTGTTCAGTCTGTTGCTCAGGTAATACTTGACACACACGTGTGAGGATGTATTGCTTGTGTTCAGTCTGTTGCTCAGGTAATACTTGACACACAAGTGAGAGGATGTATTGCTTGTGTTCAGTCTGTTGCTCAGGTAATACTTGACACACACGTGTGAGGATGTATTGCTTGTGTTCAGTCTGTTGCTCAGGTAATACTTGACACACAAGTGAGAGGATGTATTGCTTGTGTTCAGTCTGTTGCTCAGGTAATACTTGACACACACGTGTGAGGATGTATTGCTTGTGTTCAGTCAGTTGCTCAGGTAATACTTGACACACACGTGTGAGGATGTATTGCTTGTGTTCAGTCTGTTGCTCAGGTAATACTTGACACACAAGTGTGAGGATGTATTGCTTGTGTTCAGTCTGTTGCTCAGGTAATACTTGACACACAAGTGAGAGGAAGTATTGCTTGTGTTCAGTCTGTTGCTCAGGTAATACTTGACACACAAGTGAGAGGAAGTATTGCTTGTGTTCAGTCAGTTGCTCAGGTAATACTTGACACACAAGTGTGAGGATGTATTGCTTGTGTTCAGTCTGTTGCTCAGGTAATACTTGACACACAAGTGTGAGGATGTATTGCTTGTGTTCAGTCAGTTGCTCAGGTAATACTTGACACACAAGTGTGAGGATGTATTGCTTGTGTTCAGTCAGTTGCTCAGGTAATACTTGACACACAAGTGTGAGGAGGTATTGCTTGTGTTCAATCAGTTGCTCAGGTAATACTTGACACACAAGTGTGAGGAAGTATTGCTTGTGTTCAGTCAGTTGCTCAGGTAATACTTGACACACAAGTGTGAGGAAGTATTGCTTGTGTTCAGTCAGTTGCTCAGGTAATACTTGACACACAAGTGTGAGGAAGTATTGCTTGTGTTCAGTCCTTTTAGACTCAGTATAAGTATTTATATTAAAATGTAGCCTTGTATGTATTTTTGTGTATTCTTTTTATTTGTACATTGAGAATAATGACTTAAATTTTGAAATAAGGTTCACTGTGTAAATAAGATGGTTGAATTTGTGTAATTTCTTTCTTGTGCTTCGTTTTAATGGCATTTTGTTACACACCACTTTTTGTACACATGTGATGTGTGTGATGCAAACAAATTATATGAACATGTGGCTTTTCTATTTTTTTTCCTTAAGTCAAATCAGGCTTCTTTTTTAAGTTGTCCAATGTTATTTAAAACATCGCCACTTTCTGCTGATCAGCGGCACATCTTAAATATCAGAAGGAAAGACTTTCTCTTTCATAATTGCTACTAATGCTGCTTGTGGAACAACCTGCCAGACAGTCTGCGTCATAGATTCATTAGAACTTTTTAAGTAGAATTTAAAGATACATCTTTTTAAAGCCGCATTTATAAATTACTTGTAGGTTTTATTTGTCACAATGAATTTATTTTAACCATAATTATAGTTTCCCAAACTATTTTAGTGTATTGTTTTAATATCTTATTAATATATAATATATATATATATATATATATGTATTTTTAATTAATTGTTTATTTTATATATTTATTTATTGCTGATAAGTTTAGTTTATACACTATGAGTTTTAGACACTATATTTAATTAATTATCTATTATCATTTAAACAACTTGACTTTTTAATTGATTAGTCATATTTTATACATTTATATGTTACAAATGTTGTATGTACGCGCCTCTGAGCAGAAGCGTTTTTCTGGATTTTTCGGCGCTTTATAAATAAAAAAATTATTATTATAATATTATTATTATACACTGTAAGTTTTCTAGACCCTGGTTTTTCTGCAGTGCCGTGTATGCCCATGAGGAATGGCAGTGAACAGGAACTGACCCACCTGGCTCGGCGGATGACTAGCATCGCCCACTCCATGGTCAACTCGGTGGATTATAATCACGGACTCTTGGTAAGAACACACGCACGTATCCATGGTGACCAGTTCTGTGTACAGAAGACATCTGGCAAATTCACACAACTCAACTTTATACACTGTATTAGGTAGATTGCCAAATATATTCCGTTACAATATTCGCTTCGTATCCTGTGTTGTGTTGTGTTGTCTTAAACGTGTGGATTAGATATATAATGTAATGATTTTACTTGGTGTAGTTTAATTCTGTAGCAAGTGACTAAGTAAGAAACTAGTCATCATGTGGCATTTGTACACAGTGTAATTTAGTCAATTATGTTAGTAATAATAATAGATATTATTTATTCATGATAACCTTATAAAATGTACATTTTATCTTCCTAAGGGTCATGATTTCTAACGCAACTGTTCATACACTTAACAAATGACTACCATTAAAATGTAGTGAATAAAAAATAAAAATAAATTATCAAACAAGCTAAATAGCATTAATATAGTAAAGCGTTTAGTAAAAATGTTCATTGCATCGTGTGTCATGTCTAATTGAAAACATAATATGCAACAATAATATGCATATATGCACAGAAAGAGTTCGAGTTTCTTATTACTAGATCTAAGCCATTCCATATCTGTGCACCATTTACTGCAATTGAGTTCTTGAAGATGTTTGTGCTCTTGGGACATACAAGTCCCCTCTTACATTTGAGCGGGTTCTGAATGAAATGTTCAAGACCAATTTGAACAACGCACACATATGGTCTGGGGCTAACCCATTCACTGCTTTGTATACCAACTGTGACTGTGTATTTCAAGTGTTCCGGTAATGGCAGCCATGTTCTTACACTTGTTGATATAATAAATATGTAAGAGACGTAATTTATCAGTAGTGTAGTGTATTGTTTCTATCTGATGTTGTGCTGACTTTGCCATGTGACGCACGTGTTTGTTCCAGCCCGCCCCAGTGGCTGGCCCGTGCAGTGTGCCCCGAGTGAAGTCTAATCACAGTTGGAAGGGGAAATGTCTGAAGCTAATTAAAAACATGCTGGAACTTGAGGAGGCCAAGCCATTCCGTGAACCACTCAACGGCAGGAAATACCCGGTGAATATATGCGTCTGAAACTTGAAAGAAAAAATACACGTGGAGGCCGTCTTATTGTTTACAAGAAAACCACTCAGATATCACCACTGAGAAGCACTGATACACTGTGATGCATAAATAGTAAATTGGTTTTCATATTGAAGTAATTAAATGTAAGGTAGTTTTTTTATACTTCACTTTATTAAATTATTTCACTTCACTACACGTCTCAGTGTATCGTTTGTTTTGAATTTTTTTTATTCTTTAGGAATACAGTTCCCGCCTCTGTCAACGTTTCAGTGATTATTTGATTACCATATTTAGCATCATACAGACGGATCTTTGTGTTGTGAGTTGTACACACAGTGAGGGTACGGTAAATGTGGTAGTTATACAACAGTGCTATCTGGTGATATTTAAATCTTTAAAAGTATATAAACAATGTAAGAATGAGTGGTACCAACTACTATAGCCTCAGTTTTATGCATTGGTGCTGTGATTGCTGTCACGTGACAAATAATATTTGTTGTCTTGGTGATGTGACTGATCTATCTAGAATTCCACTAACTGTCTGGTAACAGGCCCACTGACCCGACACTGGAGTTTGTCGAGCTGGGAATGGATGCTTAGGTTTTTAAACATTTGTCCGTAACTTATCGTGACACGTCAGTCAATCATCAGAGAAATATGAAATGCATGCTAAATAAGGAATAGCACAATTTAAATATTTTTATGGGGTTTAGTTGTGTTTAATGCTAAAATATAGCAACATTGCATTGTTGAATATTAAAAAGATTCATTTATTATGAAGTAGACATCTGTCAAAACGTTAAGAAGAAAAAAATTTATCATAAATGTAATTTTTAACACGTTTCAGACTGCAGTACCCCTAAAAATATAACATCACAAAAAGCCTGTATACTGAACGATAACTGGAGAAATGATTCAGTTTCACTTGTTTGCGACAAACAAAACATATGTGTCTCTAATATTAGGATATAACATATTCAATGCCAAGTGTCAGACAGATTGCTATATCATGTCTCACAGGGCTACTACCTGCTGGTGCCGAAGCCCATCGACCTGTCTGAGATCGTGAAGCGCTTTCGCAATGGTTTCTATCACGCCCCACATGAGTTCGCCTCCGATGTCCGACTGATGTTTGACAACTTGAAGAAGTACTTCAAGAACCCTGAGTCTCTGGTAATGTAGTGAGGAGAATTACACAGCTGTAACCATGTGCATGTCTAGTTGTCCCCCAGACGGGGGTCAGTGTTTGTGGTTTTAACCATTTCCGTGTGACATGCCAATTTAGCAGCCGTACCACTTGTGATACTTCTGTTTCTAATCAAAACTTTTGGTAAAAGCTTTATTTTCCCACGAGGTAGTGTCATTAAAATGCACAGTCATACATTGAGGCCAGAAAATGTATCAGATGCTACTTATAAGTTTTACTTAGATAAATACCAATGGTTTGTCCATAAATATTATAAAGGGAGTCTTCTATGTTTTCCTACCTAGTAGTACCTACACCAAGCAATATCTACTAATTGTGTGCACAGATTCCTGTGTAATCTCTACATGTCACATCTTCACTTAACTGCTTGGCAGCGAATGATCACTGTGTCCTGTATTCCTATAAACTGTGAACATAGACTTTAGCAATGATATAAAACTTGTAGTAAGAAATGTGTGGACAAGTGGAGACATTTGCAGAACACGGCTGTCATTCTAGTGACATGTTACACCTTAGTCAAAGTCTCCTGACGCTGTTTCTACATTCAGCGAAGAAATTATAATAATAATTATGTTATATGTATTAATTATGTCAAATAAAGACAATTCAATAATGGTAGATGTAATGTCATAAATGATGTTCTGCTGTAGATATTTATCCAGACTCAGAAGGTGTCGTGGTGGTTTGAGGCGGAGTACCAGCGGATCCTCAGTACCACCTCCCCGTCCCCTGGGTGAGTGCAACTAATAGAGACGCAACTTCTATGAAACTCTTACATGGGGTGAAATACATAGAAATGTATTACAGTACAAATACTCTTGAGGGATTCACATACAAGTACTTCTAAATGCAAATGTATTTAAATTTTACATATATGTGTGGCGGTCTAGGAAAACCAGTCAGATTGACAAAAAATTATTTTCATTTTTATTTAAGAAAGGGAAATCTACACTGTTTACATGTCCTGTACTGTTTACTGTATTCAAATATTCCCACTAGAAGCAAAGTTACAGGAATTTAAAGTAGGACCCTATCAGAAATTACTTAAGGAGAAAAACGAGTTTTAAGGTCGAGATTAATTTTTCACATGAAAACCACACGTTATGATGCGTAATACAGTAACTGTTGCAGTTATGTTATAAAGTCCTGTGAGGGAAATGTAGCCATGTGTGTTACCTTTATTGTACTGAAAACAGTATCCAGTTGTGATGGTTACTTTTAAAGTTACACAAAATTAAGCAGGACACACATCACACTTGATTGCAGGATAAAATCGAGTTTTATAGTCGAGATACATTTTTCGCTTGAACACCACACTTTATGCTGCATAACACAATAACTGTTGCAGTTACCTTATAAAGTTCTGTGAGGGGAATGTAGCTGTGTTTGTTACATTTACTTTACAATATCATGCATATTCATCAACGTCAATGCGTTCAGACAACGAGTGATATCATTCGGCTTCGGTTCGTCCACGGGCGCCGCCATCTTTTATTTTTCGAAGATCGTAAACATGAAATGAAATTCCCCACAAATTCTGTCTTTCCAACGAAATCCGCTCCAGTAATGCGTTAAACAGTTAAGAAATATGTACAGACACAAACTATAGCAACATCAAACTAAACTAAAAACTAATCGAACTACTAAAACAACAAATTCCAACTTCCAAATACAAATCTTTCAAAATGCTGTAACGTAGAACGATCTTCCTAGTTACAAAATCCTCAAAAAATGCAACTTACACTTGGGTAATCAGGAAACGACTTGGTGAATGCATAAATAAGTATGTTAGCAAAAACATCGTAGTAAAATCTCAAAATGGACCGAGTGACCCAAAAACACTTTTACGACGCGTTTACGGGCAAATACGCCTAGCGACTTCCGACTGGTTTTCCTAGACTGCCACACATATCATAAGTGTTCTTTATGTGTGTACCCTGTACATATATGGACCGATCTTGTTGAAACTTGGCATGTTGGAAGATAATGTCATTCTTAAGATACCGTGTTAATATGAACACAAAATGTTTATTAGAAAACAAATTGCAGATTAATTAATATTTTATGCAATTACCTCCGTTGTTAAGAAAAGCGAACAAACTCTGCTGCTGTTATGCCTTGGGTAGGATGGACATATCTGGCTGAAATTTGGTATCTATTTGTGCCCAATCACTTGCATCCAAGTTTAGCAACTCCGCCACATTGAACGCCAATTTTCGCTTCGTCTTGCTCACTAACTAGGTCAGCAGTGACGCGAAGTAAATACACGGTGCGCATGCGGTTGTTCAGAAAATTATGCAAATGTTCCACGCTGGACCAATGAGAACGGTTGCCGGAGCTGTTGCTACCATGTGACCCCAGTTTGTTTACATAGCTGGCACGGATAGGGGGTCTATTCCAAGCTTTCTGGAGGCCGGAGAATGCATACATTAGCATAGATATGACCATATATGGACAGATGACACATTAAGCTACGCAGTGATACCCGTTATGATAGGGATCGTCCCAAAATTAGCGGCAAAGAATGCGCGCAATTACTGACATTTTCGGCTTTGTTTTAAGGAAATGGATAGTGTGGCAATCGATAAAACGAATACTAAAGAATAATTTTCAGGGAAAATCTCAAAATTGATGAATGCCAAATTTGTTTCACCAAATCGGCATTTACGGAAAATCTGATTTACCGACAACCGACCGCTTTTGTTAAGATGGGTCACATATATTTGTTTAGATATTTTGTTCATGTATGTCTAGAGCCTTGTGTAAGATTTTATTTTATGAAAAGAGGAATGGTGTACAGTTTAGCTGTAGAGTACTAAATTGTCTAGGGCATGTCGTAGAATGCTTCATGAAAATAATAACACCAACATGGAGCATGTCATGAAAATATTAACACCAACCTAATGCCTTAAACAGTGAAACTGCAGCCTATTTTAGGAGCATTGATATGGGGTATGTCTGCAAGATTGTAAACCCAGCATGTTGTTATCCAAGAATGGGATTTACATGCTTTTTGACATATTTTGCAACCCAGGTTTTGTTTAGTAAATATTTGAATTTAATAGTTTCCCTGGTGTTGTGTTGGGATTGAGTGAAATGTGTTTGTTCCCTGTTTCTAGTAACCCTGCTGCCCCACAAGCCAGCACCCCTGCCTCCACACCAGTCTCAGACACGGCCACAGCCAAGACAAACACACAACCGCGGCCAACTACGTCGTCATTGCTGCAGGTACATAGGTTGAATTGACATAATTCAGGGTTCATACAGGGCCTTAAAAGTCTTTAAAAGCCTTGAATTCGATTGGACCAAATTAAAGGCCTTGAAATCCTTGAATTTCACAACGTAGTCTTGAAAAGTCTTGAATTTAATTGTGGTCAATAAAATATTGTTTAGACTCAATTGTTATGACGAATAACAGCTGGAAAAGGAAAGTCGTGCACATTGGGCAATCGGCATTTCATTGTGGTCGGTGCTATTGTTTTCTTAGTCAAGTAAAAAGTGTAATGTTAACTTAATTTACTGCGCTTAAAAGTACATATGTCGTTAAAACAGTCTTGAATTTCTTTTTCAAATAGCCTTGAAAAGTCTTGAATAGCTTTGAATTTCAAATGTCCAAATGTGTACGGACCCTGCTCATTTGTTCTGTTATCTGGAACGGTCCATCCTCATTAGTTTCAGTATTCCCAGCAGATCACCTTGAACAATTGTAGATAAACTCAGCTCAGTTCTGGTGCTTTGGGTTTCACCCACTGTGGAATGGAAATGGTCGAAGGGGTAATTGTATTTGGATTCTCAGAAGTCAAAGGCTTTGTTTTGGAGTAATGTTTTTTTCAGTAATGAGACTGCCAGAGTCAGGATCGGTGAAATCAGTTGCCTATTTGACTCGGTTAACCTCCAGCCAGTGCATAGGAGGTATTCCAAGGATGGTGTATGTGCATTGTAGTTAACAAGTGCAATGTATAGGAGGTTTGCACAGAGGGTTACCAACCCCTGCTAGCAAAGGTGGAATTGTCTTCTCTTGTGAAAGCGAAGTGATGTAACGTTACAATCTACTGGACAGTCTGCGACTAATAGAGACTCACTTGATCTTTTTAAGTCCAACTTGAAAACACATCTTTTTAAGGCGCATTTGTAAACTACTTGTAGGGTATTTTATAAAGAATATATTTTAACTGTAATTATAGTTTTGCAATTTGTTTACTTACTTTATTATTAAGTTATTAATATAATTTATTATTTATTTATTATTTAATTTTATCTATTTATTGCTGATAAGCTTATCTTATGAACTAGGACTTTTAGAAGCTTTATTTAATTATCTATTATTATCATTTAATATTTCATCTTTACGTGCAAGTTTATAACTGATTATGAATATTTTTAATATGTATGTGTTACAATGTATTTTATGCGCCTCAGAGCGGAAATATTTCCGGATATACGGCGCTTTACAAATAATAAATTATTATTTATTATTATTATTATTGTGAAAGTGAAGTGAGGATGGTGATGTTATTACGAGAACATTTTATATATTAGTTGTATTTTCCCCCACATATTGATGTCACATCATTCTGTGTTCTCGTTGCAGGGCGGCCCCAATATTAGCATCTGTGTCAGCAATAAGCCGAAGACAGCCGAGTCATTGTCCAAGTCTGACCTCACACCCACACAGTCCAGCCGTGTTGTCGTGTTGGGTTCGCCACTGATAGCGACGCAGTCATCCCCACTGGCCTCCCCGGCGTCACCAATCACAACGTCGTCAATGTCGACTACCACCCTAACGTCAGTGACATCAACAATGTCGACGCCGACACCAACACAGAGTGACAAGAATAGACGTGTCGGACAGACGACGCTGCAGAGAAGTGGCAGCCTTTCTGGTAATTGGCTGTCTCTAATGTAGGCACTCAAAAATGACACTGGTACCTTTTTATCGGTGGTGTTTTAACGTGAACAAGTGAGGAGACGTCGAGAAATCAAAACATGATTTAAATTACTCTGTTTTTTTAATATGTGGATGAGGTTTATTGCTCATTATGTCCTCTGTTTGTTATAAACTCTTCCTGATGTGTCAATCTAGATATTTTCATTACTAAGTTGAGATGGGACTAGGTAAATTTGCACCAACCATGACTAAATCCCAGTTCCTCTTGATCCTTTAACCCCCCCTTTTTAAATAAAGTGTACTTTCCAGGAGTTGAGGATCTGTTGCATGTATGAATCACTGGTTTTCATTTTTCGTATCCAAATTCAAGATCTTAAATTTAATTTTACCTGTAGAGGCTTTCGTCTTGAATTTGGATATGAAATATGAAAACAATTGATTGGAAAAGAACTATCCTGAGAGATGTTCAATAATGTTGCATGAATGCTTTTGTGATAATGTGTGCTGCAGTGTTGTGATGATGACATTATAGTTTAACTTCTACATGCTACAAGCATAATGCAGTACACTTAACTTTGTTAATCTGGCCCTTTTATCACTACCATGTGTCAAAAAGTTAATAATAAAGGTGTCATGACTATGACTATATTTTGATGTTTTTTTAACCGTTTCTGTCTGAATTAACCAGGTTCGACTGCATGACACTACTTTCTATTAGGAAATAAAGACCTAAGTTGCTGACAATTTCATGTTTGTTTTATTTTTACATTAGGTAGTCCGCAGACACCAGCGTCACCCAGTCTGAGCCACCCGGAGAGTGAGTGTCCCGCCAGCCCTGGGGCCCAGCAGGAGCCAGAGTTGGGGATGAACATTGAGATCAGTAACATCTGGTTTGGTCGGGCACGCACCAAGCCTCAGAAACCCCTGCAGCTGAGTGAGAATGGCTTCACCATGCACCTCACAAAGAACGGAATAGGTAAATGTTTTGAAGAAAAATCGCAAACATTTGAAAAAGAAATATCTTTAGAGGGATATCCATAATAAAGGATTAATTTATGGAGGGAAGAAGTTAAAAAATCATCCAGGGATGAAAACTTTCTTCCTTTGTGTTACCTTATTGTGGCCCTAGATGAATAGAAACGAACACTCAGGTTAAAAATATTGTCACTGGTGTGTTATGACAGTTATCTTGTCACCAATCTGTTATGACAGTTATCTTGTCACCGGTGTGTTATGACGGTTATCTTGTCACTGGTGTGTTATGACAGTTATCTTGTCACCGGTGTGTTATGATGGTTATCTTGTCACTGGTGTGTTATGATGGTTATCTTGTCACTGGTGTGTTATGATGGTTATCTTGTCACTGGTATGTAATGATGGTTATCTTGTCACTGGTGTGTTATGACAGTTATCTTGTCACCGGTGTGTTATGGTGGTTATCTTGTCACCGGTGTGTTATGACGGTTATCTTGTCACTGGTGTGTTATGACAGCTATCTTGCCACTGGTGTGTTATGATGGTTGTCACCGGTGTGTTATGACAGTTATCTTGTTACCATTGTGTTATGACAGTTATCTTGTTACCGGTGTGTTATGACAGTTATCTTGTCACCGGTGTGTTATAAGACTTATCTTGTCACCGGTGTGTTATGAGTTATCTTGTCACCGGTGTGTTATGAGAGTTATCTTTTCACCTGTGTGTTATGAGAGTTATATCCAATTGTAGTCCCTTGGGGCAAACATGTCTTGAAACTATGTAAATTTATTTGTAAATGTATTTTCGTGTTTCTTAAGGATTTTACCACAAAATTAAATATTTTATTTCGTTTAATTTTTTTGAAATGCTGTTGCTCACGGGAGATCTTCTTGTGGTACTTTCAGTCGAGCCATTCCATGTGGGTTGTGAGGACATTGTCAAGTGCATGGCTCACCTGGGTCGCAACAAGAAGCAAACAATGTTCCTGTTTATTCTACCGAACTGCATGAAACGTCTGGAGGCGTATAATCCCCGCTTCAGTAACTGCAGCCTCATCGCCATCTTTGCGGCAAAGTTGGCGACAGCACAGATCAGCAAACTACTGCACATATTCTGGGTCATAAACAAAACTAGCCTGTTTGCGCCGGTCTTCAGTGAGATTGACCAAAAGGGCGCGCTTCTGTTGCTTAGCAACATCCGGCCAGAGATCATGCTGAAGACGAACGAACGCATCCAGCACATGATATTCGGTTCGACACCGGAGAAGAAAAAACCGGCACGCAGCGAAGGGGCAGTGGTGGTTGTCAGGAGTAATTCAGGGTCATCAGTCGAGGAAGTACTGTCACCGCCTGTCATGTGTACTGTCACAAGCACTGTCACTAGCACTGTCACGTCAGGGCAGCAGTCGTGTCACACCAGCTCTGGTGTCAGCCGGCAGGACACCTCGACGACGACAACAAACAGTATGGTGACATCGATGGCTTCTTCGCGTGCCCCCGCAATGTGTTTACGCACAATACCTCCGTGCACAAATCGGACGGTGTCAATAGGACTGCCGTCGACATCCGCCGAGATGTCACAGGTCAGCAGCAGCAACATCTTCGCCATAAGTCAGGCCATGCGGTCGCGGCTTGCACAGAGCCTGCCTGCAGACATGCAGAGGATCATCCGATCAAAATACAGCAGGCTCGTCCTACCCACGACCGTGTGCGATCCATCAGTGCCAGGTAGTTTTTCGGATGTGGTGTCGCCTGTGTTTTCAAACACGCCTGTGTTTTCAAACACGCCTCTGTTTTCAAACACGGCTAGCTCCTCACTGACGACGACAGCTCCGTCTGTGTCGGCAGACAGCGCGGCAAGCACCGAAAAGACAACACCCAGCCACCCGGTGGAGCCACCAGTACCCATGTATGTACACACACGATTAACGCGCTACGCCCCAATGTCGCATAACCATCTGATATGTCCTGCTTTACAACTGCGCCTAACCATGCTCTATATAAGCGATAATTTAAGCAGAAGGATGTCTAACCTGGTACTCTTGGGTTTTAATTGTTTTAGTATTATTAATTTTTAATATTAGATTTTATTTACTAATATGTACGTTGATTTTAGGTATATTTCTTGTAATATTGTTGTTTAGTCACATTATTAAGCTTGTGTTCGCAATTTGAAAGATTGTTGAAATGGTCAACTAAACATCCAGTTGCAAAACAGGCTGAATTAACTGCTATACCATTTGATGTTTATCTATGTTCTAGACAGCAGACATCATGTTACAAACAACTACATCAGTTACAGCAACAGAGAGCTTCCCTCTAATTGTGTGCTCACACAATGACTGCGTATATATTTGGACATCTTAAAAATCTACCAGAATGAGAATGTACTGAATGTTTTCAGACACATTTTCGTTTGTCCGAATACATTGTTTCTGTGACACAGGGAGGAAGAGGATGACGATGTTGATCTGAAGATAATCGATGAATTTTTAATCGACTCGAAGGACACTGTCACTCATACGCCGAAAGGGGTAATTCTCAGGGGTGTTTCTAACGGGTGTACATGCCAGCAGTGCTTTATAAACAACATTGCAACAGTGGACTTGCTAGATGGAGTAGAAAAATATAAATGACACTTGCTTCTTCATTTATAGCTTTAAGTAATTTTATAACTACATAATTCTGTTTAAGCACATGTTTATAACATATACCGCTTGTGCAGTGGGAGATGTTTTCATCTGAGATATGTAAACTTATTTTATGTGTGACCTACGTTAGGCCACTTCTGTATGTTTTTTTATATTGCAGATTTGCAGAATCAGTTGGTAGATTAAAATATTGGCTCAGATGGAATAATTTCCTATACTAATTGTATTACGATGTGATACATGAATTAACCACTATGTACACTAAAACACCTGAAGTAATTGTATAAATTGTATAAGTATCCAGGGGTGAGTATGTCACAGTGTACTTACATCTCAACCAGAATGCCAGCAAGCTCTGGCTTTTGAAACAATGCGGAGAAGAGTTGATTGTGTGAATGACATGACTTGTGGCATGACGGCTGTTGTGCTAAACACTGCTGCACACATTTTACACTTCAACAACTTTCCCTTATGATCATTTATCTGAAAGCTGAATTTCAACAAAATACACAACGCATGTGTCCGGCAGCCATGTTTTTCATGGCATGACGGAGGTCTTACTAAGCTATTGTTCATGTGATGGACGGTCCACTGAATCCCCCCATAGGTAAGAGTTGTATGTCCATATATGGGCGGGGTGAAAACTGCTGAGTCACTGTCGACAGATGCCCAATGGCGATGATGTCATGATGACATCAGAGAGCATGAGCATCCGCTGTCCAATCACACAGATGATTATGAAGCGACCAATGAAAAACCGCCACTGTGGTCACAGCTACGACTACGAAGGCGTCGAGGAACTGATCAAACAGCGCACCAACAAAGCGAGGTTCGGCCAACTTGTGTCATTTCAGTCTAGTTTCAGTGAAGTGCCATTTATGCAAGAAGACAAAAAGGAAACTGACACGGCAATTGTATTTGGTAATGTAGAAAATATATGAAACATTTTCTTTGAATAGGTTATTTAAATTATCGTTCAATTTAGTTGCAATTGTCTTAGGCAGGTAAGAAATTGTGTGGTACATGGAGTCCTTCATTGAAGAATGTGTATATCCATATATCTAGTTTATCCACCTAGTAATTAATTATGTTAGTGTGCTGTAATTAAATGTTTGGTAAGCTTGAAGAAAGTATTGCTGTCATCATTATTTTTAATGTAAATTTTACTTTCAGCAACGTCTGAAATTAATTTCTTATTCACGCCAGTGTAAGTTTAATGATGTAGTTGACAAATGTGACACAGGATGTGTTGTTCTGCAGATGTCCAGTGCTGGGCTGTTCCAATCTGGTGCCACTGCAGATGGAAGACATGCTCCGAGACGAGGAACGCTGGCGACTCATTCACGACAAGTCGACATGATATCACCAAACTCAACTGACTACCTAGCTGCTTGTGTAGAATGCAGACCCACCTCGATTTCGCCATTATAACTACATATTTGCTTAAATTTGCCACCTCAATGAGTTATTCATCATTAATAATAATAATAAAAGCATTTATATAGCGCCATAAATCCAAGTTACCTTGTTCGAAGGCACTGTTACAACAAATCATAGAAAGAAACTAAAAAATCTTAAAAACATGGCATCAAATATCGAAATAAATTATCATAAAAATACACATACTGATAATAAAAAAATACTAATACTAATAATACATATTATGAATGTAAAAGTATTCGTTCAACATAATCCAGGCCATTCATAAGCAACCTCTCATAGCAAGGATGTTCTTTCCATTGATTGTCACGTGTGTTCGAATGTGGTTTATCAGGCCAATCTTAGCTTGGGACAATTTCCCACATTGCGAGCATAATTTTTATTTTCTGAAAATATTTTATAGCTCTAGTTTTACTAGCCTCACAATTTTTGGGTTTATTTTTTGGGGAAATTAATTTTGCAGCATTTGTCATCATAAATATATAAAATACAGGAGTAGATAAATATAAAAATACAGATAAATTCATTATTAAAACAGTATGTGAACATTAATCATAATAAAATACAAGACTATAATATAATTTTAAAATTAAAGTTGTAATTGTAAATCACAAAGAAGCAATATATTTATAATGTGTATGACTAGTATTATTGGGAGCATTGGAATAAACTAACTGAATTGTCAAATTTATGCATAAATATAATTATAACGGCTAAATCGAGGTTGGTCTGGATTGTACACAAGAGTGACATGCTGTTAACTGAGATCTGACCAGGTCAAAATAATTTGTGTTCACATGTCATTTTCATGTACTGTATATTTGTCAAATCATTGAACATAACCAACATGATGTTTACATGGTTGCGTACAGTGAAAGTTGTCAGTAGAACTAAAACTATACATTAATCTAGCCAACTACCAGGTAACAAGCATTGATATCGATGTGTGACCATTTTCTACATGTACAGACCCATAATGTCATGCTAAAGTTTTAATGTATGGAGCTTTGCAGTAACGCATAAATGTATCCATAAAATGTAAAATTGTGTACCGGGTAGCAATTCTGTAAATTTCTGGTTTTTTTGTGTGCCCAGGATTTTCATTAGTGGTGTAAAAGGTTATGTGTAGTCGTGTATACTGGACTGTGTTTACAGACAGGAAGAACAAAATCTGTGACTAATGATGGCTGCTGATGACCAAGATGGTTTTGATATTTTATGCTCAAAATTAAGTTCAAATGTTTCCATTGTACAGTTAGATGTATTTGCTCTTCACCTGTGTTAACAATTAGGGGTTTGTTTGGTTAAAGGTTAGCATTTTGAATGGAGATTGCAACAGGCCACAACAATCCTGGGTGATGTGAAAATTAAACATTTCTATTTTAAATACCAAAGCCAGAATGGCTGTATTACAAAATGTAGTATTTATCATAACAGACTGTCCCGCCACATAATTGTTGGCTGTTTGTCAATAACAACAACGTAGTCTACAATAATGTACTATAATTGTACATAACATCAGCATAATCGGTTTAGTCTTATAACTACAAATGAAAGGTAGGCTATTTTGATATATGTTTTGACAGGTTTCCTCATCTGTGAATATATATCACTTATAAATATATAGTTGCATTAACAGTAACACCTTTTGATGCAACTTAGTGTTCATTATTTTCCTGTTATATTCTAGTTTGTTGGCAATTAATTGTATCTCGGTGTTTTATGCTGAGATGCAGCTCTCGATGTAATGACAACTGTATATTGCACTTGTTTTCTGAATCAATTTGATTTGCAATTAATTTTGTTCAGAGAAAACGAATGCCCGCATTTCTGCGGTCTAAGATCATAATTATTTTTATAAAAACATCAATAAAGTTGTTGCATTTAGTTGTGTATTTGAATTTTGTGATTGTATATGCAAGTTGCAGAAGCAGTTAATCATGTTTTTATAATAAAAGCATGAAAATATAGTGCTGGTGTACTACGATACAGAACACCTACTTATGCATGTGTCTGTTGAAAGTGATAATGGTTTCTTTTAGTCGTATTTCAAGGCTTGCACAAACGCACTATGCTTTATTTCAAACTGTGGACTAATCAATGTTTCTATTTCATGAACCAGGAGTAGTCTAGATCTCACGTACTGTTATGGTTTGAAATATGTTTTTGTATATACAGATATATAACTGGTTGTATTTCGGTCCTCTCTGCGCCAGAACCAAACTCATCTCACAAGGATTGATCCTTTCTCCTGCAAAGGTTTTCTCGAGCTTATGAGGACCTCTACATATGTCAAACACAAGTCTTTCAGAAGAAACATCTGTCTCGAGTCTCTGGTTTTGGACATCCACTGGCGTCACTGGAGCTTGTGTTATGTGATCCATCCACGTACAAATGGTTGTAAACACCTTGTCAGAAGTGCCTTTAACATGGTCCTAGGCGTAACCATCCATTTGTATGTGGCATGTGTCACATGAACGTCCTTCTGTGCAGGCGGTGGATGTCCTTGACACAGTGACAGGAGTTGGCTGGGCTTGCCGTGCCGAGACAGCTCTACACAACCCAGGCTGAGTCTGGCCTCATGTGGCGTGAGGCTGTCATCCATGGCCCGGAGGACAGGAGGCCTGGGGCGGGGACTAACAGGCCAACTCCACCCACTGATAGGAGGCCTGGGGCAGGGACTAACAGGCCAACTCCACCCACTGACAGGAGGCCTGGGGCGGGGACTAACAGGCCAACTCCACCCACTGACAGGAGGCCTGGGGCGGGGACTAACAGGCCAACTCCACCCACTGACAGGGACTAACAGACCAACTCCACCCACTGACAGGGACTAACAGACCAACTCCACCCACTGACAGGGACTAACAGACCAACTCCACCCACTAATATATACACAAAGCACCAACAAAACTACCAGCGTATCACAGTGGTGATTTTATATGTTTTATTGTTTCCAGGTAACAAAGTATGTGACGTCACAGTATGCTATTTTATGGCACATACAGTATTTGTATTATAATTTATTGTTTGTAATATTCTAGGGCACATTACACAACATTTAAAGTCTTGTGACATGTGTCATAAAGTACCCAGTTGACTCCATGTGATGACACTGCTGTTTACATCAATTGCAAAGGTACATCATTCAGTAACGTTCATTGTTATCTGTTGCCTGAGACAATGTTTAGCTGTAGAAAATACACCGGGAACTGACATGTTGCTCTACTTGTCAAACCAAAGTAAAGTTTCAGATATCTAACTGATTGTTTCCTTTTTACTAACACAGCCAATTATTTAGATACGGTGCTGTATTTCATTAACTAACTGGCATAAACCAATGGTGAATCCCCGTCTCGGGTGTAGTGGAATTAGTTTTCTTGTTGGATTTCTATTGGTACCACACATCCTTGAATGAATGCTTAGACCAGTTAACATGTTATGGATACGGGGAAGGAGTTAATTACTGAAGGGGTCATTAAAAAGTATTAATTATTTTAACAATACACACAAATGAAGTGAACACACAACAAAGTAAGATTTCAGTGACACTGTACCGCATGGGATTATTGGGTCGAATGTATTTCAAATCAAGTTGTGTATCGTCCTGGTGAATAACGACTGCTCCCTGATCACATTTTGACACATGACGAATACATTCGTGCTGTCAGCATTGACACCAGGAGAGCTGGTCCGATGATGTCACTGGTCTACTAAGACGTCATCATCAACTGTGTCATTGCACGACTTTCCCTTGAGCACCTGTGTCAGTCGGTCCTCCACCAGCCAGCGCTCAGCGATCTACGACAATGACACAACATCAGTTCAGTATTACACCTGATTTGGGTTCTAGATTACCATACCAGCTGACAAACAAAGGCATAATTATTTATATGTTAATTTTGAAGTCTATAATTTTAACTAGAATGATTCAAGAGTGCAAAGGTGGTACATAAATTACATAGAGAGGAATTTCCCTGAATCAGCCGTACTTTGATCAACATCTTGTCATGAGTGCAGGAATTAATAACCACATTCTATAAGTCCTGTAAAGTTTTGTCAAAATCATCTATTGAAATAAGATCACTTCGTCAGATTGAGTAACTAAATGAGGTTTTATTTTGAGAACATAACTAATAAAGATTACTCATTACACATGCACAAATGAGTTCATGCATGTTGTGGTCATGCAATAATACAAGGCAGGTCAGTTTTCACGAAATAAGTGAAAGTGTACATATTGAATCCAAGCTGCACCTTTAACTAAAATATTAATAGCACAACTATGCAGCCTAAGAATCTACCAGTTGTATCCAGTGGGCTGCAAAAGATTTCTTAAAAGTAGCTCATTTGCACTATTAGGTTACAAGGTACACATGAAATGGCATATTTAATTGTCATATCTTAAAAAACTACTGTCCTATCTTAACCAGATTTGCACTATATTGTTTGTACGATTAAAAGATGACACACTCAACAACAATCAATTCGCATATGATAATTCTTGGAATTCATGACTGGAGCCAGGTTTTGTGAACAGCTAGCAAACAGTACATTATTTTGTGCAATCAAACAGCAACTGATTTTGATTGAAAAAGATTTAATATCATCTAATGTTTAAAAAATATAAACAAATATTAAAAATCACATCTTTACCATGTGCAATGCTTTATTCAGCCAAACCACTTCATTGAACAACTCTATATACTGGTTTTTAGAACAAGACACACAAATGGGAAGAATTATATAGGTTCAATTTGCAGTGGGACTTTCCATACAATTGCCCCGTCAGAATGTCCAAAAAGTATTTCGTTACTGTTTGGAAACCTATTAATATTTAATAACTTACCTGTTCACATAGACTTAATACACTGCAAATTTTGCAGTAGTTTTAAAGATTTCTTTTAAAACTACTACTAAAGTAGCTTTAAAGATGTCATTTAATTAAAGTATGACATTTCATGAGGAGTAGCCTTCCATGCACGGCAGCAACAGAAACCTATATAGACACTGTCGTGGTCACACAGGTAATAGGTGTATTAGAATATATCTAGCTAAGAGAGACCCAGTAGAGGTAGCCACATATTGTTTCAAAACATACCACTTTTATTTTACACACTACACATTCTATAATTGTAACACTTCTTTAGCACCTATATCCTTGAAAATTCAAGCTCAGGAGTGCAACAAACAAAATAATTTGGCATAATCATAAATGGGGACAGACAAGTCATCGTCAGAACATGGAACCGCCAACAATTATGGTGGTAAAGCCATTTCAAACAAATATAAATTTTTTTATGAAATGTTATATTTTCAGTTGTAAAGGGAGTTGATTCTAGATTGTTGGCGCAGCTACGGAAAAAGCAATATTGAGATTAGTTTCTGTAGGAACAAAAAGTTGTTTGGAAACAGATGATCTATAAGGGTCCTAGAGATATCAGAGAAATGGAGCATACACGCAATTTTTAGCAGCATCAAACATCATGACAACGGCCTCCAAAGACAACACTGTATATGTTGATTCCATAATTTAATACTTTTCAACATTTGTCAATGTTCAGTAATGAAAGAAGATCAAAAGTCCCACTTAAATGATCATGCTCTTGGGAACCAAACAAAATAACATGATTAAATGGGTGAACACCTATTAGAATGCATATTTTGCTTCTCAAATTTGTGTATGCATACTGTATGCTTAATAGAATGAACTCTACAATTGCAAGTCATTACTCATTATGCTACATGTTTGCACTCATTTAATACCCTTACCTCAACACAAAAATAGGCTTGTATATCAACTTACTGACACCCTTATATGAAATCCTATATGCTTGAGTAGTGTGTATTTAATCATATGCTATACCTACTTATTACCTAAATTACTGTACTGCTAATCAACTCACATAGCCCTGGAAGAAGCTTATGGCATGTCTGCAGACAGTGGATATGTTTTGATCTGTCTGCCGTGGCACATGAGAACTGGACATACCTCGAGTAAGAATTTAAAGTATTAAACACATTATGTATGCCTTTATTGCCTTAACTGACAGGACCTTTTATTGTTTGTTCACATACGTCATGCCAGCAAGATGTGCAGTGCATGAACTAGTCGAATCTCGCTTGACAAAGACCTCAGTATTAATACAACCATTTCACAATTACAGTAACCGTCACAATAAATGTCCATATACAGTAAAGTATAAGAAATTCTTCTTGCTAATGTAGTCACTTCTGTCCAGTCCTAAAAGTGACCCTAATAGTGAGCTACTATTGGATAACAAATTGCTGATTTAGTTCAGTATGAACTGTAAGTTTGTGTCTATATACATGAACTGCATTTTTATGTCAGTGGCTGCCATGTTTTCAAACTGCAACAAGAAAGCCAGTCAATGCCAATTCTACAAACCGCCTGTTACTACTGCTAAGTGAGGGTTTGTCTGTACCAGGTATACCAAATATTTGCGATAACCATTAACGAAATGCCATGTTCACTTGCACACATGCTGGTAGAATCAGTACAGATTGTCGTCAGAAATGAAGTTCAGAATCACAAGTCTGTTTTATTCCTATTTTGCAAAAACAACATTGGTAATTTTGATAATTACATTGTTGTCACGTTATGCTAATATATTAATAACATTATTTTTGCCAGATTTAGTCACCGAATATTTATGTGTGAAAGAACCTTCCCAGATGCTACCACATACATGTACAATAGGATAAACATAACTAAGGAACAAGGAGCAGTGTAAAAATGGACATTCCTTGAGGAATATTGTAGCATTAGCATAACTGCCAGCAAGACTTTGCGCACCTCAGGCAATGGCATCTCACATCTGGTTAGCTATGATCCAGTTAAGGGTTGAATAAATTATACTAAATGCCACACTTGTCTCTATATTTATTCGTCTGTCTATAAAACTTGTACAACTGCGCTCACGTGCAACATTATACAAGTAAACAGAGAATTTGAGTGTGATACTGAGAAGGAAGTATAACAGTGAGGTTTCTGTGGGAAATAACAGGTTAAGGAAAGAAAGATGTTTACCTGGTCCCAGATGTCTAACATGCGTGTCGAGTGTTGTGTCCTTACCATAGGAGGCGTTCCATCTACAACACAGCACCCAGCGTACACAGTCATGTCTAATACGCAATATATCACCTACCATACCATTTCATTATCCTTCTTGCAATGACGCATGCAAGGCACTGACAAGAAGAACACTGAAGATTCCTCTCAGAATAGTTCTATCAGCATACGTATATGTAGTACTACCAGGTACTCAGTATACAAAAGAAGAGAAGTCCTTATATAGTGTTACCCAACCTTCAGGACTACACAGTGACATTTCCAACATGTTGAACTTGTTGGGATCCTTTTTATCCTATTTATCAGAAGCTACACTGATCAGGATCTGTTTTTTTTAATACATTGTCATTGGTTATCTTTGCATGAAGTGTTTGCTTTCGTGATCCACCCACTGAAATATGCACAAATACTGCAATATAAGTATATTAATGCATAAATGTAACAAAAAGTCTTAAATTACCAACATGCATTTTACATTTATGTTACATCAATGTTTAGCACTGGATATGGGCAAAATGTAAGTTACCCCTATGAAAGAAATATTAGTGTGCAGGTTAAATCGAGTCGACTTACCCAAAACTTTAACTTGAGAAGTTGTGTTATGTGGATTATTTTATTCCACATCAGATATAGAGACAGTCAGAAATGAGGAAAGCATTGATTTAACTGTGTTCGAATTATGTGGTGTGAACTGTATAAGTAAAACATATATTTTCATAAACGACTATAAATTAAGATGCCATCTTGACATCCTTCTTGACAAGAATTCAAATGTCTATAGTTAGTATCTACCTCAGCAATTGCAATGTTAGGAAACATTATGTAATTTACATGGAAAAAACTAGGTGCCCCGTTATTTTGATGATTGTGGGTGTGCAAGGTTTTGGAGCAGTTTTCATAAAATGAAGATGGTCTCACATGTTGACACCCACCTCCAGACAACATACTGAGGGTCTCTACAACCAACGGTCTCAGTCTCGTGTTGTCCTGACACAACATTGACTCAAGTAGCGGTGCTCCTCCAAGTTTACAAAACAGCTGGTTCAGTCGCCGCTCGTGACGGAACAACTCTTGAGCCAGCAGAAGACCTGATGGACCAAACACACAACATCAACGGCAACACATTTATAACGACCAAACACACAACATCAATGGTGACACATTTATAACGACCAAACACACAACATCAATGGTGACACATTTATACCATACAAACACACAACATCAATGGTGACACATTTATAACGACCAAACACACAACATCAATGGTGACACATTTATGTGGACTCTATGGGCTAAATCATGATATCAAGTACAATTCCAAGAAAAGTGCTGTGTTAATATTTAAAAGTAAATTTATGAAAAATGTTGATGTTCCATCATTTAAGATTAATGGTGAAACAATCCAGGAGGTGGATAATGTGAAATATTTGGGTCACTTTATTTCTAATACATTACGTGATGACAAAGATATTTTACGGCAATGCCGACAACTATATGCTAGGGGTAATACGCTATTGCGGAAATTTTACATGTGTTCCACTGAAGTGAAGCTGACTTTGCTTAGAACTTTCTGCTCTCCCATGTATACTGCTCAGTTGTGGTGGAATTACACAGTAGCAAGTATACATAAACTTCATGTGGCTTACAATAATGTGTTTCGCTTATTGCTAAATCAGCCTAAATATTGCAGTGCCTCCACTATGTTTGTAGAATACCATGTACCAGATAGTAAAGCTGTAATTAGAAACCTTGTATATAAATTCATGCGGAGACTTGATGCCTCTTATAATAAGTTGGTAATTGCAATTATCAACAGTGATATAAAATGGCAATCCAGGATAAGACGACATTGGATCAAAATGTTGTATATACATAATAGCTTTTGTTGAGTTTTGACTGATGTACCATTGTGCAATGTTTTTTTTCTTCTATTTACCATGTGCAATATTTTTATAGTTTTCTAGTCACTTGTATTTTTTTAAATGTTTATGTGGACATCTGTATGACACTGACAGTCTGAAATAAAGATATTGAATTGAATTGAATTGAATTGAATAATGACCAAACACACAACATCAATGGTGACACATTTATAACGACCAAACACACAACATCAATGGTGACACATTTATAATGACCAAACACACAACATCAACGGCAACACATTTATACCAACCAAACACAAAACATCAACGGCAACACATTTATACCGACCGACCGACCAAACACAAAACATTAATGGCAACACATTTATACAGACCAAACACAAAACATCAATGGCAACACATTTATACCGACCAAACACAAAACATCAATGGCAACACATTTATACCGACCAAACACAAAACATCAATGGCAACACATTTATACTGACCAAACACAAAACATCAATGGCAACACATTTATACAGACCAAACACAAAACATCAATGGCAACACATTTATACCGACCAAACACAAAACATCAATGGCAACACATTTATACCGACCAAACACAAAACATCAATGGCAACACATTTATACTGACCAAACACAAAACATCAATGGCAACACATTTATACCGACCAAACACAAAACATTAATGGCAACACATTTATACCGACCAAACACAAAACATCAATGGCAACACATTTATACAGACCAAAAACAAAACATCAATGGCAACATATTTATACCGACCAAACACAAAACATCAATGGCAACACATTTATACCGACCAAACACACAACATCAATGGTGACACGTTTATACCAACCAAACACACAACATCAACGGCAACACATTTATACCGACCAAACACAAAACATCAATGGTGACACATTTATAACGACCAAACACACAACATCAATGGTGACACATTTATAACGACCAAACACACAACATCAATGGCGACACATTTATAACGACCAAACACACAACATCAATGGTGACACATTTATAATGACCAAACACACAACATCAATGTTGACACATTTATAATGACCAAACACACAACATCAATGGTGATACATTTATAACGACCAAACACACAACATCAATGGCGACACAGGTATACCGACGAAACACACAACATCAATGGTGACACATTTATAACGACCAAACACACAACATCAATGGTGACACATTTATAACGACCAAACACACAACATCAATGGTGACACATTTATAACGACCAAACACACAACATCCATGGTGACACATTTATAACGACCAAACACACAACATCAATGGTGACACATTTATAACGACCAAACACACAACATCAATGGTGACACATTTATAATGACCAAACACACAACATCAATGGTGACACATTTATAACGACCAAACACACAACATCAATGGTGACACATTTATAACGACCAAACACACAACATCAATGGTGACACATTTATAATGACCAAACACACAACATCAATGGTGACACATTTATAACGACCAAACACACAACATCAATGGTGACACATTTATAACGACCAAACACACAACATCAATGGTGACACATTTATAACGACCAAACACACAACATCCATGGTGACACATTTATAACGACCAAACACACAACATCAATGGTGACACATTTATAACGACCAAACACACAACATCAATGGTGACACATTTATAATGACCAAACACACAACATCAATGGTGACACATTTATAACGACCAAACACACAACATCAATGGTGACACATTTATAACGACCAAACACACAACATCAATGGTGACACATTTATAATGACCAAACACACAACATCAATGGTGACACATTTATAATGACCAAACACACAACATCAATGGTGACACATTTATAACGACCAAACACACAACATCAATGGTGACACATTTATAACGACCAAACACACAACATCAATGGTGACACATTTATAATGACCAAACACACAACATCAATGGTGACACATTTATAATGACCAAACACACAACATCAATGGTGACACGTTTATACCGACCAAACACACAACATCAATGGTGACACATTTATAACGACCAAACACACAACATCAATGGTGACACATTTATAACGACCAAACACACAACATCAATGGTGACACATTTATTATGACCAAACACACAACATCAATGGTGACACATTTATAACGACCAAACACACAACATCAATGGTGACACATTTATAACGACCAAACACACAACATCAATGGTGACACATTTATTATGACCAAACACACAACATCAATGGTGATACATTTGTAACGACCAAACACACAACATCAATGGCAACACATTCATACCGACCAAACACACAACATCAATGGTGACACATTTATAACGACCAAACACACAACATCAATGGTGACACATTTATAATGACCAAACACACAACATCAATGGTGACACATTTATAACGACCAAACACACAACATCAACGGTGATACATTTATAACGACCAAACACACAACATCAATGGTGACACATTTATAACGACCAAACACACAACATCAATGGTGATACATTTATAATGACCAAACACACAACATCAATGGTGACACGTTTATACCAACCAAACACACAACATCAACGGCAACAAATTTATACTGACCAAACACACAACATCAATGGTGACACATTTATAACGACCAAAAACACAACATCAATGGTGACACATTTATAATGACCAAACACACAACATCAATGGTGACACATTTATAACGACCAAACACACAACATCAATGGTGACACATTTATAACGACCAAACACACAACATCAATGGTGACACATTTATAACGACCAAACACACAACATCAATGGTGACACATTTATAACGACCAAACACACAACATCAATGGTGACACATTTATAACGACCAAACACACAATATCAATGGCAACACATTTATGACGGAAGTAAGTAGCTCTAAAAACATAATTGGACATCCGCATTTTGGTGGTGCCACTGATATCAAATTAACATAGTAACATGTAGATTGGATGTAACTTTTATCAGAATTTATCTATGTCAGAGCTAGGTTTATTTGTGACTTTGTTCTGAGGACCACAAATCAGTTTGAAGCTAGACATGTGCAAGAACACATGGAGACACCATAAATAATATCCACTCATAATTTAAGGTAGAAAAAACATTTTAAAGATGTTTAAAAAATTACAGAAGATGATAAGGTTTTAAAGAATAACCTAAGGTAGAAACAGCTGTGTTATGACATGGGTGGTGTCAGCTCTGCTGTGCTACTCACCCATTCTCTGCAGGTATTCGTCTTTGTCATTCACCCGCAGGAAGTCGACCAGTTTGTGGATGACCCCCTTCTCTGACATCAGCATGTGCACCTGGCCAAAGTGACGTCACATCACACGTTTAACATTTCCAAAATTAACTATTACAGATGATTTATTGCCATTATTGACATAAATATTGATGTCAAGTTGGAATGTGTCTTGGTGACTGAGATACAGTCGTTTTCAAAACTCAGGGAACAGAAACTAGAACCCGACAAACGAAACTGTGCGATGAGTTTTATAGGTAACTGCACAGATCTTGAAAATAATGCAGTATCGTACAGGGGGCATGCAATGATTTTAGAAGTCACATTGCAAGACTGAAAAAATGAGATCATGTAAATGCCATTGCCAAGCAATTTTTGATATGTTGAAGTTTTGTAATATAAAGTAAAGGAAAGTTCTGATATACACAGTATCCAGTCCTCAGGACTGTTCAAATCACTTCACAAGTTTCCCTGACAGACTTGTTCAATCAAACACCATCTCACCTTCACTGGGAAGCATCCAGCCATGCTGCAATTAATACACAAAGGCTGCTCATATAAATATCCACCAGTCACACATATATGCAGGCACTCATTTATACAGCTTAGTGAACTGGAGCAATTAATGAAGAGTGTAAAAAATTGCCCAAGGCTTTATCACCACTGCACAGGATTTGAGTCAAGAATCCAAAGCTCTATCCTAGAGCCATTGCGCTCTACGATCCAAAGGGTTGTTAGAAATGAGAGCGGAGGTATCATCATGTTCCATGTGGTCTACAAGCACCACTCACCTTGCTGTGTACTGCGAGCTGATAGAGCAAGCAGAGCATGTTGATCTTGATACTTCTGTCCTTACTGAAGAGTTCCTGCAGCATGGCCTTGCCACAGACGTCGACGAGTCTGGAGTGACACTGGCCCACAGGGGACAGACTCGGGTTGAACTGGGTCTTCCAGCTCGGCACCAGCCCAGGCCGCTTCAGTGCTGGTGGTGGGGACTGCTGTTGCTTGCCTACAAAGGGCCATGCCGTTACCACACTTACATTTTTACGATCATTATAAATTTTCCGATTGATGTTTTTGCGCATGCGCGATAAATGAAAAAAATCATCAATGTGCAGCGAAACAACAAAGCATTTTTGGTATAAATGGCCACGACCATGGGCTGTTCGTTAACTTTCCTATGATGATTACTGTGAAGAGTTGCTTAAAAGGTCGTTCAATACAATAACATCTTACGTTTGTTTATATCACTGTGACGGATTATGGCGCACTGCAGTCACGTGATTTACACTTGCTATCAAAACATGCCTCAAAACTTGTTTGCCTCGTGTTACTTTGTGAAAAATAACTGCAGAGAGATTATATACATCCTAACGAACAACACATAGTATTTATACCATAAATGCATTGTCCTTTCGCTGCACATTAATGATTTTATATTTATCGTGCATGTGCAGAAATGTCAATTGGAACGTTTATAACGCCGGAAAAATGTAAGTGCTACAGCGTCACACAGCTAGCTCAGTTGTTGTTTATTGGGATTTAGACGCATTACTGTTTGTTTGTTGGAATTGTACGAGGCATATTTCATATATATATTATCACAAGGTATCGTTGCACACCAGTTGCTGCTGCTGCTGACTACTCTGAATTTAAGCTCTGCCAATGAAACTGCCCAGCAGATGTTCTGGTTGCCTCCAGGGCAGGTGACCATAATATAAATATATTTCAGCCAACCATGCAGGAATGCTTAGGACGTGAATAGTTATTCTGCTGGGATTTCTATCCATCTTCAGATTGGGACGGATATTTGTGCTGTTCTTATGGCTGATGCAGTCATGACTAGTGAAGTCAGTTGTAGTTAACTCCTGCACCAGTTTTGCATGGCAAACAACCACGACTTGCGAGGATGTTTCAAGCTGTGCGTATGGTGTGTGTGTGAGTGCATCTGTTTGCCTGAGTGACTGCATGCATACAGGTGTGTGCATGTAATATATCAACACATAACTGTCATACTAATTTCATTATTTTACCACAAGTTATTTGATAGCCTAACATGACATTTCGTATGCAAGTAAAACATGCTCACGTACAATGTGTCAGTAATACAACTTAATAAATTATTATATTGCATTAATGATATGTCATGGTAAAAAAAAATTGAAACTGTTAGGTAGATGACAACATAAACAAACAAATCTAAACGGAAAAACCTTACAGCAGGCATGCAGTTATTCTATGATAATCTGTAATTCTGGTAATTTCCATTCAGATGACAATCTTACATGAAGCAGTAATGTGTACACAGACTTACCTCCAGCGCCCGGCTGACTCTCTGTCTTCTCTATCAACTTATGGGTGGCTCTTCCTACAATGTACAGCTTGTTATAGTTCTTTGGATGTCGTTTGTGAACTTTTGTTTCAGACAGTTCCTTGTCTTGTGCGTTACTGACAAGTCCCTTCCCACTTGTTGGGGACAATGACTTCTCCCTTTTCTTATGTGTTCCTGCACGCTCTCTCTTCGCTGTGCTGTGCCTCGGTGATGTTTCCGTCTTCTCTACACGCTGCTTGGGACAACTCTCCCTCTTGTCTACACCTTGTATCAGCAACATTTCTTTCTTGTCAACAGCCTGCTTTGAAAATATTTCTTTCTTTTCCATATTTTGCTCTTCAAATCCTTCATTTTCCGGCCGAATTAACTTCAGCAATGATTTCTTCTTTTCCATATCTTGTTTTGATGACATCTCTTTTGGTTCCTCGTGATCACACGGTGATGTTTTCTTCTGACTGACACCCTGTGTCTGCGATACCTCTGCACTCGTGACTATGTCCTTTAGACACACACGCTCCTTCTCTGTACGTTGATCCAGCGGCGGATCAGTCCTGGCCACATCTTGCTCAAGAAACACCTCCTCCATCTCTAAATTCTGCTTCTGCAGAAAATACTGCAGCTGCAAATGTCGCATTGACTTTGGCGCGGACGACGGTCGCCGGAGCTTGTGCCCACTCCGAGGTCTGTTGGACGGATGGGTCTCCTCTGATGCTGACCAGCCACAGGGAGTCCAGCCAGTGGGCGGTCTCCCAGATGTAGCCTTCTTGCCAGATGATGGTCTGCCAGATGACAGCCGTCCAGATGATGGTCTCCCAGACGGTCTGCCAGATGATGGTCTCCCTAGTGAGGACCGTCCAGATGACGGGCGGACTCGGATGGCGGCCGACGCGCTCTGACAACGTTCCTGCTTCCTGCGAGCAAACTGGTCGTAGTCGGTGGTCGAGAACGTGTTCGACTCTAGCAGTGCTCTCACGGCCTCCTCGTGCTTGCTCTGTCTTGTCTGACAACTCACCTCTTGTCTGTCCTGAGAGTCTACAGCAGATGAACTTGTATGTTCTGACCCGTTGTGTTGTACAAGGTCTACATCAGTCACTGGACTGTCACTAGTGTCTTGTGAGCCGGAGCTGTCTGAGGTAGTAGAGTCCTTACGAGGCACATAGACGTTTATGTGGACACCCTTGATGTCATTGTCTTCACATCCCAAACCTCTTTTTGTGTCCCTCTCTGGTGCATTAATGTGATGCAAACCTTCGTTGTTGTCTTCCCTATCTGTCTTGTTTTCTATGTCTTTCTCTTTGTTCTCGTCAGCATCCTCCTTGTGTTTTTCTTTCATCTCTGTTTGTTTCACTTCTCCATTTGTTGCAGACGTCTCTATTAATGGCTCTTTCTTAGATTCATCACCGTCCTGTCCTTGTTCCTCAGTTGCTGGTGCATGGGTCTGTTCAGTGCTTGTCCTGTTACAGACAAAGCAAAACAAAACAACGATAACACGATTAGTTAACCTTTTCTTGCATACTTTAGATTAGATGCAATGACGTTTAAATGGAGACAGCTATGAATCAAAAATGAGGTCTATACTGTTGAAGATGTCTAACCAACTCTGGGGAACCACACAAAGCAAAGGCTTAGGAATTTGTTTTCACCGTTCAAAAAGTGAGACACTTTTGAACAACTAATTTCAATGACCAAATTAATGCAAACACTATTGAATTTCCACAGAAGATAAAACGAAATTAGAAAAACTTAGGGATATAGCAATTAATGCTGTTTGAGGTTTTTGCCATGCATGTTATATAGAGCTATTTGACAAAATTGGACACATTTCTGGTTGAAAGTCCACAATTTGCATCCGCCAAAATTACATGATAGTTCTATGTAAGAGAAAGGACAACAGCATACATGTGACCTGATGACAGACTATTTCTGCAAATTAATTAGTAAACTATAGTTTTCATTTGGAAAATCAAAAGTAACCAGAGCCTCTTCTGTTTGAGATCTATACCAACTACATAACATACATTTGGATGATTAACCTCCTCTGACTGTACACAGTTGACTGACAAGACACAAGCATCTCTGATTTGTGGAAGATAAGTGCAATATCACTGTGCTACAACGCTGACATGAACATACTTCTCTTGAGATGAAGCAGCCAGTTGTTCTGCAAGTTCATCCAGCGGCTGCACCATGTGACTGAGAATGTCCAGAACAGTCCTCTACAACAGTGCCTGTATACCCAGTAAACTGCTACACTGACATCTATATATGCTAATATGCTAACATTGAGATGTTGTAATACTACTTAATTCTATATTGAGATACTGTATGTATATTCAGATACTGACAAAAGTCAGTAGCCTGTGTTCATTTTCTTCCTTGGACCTGTGGCAAATATTTATATATTTATACAAAAAACTTATGAAGTCTTGGAAAGGTGGGTGGAGGCTGATTAGGGGAGAAAGCAGGAGGGAGATAGACAGAGAGATATAGTGAGAGAGGAAGGAAAGAGGCAGGGGGAAAGGAAGCAGCGGGAGGGAATGAGAGTGGGGAGAGATAGAGAGAGAAGGGGAGTAAGGAGAGTGAGAGACAGCAGGGTGAAGTGAGAGAGCAAGAGAGAGAGAGAGAGAAAGAGAGACAGAGCATGAGAGAGAGGGTGAGAGAAAGAGAGAGAGAGAAAGAGAGAAGAGAGACAGAGCATGAGAGAGAGCGCGAGAGAAAGAGAGAGAGAGAGAGAAAGAGAGAAGAGATCGAGACAGAGCATGAGAGAGAGCGCGAGAGACAGAGAGCAAGAGAGCAATAGAGCAGTGAAGTGAGAGAGTGGTCTCACCTTGATAGTGTTGTCAGTGCAAGCGAGCCAGGGTCCCACACTCTCCAGTATGCCCGCCTCAAACAGCGACACGCGGATGTCTCTCTGCAGTAACTTTGCCTGCCTCAAACCTTCATCCAAGCCGCCGGCCTCATCCTCTGACTGTTGTGAAGACGTCCCTCCATCCTCACCCCCACAGAAACAGCAGTGTCCGTACTTGTGTTCACAGTCACTGTTCAGCTCCATCCCTAGCTGCCCTCTGAGCTCATCACACATCTCCAGATACATCTTCTCCGTCGTGCTCTTCAGCATCTTTGATGTCTTCTTCTTGACCTCGGGACCCGAGGCATCATCAACAGACTCACTTGATTCAGTTGTTTCAATGATATCAGCTGTCTCAGTGAAGTCTGTCGACTCCAACTGCGTCTTTGACTTTTCACACTCGGGTTCATTTTCTTGTTTCGGATCTGTGGCTGTGCATTCAGTTGAACGATCACCGCCAGGTACCGATTTCGTTGCAGACAGGCAGAGACACCTGTTGGTGTCGTCCGCTGAACATGACACCCACATGTGAATGACACCAAGAATTGCCAAGATCAAGTTCACCTAAGTACAAATGAAATGAACTACAGTACAACACGCTTATAATGAACATGCATAATTATAACAAACTGACAGATATAACGAAAAATTTCCTGTGTACGGATGTTTTTCCCTATCTTTTCCATTATAAGTGTTCACATATTTACGACCATGGATATAATTAATACACGGTTATAACAAACACATTTTCTCAAACAAATGTTGCCCTGTAACAAATTTGTCTCCACATGAAAATCGCCGTTTTTCGCAAATATTTCCCACCCTTGTCCAGGAAGTGAGGCTGTGGCACCACATTCAGTGCCGAAGTAATTAGGCCAATGACATAACAGGACTGGACAGTCAGAAGACATTGAAGCATACAGCAACTGGCTTCAGGCGTTTTGTCTTCTAGCTGCTCTAGACTACTGCAAATAAATGTCAATGGAGTACTTCTTCAAAGTAGATTAACCGGTATCACATTCTGTGTGTATTGTAGTTAACATAGCACAGGTCTTGTTTTAGTATTGTACTCGGCATGTGTTTACATCATATTTCATTCCTTTTTTCACACAAGATGGACTGCGGTGTTTTACTGCAGCTACATTTAATAGTTACATTTGTAAATGTTTTATATATCACATTTCACAACAAATTTCGCTGTTTAATCTGCATGTCTATTTTTTTCATGTTCCTGTAATTTGTGTACCTTTCATGTACAAAACATTACACACAATAAAGTGACATTTTTAGTACACAGCTACCACAGTAGCAGATACACTCACACATAGACTAAGCCACCAATACCTCTTCCACTTCAAAGATACCCTTCAGGTCAACAGAGTCATGTCGCTGCCTATTTTGTGGTGTGTTTGTTGACATTCCAGTGCCACTGACGCGCTGTTTCGCAGCAACGTTTTTACGATATGCTTCCTTCACTGACTGAATAAGCATTGTCCATCCGATGCTATGAACAAATTTTTTGGTGAATACATGAAGCAAATCAACCACACAGGTGGTGCCATGGGCCAACTGAAGGATCACTATGTTCTCGTTGATGCGGGAAGGTGTTCGTGTTCTGCAAAGATTCACACAAGAAACATGGGTTGATAGTTCATTACACATGACATTTATTATCATACATTTGCCCATATATGGACTGATGACATGCCAAGTTTCATTGTGACGCCAGATTTGTAATTGATTGTCCCAAATAACACAAAAATACATAAAACAGACTTAAACAAATGGTACCAAAAGTGAAAACTGATAAAATTATTATTAATGAGAAATGGAAAAAAGGGAAAAATTAAAGGGATATCTCAAAATGGTTGGATATGCAATTTTTCCCACAAAAACAGCATTTACGGAAAATCTGTTTTACCGACATCCGACTCGTTTTGTTAAGAACGGTCATATTACATATTATTACATATTACATGTATATGTATATTTATATGTATGTATGTATGTATGTATGTATGTATGTATGTATGTATGTATGTATGCATGCATGCATGCATGCATGCATGCATGCATGCATGCATGCATGCATGCATGCATGTATGTATGTATATATATATATATCATTCATTCACTAGAATTAGGCTAATCATTGTACAACAGTACAAATTACAGAAATGCACATATCACTAATCTGTTTCAACATCCAGTTGACTCTCAAAATATTATTATTAGTACATCGACTTACTACAACCAACATTTGAAATCACCATTCTGCCCTGCCCTGCATTACAGACCCATGGCCGGGCCATGGAAACAAGGAACAACTTGACAACGTTCCCATGTTTTCCATAAACAAGGGTCCAGAGTGTTTCTAGTTACAACTCACGTGCTTTGTGGCTGTTTCTGGGATTTCTTTCCAGCAACGACACAATCTATTCGGAGCTGCATGAGGATGCCGAGAATAACCACCAGGTGGCAGAGTGTGTTGATGTGGGCGCGGTCGTTGACCTTGGCTGGCTGCAGGTGCACCTTGACGATGTGGCCCAGTCGGTCTCTTTCCATCCTGGCTGCACGAAGGCACAGACATACACACGTAGAACGTTACAACTGGCACAGAGTTACAGACATACACACGTAGAACGTTACAACTGGCACAGAGTTACATACATACATACACACGTAGAACGTTACAACTGGCACAGAGTTACAGACATACACACGTAGAACGTTACAACTGGCACAGAGTTACAGACATACACACGTAGAACGTTACAACTGGCACAGAGTTACAGACATACACACGTAGAACGTTACAACTGGCACAGCGTTACAGACATACACACGTAGAACGTTACAACTGGCACAGAGTTACAGACATACACACATAGAACGTTACAACTGGCACAGAGTTACAGACATGCACACGTAGAACGTTACAACTGGCACAGAGTTACAGACATGCACACATAGAACATTATAACTAGCACAGAGTTACAGACATACACACGTAGAACATTACAACTGGCACAGAGTTACAGACATGCACACATAGAACATTATAACTAGCACAGAGTTACAGACATACACACGTAGAACGTTACAACTAG
Organism: Oasisia sp. SBJ-2009; assembly: GCA_964017155.1. NCBI lineage: Eukaryota > Metazoa > Annelida > Polychaeta > Sabellida > Siboglinidae > Oasisia > Oasisia sp. SBJ-2009. The sequence continues at coordinate 39,361,247 of OZ024861.1, read as the reverse complement.
CACAGAGTTACAGACATGCACACATAGAACATTACAACTAGCACAGAGTTACAGACATACACACGTAGAACATTACAACTAGCACAGATTTACAGACATGCACACATAGAACATTATAACTAGCACAGAGTTACAGACATACACACATAGAACGTTACAACTAGCACAGAGTTACAGACATGCACACATAGAACATTACAACTAGCACAGAGTTACAGACATACACACGTAGAACATTACAACTAGCACAGAGTTACAGACATACACACGTAGAACGTTACAACTGGCACAGAGTTACAGACATGCACACATAGAACATTATAACTAGCACAGAGTTACAGACATACACACGTAGAACGTTACAACTAGCACAGAGTTACAGACATGCACACATAGAACATTACAACTAGCACAGAGTTACAGACATACACACGTAGAACATTACAACTAGCACAGAGTTACAGACATGCACACATACAACATTATAACTAGCACAGAGTTACAGACATACACACGTAGAACGTTACAACTAGCACAGAGTTACAGACATGCACACATAGAACATTACAACTAGCACAGAGTTACAGACATACATACGTAGAACATTACAACTAGCACAGAGTTACAGACATGCACACATAGAACATTATAACTAGCACAGAGTTACAGACATACACACATAGAACGTTACAACTAGCACAGAGTTACAGACATGCACACATAGAACATTACAACTAGCACAGAGTTACAGACATACACACATAGAACATTACAACTAGCACAGAGTTACAGACATACACAGATAGAACATTATAACTATCACAGAGTTACAGACATACACACATAGAACATTATAACTAGCACAGAGTTACAGACATGCACACATAGAACATTATAACTAGCACAGAGTTACAGACATACACACATAGAACATTATAACTAGCACAGAGTTACAGACATACACACGTAGAACGTTACAACTGGCACAGAGTTACAGACATACATACATAGAACATTACCAACTAGCACAGAGTTACAGACATACACACATAGAACATTACAACTGGCACAGAGTTACAGATATACACACGTAGAACGTTACAACTAGCACAGAGTTACAGACATACACACGTAGAACATTATAACTAGCACAGAGTTACAGACATACACACGTAGAACGTTACAACTGGCACAGAGTTACAGACATACATACATAGAACATTACCAACTAGCACAGAGTTACACATACACACATAGAACATTACAACTGGCACAGAGTTACAGACATACACACGTAGAACGTTACAACTAGTACAGAGTTACAGACATACACACATAGAACGTTACAACTAGCACAGAGTTACAGACATACACACGTAGAACATTACAACTAGCACAGAGTTACAGACATACGCACGTAGAACATTACAACTGGCACAGAGTTACAGACATACACACATAGAACGTTACAACTAGCATAGAGTTACAGACATACACACGTAGAACATTACCAACTAGCACAGAGTTACAGACATACGCACGTAGAACATTACAACTGGCACAGAGTTACAGACATACACACATAGAACATTACAACCAGCATAGAGTTATAGACATACACACATAGAACATTACAACCAGCATAGAGTTACAGACATACACACATAGAACATTACCAATTAACACAGAGTTACACACATAAAACATTACAACCAGCATAGAGTTATAGACATACATACATAGAACATTACAACCAGCACAGAGTTACAGACATATACACACATAGAACATTACAACTAGCACAGAGTTTCAGACATACACACATAGAACAAATGTTACTAACTAGCATAGTTATGAGAAATACATTTATAGCAGGTAAAACACAGATACTGCTGCATACAAATACATATAAAAAACTTAGATTTAAAAAATAAATAAGTAAAAATACAATAGGTTAACAAAATACTCTAAAAGGTTAAGAAATAAGTATATATAAACATTAGCGTGGACAATAACTAAGCAATAATTAAATATGTAAAAATTGGATCACCCATTTACAGTGTAGAATGATCTTGCCTAGCTAGTCCAGTTCACAAACACTTTATCTCACAATTTAACAAACATCTAAAATGTTAACATTCTTGCTAAATTAACTTCAGATATATTTGTCTACAGCATTACATTGACAAACATCCTACTCATATTTTCTCAGCAGTGGCATCCTAAGATCTGTGTCCAGATTTTGTATAAATAGTCAACTTTGAAGTTTTAAATGTTGCAAAATTGTATTGAATAAATGTTATATGAACAGGTATGTTTAACGTATTTATATTTGTTGACACATTTTTATAAACTGACATATCAATTTAGTAAAACGAACGGCAAATAAGCAAAATAATATTAGTTTTACAATACAAGTCAAAATTTGAAAACCATTAATGAGACTTTACAAACAATATTCAGTAATAACATATAATTATGTATTTATGTAAAATGAATACATACTTGTATAATCCAACATAAGAACACATTCAAATTTGTTATTGTATCAAGTGCAATAACACTATATGGCAATAAATCTTATCTCATATTTTTAGATAGCGCAGCTATAGTGTCATGTTCTTAGGGTTAGCTGAAGCCAATTTATTGTTCATCTACACATCTGACCATTCCAACATCATGTGAATTTGAGACCTCCACCAAAGCTTACTTGAACAGTCGAGTGAAATGTAAATAACATTTTCTTTAGATTTTTAATGTTTTACGTTCCAGGAACCTATTTACCCCAACCCTTTCCCACCTTATCCCTAGTACATTACCTTCCCTGCGTATACTGGCAGCCAGACTGAGGGTGAAGTCTTGGAGTGAACGCTCAAACCTGAGGAGACTCCTCATGTACTTGTTGCGTCCGTCCACCAGCTGTGAGTAGCCATACTTCTCCGTGTTGTCGTGGAAGAAGTTGCCTATCTCCTTCAGCACCTCCAGCCGCGTGCCCATGCTGGTGGCCGACAGCAGCTGGCACAGTGCAAACACTGCACACTCCCGCACCCTTCTGTAACAACAACAGTTGGCACAGTGCAAACACTGCACACTCCCGCACCCTTCTGTAACAACAACAGTTGGCACAGTGCAAACACTGCACACTCCCGCACCCTTCTGTAACAACAACAGTTGGCACAGTGCAAACACTGCACACTCCCGCACCCTTCTGTAACAACAACAGTTTGTACAGTGCAAACACTGCACACTCCCGCACCCTTCTGTAACAACAACAGTTGGCACAGTGCAAACACTGCACACTCCCGCACCCTTCTGTAACAACAACAGCTGGCACAGTGCAAACACTGCACACTCCCGCACCCTTCTGTAACAACAACAGTTGGCACAGTGCAAACACTGCACACTCCCGCACCCTTCTTTAACAACAACAGCTGGCACAGTGCAAACACTGCACACTCCCGCACCCTTCTGTAACAACAACAGTTGGCACAGTGCACACACTGCACACTCCTGCACCCTTCTGTAACAACAACAGCTGGCACAGTGCAAACACTGCACACTCCCGCACCCTTCTGTAACAACAACAGTTGGCACAGTGCAAACACTGCACACTCCCGCACCCTTCTGTAACAACAACAGTTGGCACAGTGCAAACACTGCACACTCCCGCACCCTTCTGTAACAACAACAGCTGGCACAGTGCAAACACTGCACACTCCCGCACCCTTCTGTAACAACAACAGCTGGCACAGTGCAAACACTGCACACTCCCGCACCCTTCTTTAACAACAACAGTTGGCACAGTGCAAACACTGCACACTCCCGCACCCTTCTGTAACAACAACAGTTGGCACAGTGCAAACACTGCACACTCCCGCACCCTTCTGTAACAACAACAGCTGGCACAGTGCAAACACTGCACACTCCCGCACCCTTCTGTAACAACAACAGTTGGCACAGTGCAAACACTGCACACTCCCGCACCCTTCTGTAACAACAACAGTTGGCACAGTGCAAACACTGCACACTCCCGCACCCTTCTGTAACAACAACAGCTGGCACAGTGCAAACACTGCACACTCCCGCACCCTTCTGTAACAACAACAGCTGACACAGTGCAAACATTGCACACTCCCGCACCCTTCTGTAACAACAACAGTTTGCACAGTGCAAACACTGCACACTCCCGCACCCTTCTGTAACAACAACACTTTGCACAGTGCAAACACTGCACACTCCCGTTCCCCATTCCACCTCCATTTTCACTTTACCTAGAACCATCTCATTTTGGTATAACAGGTCAGATATTTTCGCCAATTAGCTATCTTTACTAACGAGTACACAATTCAAATAACAGCTAGCAATATCTTTACTAACGAATACACAATTCGAACAACAATCAGACTGAGAAGATATTACCTACTTACATGCAGGAGGAGTCGAGCCACAAGGACAGGATGCAAGGCAGAACACGTGCTCGTAGGACACTGAGGCAGCCCTCGGACCTTGTGAGTGACACAAGAATCAGCAGGACCTGCTTCTGGAGGTGGCTGTAACATCACATTGTAGGACACATTCAATGAGCTGTAAACACCAATGATAAACGACAAAGGAATACAATAGTATTTGGTTCAATTGTCAAGAATATAAAAATTGTCAGTTCTTTAATCTTATCTGAATTTTTTTATTATTCACAAAATTACTATTGTCCTTTGTGAGAACAAGTATGTGGCTAAAGAAAATGTTTCTATAAATAACTACATAATCATTTGATATTTTAAAGCTTCTATTTAATTTTCCCTTATCTAGTCTTTATTGCTGTCAAACATTCCATTAAACGCCTGTCATTGTATAATTATCATTACTAAGATGTCTGGGTGAGAAAATTGCTGTTTTGCTCTGATTAAAATAGAGATAAATGGCCCACGTTTCTACTCACTGTTTGAGGAACAATTACTGTTTGGAACAACCAAGTTATAGGATCTAGAAGAGCCTACCAGTCACCGTTCTTCAGTATGTCTGTCAGCGTGGGAAAGACGCTACTGTCCAGCACTGAGGCCATGTCAGTCTCATCTCGGTGACACAGGAGCTGCCCAAATATCTCCACATACAGCTCCTGTGATAACAAAGTTAAAGGGGATCTGAAACAACTGACCAATCTGTGCCCAAGCATAAGAACATCCCATTTAGGGGATATGTGACCATGCCACAGTATATTTTAAATTATTTTTCAAACTTGGATATCACTGCCCACTGGGCGCCCCCATATTACGCTGAAACTGCATTTGATAAATGTTTGATTTGTTTACGATTTACTTCATTAATAGACATTTCTGCATAAAAACAAGTGTATCGTATCATATTATATATGGTTATATATAGATAAACAAATAATTTGGAAGTTTTCAGTTACATTGCATTAACTATCTTAAAATTATTGCATCATAACTTCGCTTGTGTCAACTGCAGGATACTTACAAAATAAACTGACACAATATGCAACAATTTTTCTCCAGATACAATCAAGTAGAGGTGCTTAAACCCCTATATATGTGTGATGGTTCCAGCTAAATATAAATCTGTCCGATTTCCAAGAACAAACAGACGTATGTACCCGTAGTCTTCCAGGCATGTTCCTCAGTGCCTCTATCTCGTCCATGGCCGTTCTGTGGATATAGGGGATAAAGAAGACGTGTCTGGCCAGGGTACGGAGGACACAGGCACAGCTGTACAGAGTGGGCTCATCCACACTTGTCTTCAGTCGCTGCAGGATGGCTGCCAGGCCAGTTTCCACCATCGTGGTCAGCCACAGTCCAGCATGGTCTCCACTGGTCACCATCTACTGCCACAACAACCACACATTAAGAGCTATAGTCCTCGGGAAGAACTGAGATTTTACACACACTGTATGGGAGAGTGAATTTTTCGCATTAGCCAACCCAAGGGATCATTATATATCTATCTGGAGGGTGGGCTTTTAACCCTAATTTATTTATCTGTTCATTTATTGCCATAATTTTTAACTTGTATTTTTTGTAAATAGATCATCACATGATGTATGAATGATATAAATGATGTGTGAATGGCTTGACCATCAAAACTAATGAAAACAAAGTACGTCTCCAAGTGGAAATAAAATGATTAATCAGCCAGCCAGCCAGCCAGCCAGCCAGCCAGCCAGCCAGCCAGCCAGCCAGCCAGCCAGGCAGCCAGCCAGCCAGCCAGCCAGCCAGCCAGCCAGCCAGCCAGCCAGGCAGCCAGCCAGCCAGCCAGCCAGCCAGCCAGCCAGCCAGCCAGCCAGCCAGCCAATCAATCAATTATAATGTTGAATATTGAAATATATCAAATATATCATCTACCCAAAAGTCATATGCATTGAAAATTTAGTTCATGTCAAATTATTTTGCCATCCAACCAAAACCAATAATTAACGACAATTTTTGTTACATGATCAGGCAGTTAATAACTGTACATAAGTATGTGCAATGTATTCTATTTATACTTATACAATACACATTAACATAAGAAGCATGACATACGCACAGGTAAATAACTACCATGTGAATGGTAGTTTTACATGGAAGACTCTGTATATGTACTTAAACAGCAGAAATATTCTGATCCCACGAAGGTTTTACCCGGGTGAAACGGTGTTTTAGAAAAAATAATCAAAATGCTTTTATGCCAGATTATAATAGCCTTATATGCTTGCTATCAATCAATATCATTTTTCTGACGGTTTCATATTTGCACTGATACCTCAACGTGGCTTTTTCATAAATCAAGCATGTCAATATCAAGTAATCATAGGCATTATGCAATCTTTGATGGCCATTTTCTATATAAAAAATTCTGCAATTGGAAAAAAGTACTTTTCTGGGAGTAACTATGCTGTCTAAATGAGTTTTAGAATGTTGTATTCAGCGCAATGACAACACACGTTATAACAACCATCAATAGTTTAGAGATACACCAGTATCTGTTGCCAAAAACAGTTTTTCCCCATATATTTCATGATATAATCATATATAATATTCAATAAACAATGGCATTGTTCCCAAAACTGCCAATATTTACTCAAAATAGCAGTTTATTGCCTTGGAAATGGGGGTCTGATAAACAATTTCAACAAATGTTTTAATCATTAATACCCATCTACACACGGTAAAGAATAGTATGGCAATCTGGATAAAAAAACTAGTCCTATCTATCTGCTGTTTTTAGCCACCACAAACCAAATACTAACTCAACTGACTCATGACATTAATTGTAATGAAACAATAATGTCTATCGTATCCCAGCAAAGAATGACCCGTGATTTCACATGTTCCGTAAATGAATTCACGAGTTCAACTGGCTCAATTCACATGTTTCAGTACATGAACTCACCGGATTCTGTGAACAAATGTGGTGTATCAACACGTGCTTACCTTGAAATCACGAGTTTTTCACGTGATGACATGCACCAGTGAAACCGTACCAGTTCTGACCCAGTACGACTCGTGTCAAACTCGTTCAAAACTCATGACAACAGGCAGAACACATGTATTCACAACAGGAATACACATGAAAACATGTACTGGTGGAGTGGTACTAATTATGAACCAGTATGACACGTGCCAACTGGTTCAGAAATGGTTCCTTGTTTGCTGGGTTGGAATAAGAAAGTGGTACAAGTGCCTGTTCTATGATGCCTGCGATGTTGCGATGCAGCGGTGCGGCAGCGGAACACTGCAGCAGTGACACCAGCCTGCTGAGAGTGCCGTGGTTGAGGAAGGTGACAACGTGTTTGTTGTGTCGACACAACTGGCTCATGGTGAGGAGACTGATGGTTTGCAGACCAACGTCTTTGTTGCTCAACAGGTCCGTTAACTGTCAACACACGGGCACTGCATTGTTGGTTGACATTGTAGGTTGATGTTACACGTATATGGATGATACATGCCCAGTTACTATTTCAATATTGGGCCAAGGTTGGCAAATAATGACAGTATATTGCTTGGAATGCTAACACTGGGTCAATGTTGTCTAAACACTGGGCCAATGTTGTCTAAACATTGGGCCAATGTTGTCAAACATTGGCAACCCATTGGCATGCCTACATTAGCCCAATGTTAGTCTAGCGCTGGGCCTTTCAGTAAGTCTGCCTGCCACTGTTGGCTCAAGATTGGACAATTAAAACGACATCCCAGCCTCGGCCCAGTGTTGGCAACCAACATTGGGCCGACCTAGCAAATAGCAACATACACTGGGCCAACCTAGAAATTGCATCTAGGTGTGATTATATAACTTAGGTGGTGATGTGTGCATAAAAAATGCATATGTGTACATGCGTATGTGGGTGAACATGTCAGTCTGTCTACACAATTGTACATACTTGTGCGTACAATTGTGTACAAAGACTGACATGTTCACACACACATACGTGTACATTTGTGTGTGTGCATATACAGATGTATATGCATGTGTGTATATGTTTTTGTGTGCGTGTGCGTGTGCATGTGCTCTATCCATTCATGTAAGTATGTGTGTGAGTGTGCATTGTTTGTGTATGTGCATGCGTGTGTGCATTGTATAATTTCATTACTTTTTTGAAGATGCTGTAGGCCTATCTTAGGGTCTTAATGTACAACAGTTATCAGTGTTATTTGGCACATGGACTAATAAAAAACATGACCATATATGGGCATGCTGAGACAAACCCGTTTCAACTGTTCCGGATTCATGGGGTCGCTACCACGGTAACTACAGGTGAGGTTCCTCAGCACAGATATGCTTCGTCTGATGGGAGGTTTCTTCTCATACAGTGAAAATGCTCGAAGCAGTTGATCCAGCTTCAAACCTAAACAATATTATGATGTGCAATTTTGTTATTCAATCGTCTCCCATATGCACACATGTACACACATCTACATATGTTTTTGCATACATATGACATTTTCACTTATTTATTTCACTGTTTAAATGTTCTTGTATCGTTGTATGATTCTAGAGTCAATTACTAAAAAAAAATGCAGCTGTAGATAAAGTGTAGAAAACATAAAATAGTTAGATTTTTTTATAAATGACAAATTTGCAAACTATTTCAGCACAAATTATGTCAAGTTCCTGATTTTGTAATATCATGTTCTTACTATAATAAATATGTTGATGGTATTCTGTTTAAAAATTAGTATTTTATATAAACCTCTAACATAGGTTGCAATATATATGTTGAAACATTAATAAAACATTAAAACTATAAGCATTGCTGTTGCAGAGATCTGGTTTCCACAATTAAACTACAAATAAAACAGGAAATAGCAGAATTGATGCTGTGAATTTTATGCTAATATTTACCAGTGAATTTACTGTGGTTTATGCTAGGTACCAGAACAGATAGCCTCGCCTTAAAATGAAGAAAGGTATCTTCTTATATAGCGCAGTATCAGATCCTCAGGATTGTTCAAGGCACTTTACCATTTTTTCCATCCTGACAGACATGTTCAATCGAAGACCATTTCTACTCTATTTTCTGGGAAACATCCTGCATGCTAAGAATTTTGCACAAAGGCTATTCATACGCAAATATTCACTACTGTCTGTAGCCAGCTACTCATTTATGTAGCTGAGTCAACTGGAGCAATGTAGAGTGAAAACAACTTGCCCACGGTTTGATATGGTAGCACATGGTTCAAACACGGGTTCTCGTAGTCTTAGTTGAGAGTCCAAAGCTCTAGCCATTGCACCATTGTGCCACTACATTAATGGCTGATGACTTTGTAGAAGTACAGGTGTAAATTTTCCCTTCAAAACTAGATTAAAATAACTATCTTAGTTATGTGTAGAGCGCAATAGTTCAGGGGTAGAGCTTCGGACTCTTGACTACGAGAACCTGGGTTCGTATCCTGGCTGCGGTGTTAAAACCTTGGGCAAGTTTTTCACTCTACATTGCTTCAGTTCACTCAGCTGTATAAATGAGTACCTGGTTATAGACAGTGGTGGATATGTGTACGAGCAGCCTTCGCGCATTAATTGTAGCATATGGCTGGATGCTTCCCAGAGAAGCCGAGATGGTGTCTGAGTGAACAGGTCTGTCAGGGAAGTAAAGTGTGAAGTGCTTTGAACGGTCCTGAGGACTGGATACTGCGCTATATAAAAACTTGCCTTTACTTTTTTTATCTTGCTTAAATGCTGTGAGGAAGCCTACCATCTTGTTCCACGGCTTCGTCAGTGTCATCCACTGGTGTGAGACTCTCTGGTGGGTTTAGCCTGCTGTCACAACTGCACACAACGCTGACAATGGGACATCGAGGGGACATGTCACACTGGGCGCCCCTCAGGCGGTAGATGATGGTCATCCCATCCTCGTAGTCCTCATCCCCAGGCACGGGCTGACGGGGCTTCTGAGACGGGGTGTAGTTGACATCTGCAATGCTGTTCATAGGCAGAATAGGCCCATCAGCCACAGCTACAATGCGTTGTGAATACATAGTGCGGGGACACTAAGTGGCATCAGAAATAAATCATCTTGATAGTGTACTTATGTTGAAGTATATCTTCTGTGTCATGACAGTCTGAGCTCCTTTGGCCATTCACATTAGTCTGAGTAGGTGTGCATAACTGTAAACAATTTGTCTGATTTGATCAAAAGTAATTTCAATAAAACACCTGCACAGTTCTAAAATGACTGTACATAGTGAAACCTTAAATTATAAGGAAGGAGCCTAAATTCAGCATTTTAATTCATTTGCAAATTATAGGATTCCTTTGCAGAGAAAGTTATGTTTTCTGGCCAAAACCTGTTTTTCCATCGCAGATATAAAAACACTAAAAGCATTATTTTCTCAATTGTTTATGAGAGAAATGTATGCCTGCCATTTTCCAATTACCGATAGTCATTTGATAAAAAGCTGATTTGATAAAAAAAAAGATGATTAAAACATTGTCAAAATGAGAAAAAAAGTATTTGCTTGTGAACATGTTAATAACATATTGTACATGTATTGTAAATATGAAATACCACAATTACATACAATTGTTCGAGATTATGTTATGGCATATTGGACTGGTAAACAAACATTACTCATGTAAATCAATCATAGAGTTCTAAATTTATCATCACACATTTTTAATAATAATTTCCAACAATACATGCTGCATATAAAGAGTCAAGATAAAATAAAATATTTTCAACTTTGTATCCACATTAGCATGTTTCATTTTTCTATGAGATTGGTGATGGTACAAAGACATACCTGTTAACTTGGCTCCACATGCCCCTGTATACGTAGGGTGAGGTCTCAAGCTGCAGAACCGAATGACCAATGAGGCAAAGATCCGAGGGCGGGCCGCCACGCCCAGGCATCATGTTGCCTGGTCTACCACCCTTGGAACGCATGTGTCACTTGCAATCAAACACAAGGTAGAGTCTACTTGTGTACATGCCTGCCGAGGCCGGACAGCCAGCCAGCAATATGTTATTTCACCCGCATACAGACCATGGGAAGTGACGACAGCTGGCACAGTAGTTCCAGTGACAAGTACCTGTAAAAAAACAAAAATTATTATCAACATTGAGCTGTGCATTCAGCCCAAGCTAGAGGAGATTATGCCTGTGAATAAATGAGTGTCGGTAATATTTGAAATGTCTTCAAACCTAAGACTGTGAAAATAAACCAGTTGTAGTGTCATAGGCAAAATGTGCATCTGACACAAAAGCATCACAACTTGGCAGAGGCTCTATTGTCACGCTGTGTCATGTCTTTGCATATCTGTGGCTGTCTAACTGGTGTCTTTGTGATTCTGGCTAATCAATCACTTGTTGTGTGTACAAGTAAACAAACATTGGCCACACACTAGTGACGGTTAGTCTAACCCTGTGTCACTGGCTCCATTAATCTGGTTCCAGTATCAACTACCTGCTTTCATCTTGTATCAAATAAAAATCTATTGACATACATGACAATATGCAATGTTTGGCAAATAAACAGCTGTCAAATATATAATGTTTATCCTTTAACCAGCCATCATCAGGAGTTTCTATACAAATAGCATTGATCAGGTAAAGTGGGTAATAAATAAAATTGAAGAATACAAAAGCAAGGTTCTCAGCTGCCTATACAATTATCTCAAATAATCTGAATAATTAGCTAAATGGCATAACAATTCATTATGTTTTAAAAGTACTTAAATCAACAAATGTTCACAAATTTTGCTAAATTCTAATTTAGAAGTTCTTTAAATTTTAACCAGTGACTAGTTTAGTATATTTATTTTACCATTTTTTTCATGGATGGTCAAATTACTGAGCATACTGTTCTAAAGCAACAGCTTTTAAATGTTCATGAAATCTCTCCAGGTTCATGTCAGAGATTTTACTCAGCAGTAACATGTACATGGACACCATGGTTACACTAACAGTGCTAGTTCGTTATGATCTCATTGCACTAATCTTTAACTATCTGTGTGTGATTGTGTTGATTGGATGCATTCTCTGGAGATGTGCAAAACCTGGAACTAGACCTGATGCGATTCCAATTCTTGTACTGGAATAAAAGGCCGATTCAGACACCAAAATTTGAATCAGTCATTGTGAAAGTAGCAGAATTAAAATCGGCTTGAGTGGAATTGTATTGGTTGACGTGAAAGCCATAGAATCGGAATCAGAAATAGAATTGCTTTGAGTAGAATCAGGAGTAGAATCAGAATTGGAATCAGACGTACATACATATGATTCAAGTATGCAGTTCGGATTCCAATTTACTGCTTCGAATGTATTGTGAAAATACATATAAATAAAGTTATTTACAGAAACAAACTAGAAGTCTTCACTAATATGATTGTATTGTAACTCTAAACTGTACGTGTCGAAATTAAAAGTATACTGAAGCACATTAAAAAATTCCTGCATAGATTATAATTAATCAGCTGCTTACCAGGCCTGCAGATTTACTTTAGGCAAATGTTATTAATGTTACATTCTATGGTAGGTAACATGATAGCTTTTTAAAGAAAGTGTATAAATCATAGAACATGAATGCCTATTTTTAATCAATAAAATCAGTTGGAATCGGAATCAGCACACATGGATTGAAAAAGGTCCCACATGATGGAGTATGCAATCATGTGTAGCTGTAGACCTTATCCGTCCAAATGACGGGTGGACGGGTATACCTAAATAATAATAATTGTAAAACTTCTATTGCACTTATAACCTTATAAAGTTCAAGCCCAGAGGTGCAACAAACAAAGCATTTGCCTAGTCATATACGGGGACAGGCAAAAGTTGTCATTGGAGCAGGGAACCGCCGAATATTTATAGTGGAAAAGCAATTTCAAACAAATATGTTTTCAGTTTTTTTTACGGAAGATGTCTTTAGTTTCAGAAGATTTAATCTTAATTGGGAGTTGATTCCAAATTGCTGGCACAGCCACAGAGAAGGCACATTTGCCAATATTCAGCTTAGTTTTAGGAATAAAAAAATGCTGTTTGGAAATGGATGACCCAAGCGTCCTAGAGATATCAGAGAAATGTAGCAGATTAACTAAGTATGTCGGTTGTTGAGTAGAAAGAATAGAGTATGTAACAGTAACCAATTTAAATTTAATTCGATATACAAATGGAAGCCAATGTAACTGCTTTAGTAGCGATAGTGATAAACGGGGGGGGGGGGGGGGCAGGCCACGCGTGCTAAACAATTCTGTACATGTTGGAGTTTAGATAAGTCTTTTTTGGCATTGTTATTTAGAAGTGATCGGTTTACTATATTCCAGTTGACTATTAATCAGAGCAACTGATATTGTTTTAGTAGTTGATAAAGATAAAAATGATGCCGGATTCAACAGAATGCACAGATATGATGGAAACATGATTTGCAAACGTGTGAAATGCACTGATGATAGCTGGTTGGTATCGGTTTGACAAATACGAACTAAACCACAGAAGGGCTGTGCCAGAAATCCCAAAATGCAAAAGAATGTCATGATCAATTGTATCAAACGCAGCAGAAGGAACCAGCAAGGCAAGCGCAGTAAATTTTCAATTAGCCACGTTGCATACTATATCATTATGTATTTCAAGAAGAGTTAGCCATTTCAGTTGAATGAAATAATTTATATGCAGATTGTATATCATTTGACATGTGCTGGGAAGAAATATAGTCATGGACACGATTTGCTACAACCATTTCTAATACCTTTGAAAAAATCTCAGATTAGAATTAGGACGATAGTTCTTTAGTTAATTTTGCCAAGATGTTTTTTTAATAAGAGGATTGACCAAAGCTTGCTTGAAATCACCAGAAACAACACCACCCTGCATTGACATATTAATAGTTGTTTTAGTAGAAATGTGGGAAAAGGGTCAACATCAAACAATTTATTTGGACACTTTAGAAATGACTTGCAAAATGCAACGAACTAACACGCAACCAGTCATCTTAGTTGTTGTCATTGTATAACCAGGTGGAACACAATGTTGATATTTATACCACAAAAAGACAAGATTACTTTCAGTTAGGCACTGGCAAAGATGATGATGCCAAGTGGCAATGATTGGCATTGCCATTGAATTTGATACCACGCATAAAAAATGTGTGGGCAATTCCAGCAAGTGCGTCCAACATTTATAACATACAATTTAAGTTCGCCAGTGCGTCACGATAGTTATGCATTCATGTTGTGTCACGTACTCGCATCATAAATCTTAATTCGTTAAAAATAACAATCACATTAAATCACTGAGTCGATGTATGCTAGCACTTGATTCTATTACCGAAATTTAAAATCAAGTTGACTCGAGACAATATTCGTGTCTCCATTCGATTTTAACTTTTTAACATTCTATCACCTGTGATAATGCTGTTATGCACCCATAAGAAAATTAAACGACCTAATCAAAAACAAACACGCCTTCCATCTATCTTGTCTGCACCGCACTATTCAACATATGACTCAAGACGCAACATTTACAACGTTCGTGATAAATGAAAAACACAAAATGGTGTGTTGTCGCTCATTTTCAAAACGAGGCAATTACTAACTGTCTCATCGGAAATGATTTATAAGCGAAATTAAATGGCACATACATGCATTAAGTGTTGCTGCTGTTATGTATGGCATCGTAAATTTATCTCATTTTTCAACCAATAAACTTCAAAACGGTGTTACCTTTGTCATTCAAGTAATCAGAGAGAAACAATGTGAAATGGATGTGTATTTGAAAATGTTATAACTATTCGGCGGCACACATTCCTATGCGACATCAAAGCTTCAAAATGGCGGAAAAGGAGCCATCTGCGGAAACCAGATTAAAATCAAACTGCAGTAATGTTATTAATCTGTCATTACACCGTATATGGAACTTTAATAATGACCTTGTCTGTTTGACATGATGATTTGTATGTCCACGGACTAGGCCCTATTTCTTATATTGCACATGTTTAGGGCGTACCCTGTTTGCGGCCTACCGCCAGTGCAGGACTCTGCTGGTCACCGGGGAATAGCCGAGTAGACTACTGTGTCAGTGTGTGTGTAACTGTGTAGTACAGAGTCTGAGTCACACAATAGACGGAATAGTAAGCCTGTAGCTTTATAGGAACTTAGTATGGCAGTCTTATGCTTCGACTACTACTATAATTATGTAGTAGGTCTGTGTGTACGAATTCTTGCATTAACAGTTACATTTACAGTAGCAGTGCCCATGGGCCATGTCGTGAGTCATGAATGATGAGTTATTGATACCGAAAGAACACTGTCACTGAGCTGGCACCGTCTATAATCAAGTCTGATTAATTTTCCTGCCTAACTAACCTGGCCGGCAAATGCACTTTTCATTCAGGCGTACCTCGATTTTGCTGTTGTAACAGTATATTTTTGCTTAGTTTGACGCCATGCCATGCTAGGCAGCCTATATAATAGTCAGAAGGGCTACAGTGTGTTGACTGTGGACGCTGTGGAGTATGCACAATGAGACTAAGTAACAACTATGAATTATGGCTTACTTAGTTGCTGAGGTCTTTTTGTTCACCTGGAGCATAGACCATTGACCTTTATGGTCCTCCACACTTCTCGGTTTGATGCCACTTTCTCAATTTCTCTCCCAGAATATTTCATCATATTTCTTTCACTTTATGAGCTCTTGACTATGGTCTATGGCTATGATGGTGATGTAGAAGTGTTTCTGAAAGATATCAGTGAACATTGTAGTTCCACATGATAATTATTGCTGTAATGTTTATATACAAAGTGTACACGCATTTTACAGATCTTCATTTTGTATTTAAATATATGTAGCAACTTGCACGGATGTTTGTAATGCCAAATTCAATATATCTGATATTTTGTCACTAATAACAGCTTTTTCGGGAATAACTGAAATAGTGATGATATCCTGGTTTTTCTCCATTTTTTTTTCTTTTCTAACACATTTTTGTAAGCATTTTCAATGTTTTGATTTTTTTCACAGCAAAATATAAAGTTGAACCTGTGAAACCATGTTGAGCCAAGATTCTAAACAAATGTGCCCAAGCTTCTCAAGCCTGCTCTAGAGTGAAACAGTATGAAAAAAAAAAAAAAAAAGTGTAATAATTATTAATATTTAGTGATGTATTAATGACACGGAAAGTCTAACTTATTTATGCATGTCACAATCATCTTGGTGATTATTCTCCCACACTTTACATGTTAAAAAGTAAACATTAAACTATGGCATTTCTGCCGAGATAAATGATTGACTCCTTCACGAGGCCACTGTAGGAAGCCAGCTTAAAAAATCAAATGATGGTAACCGCTGGCACTTGTTTGTTGCTCTGTGTCGTGTGTTGTGGTGGATCACTCTTACAGCAATAATGTGACATGACATTTATTTTAATCTGCATTAATCTGTGTACCTGTAAAAAAATCACCTGCCAGAGCAATGTGGGTATTGAGTTGCAAAAATGTGTGATACATTGATTGATGTTGAAATGTTTTGAGTTTTGACATTCAGTAGTTTACAGCCCATCACAAAAAGTCGCAGATTTATAAAAGCAGTGTCTAAGAAATTAGGGTATTTGAATAACCTATGTACATAGCAATCAGGTAGTCAGTATTTTATTCATTTTAGGCTATTGTTTTTCAGGAAAATAAACCGGTCGGTGCAATATTATGCAGTAGCATATCAGCAAGTAACCTAGCAAGAGCTCTGTGTTTGGCAACAGTTCAGAATACGCCTTTGCAATTTACTACTCGGCTTGCTGTGAGAGTTCACAAGTGTGCCGTGTTTGTAGAACTGCATCAGCTGACTCTGTGTCTCATCTCTCTCAGTTTCTCCCATGCAGGGACCGTGGACACGGGCGGTGGGGGCGAGGGGACACAAGGGTCACATTCCACACACCCTGCCCATCAACACGCGGGTGACAAACGTCGTTCCGCGGAGAATTGCTCAGATGAGCCAGTGGCGAAAAAGTCGTCGAAGGTCACACAGCCGTTGAAGAAACCAGGCATTGCTTTCAGTTTAAGTGGTACCAAGGTGGAAACAGCAAAGAAACCAGCTCCGCCTATAAAATTGAAGCTCGGAGAACGGGTAATTATAAGAATATTATGCTCTAAACCTAAGAATTTTACTTTTTTGAATACACTGTACTTTAATGATAACACGTATTTTGCCTAGGAAATTGTTTAATTTGTTACATTGGAGTGACATTACTGTATGTGGAAAAGATAAAACTCATATTTATTAGATTTACTGTTTGGGACTGTATCTTGTTCAGTTACCATTAAAGGTAACTGAACAAGATATTTTAAAATGTTCAGATAAAAATGTGCAGTATATCAGACTTCCAGAGAAGTTGAGATGGTGTTTGATTGAATAGGTCTGCCATGGAAGTGAAGTGTAAAGTACTTTGAGCAGTCCTGAAGACTGGATACTGTGTACCTTTACGTTAGTGTCTGAAGCATTGATTCTACCAATTGTCAATAATAAATTTAATTCATTCAGAGCAGTTGTATAGTTGATATTATTGTATCAAGCACAGTTTCACCTTGCAAGCTTGTGAATATCTGCTCTGGACAATATATTATTCAGGATTCCAAATTGTTAAAATATTGGAATACTTAGAGATTTGTTAATGACTTGTTTTTTGCGGTGTAGAAGGAACTCCCAAGTCTTCCCAAGGCGAGTGCAACTGTCTCCTCCGTGTTCAACGATGACGACGATGTAAGTGTACAGACACAGTTCCATTAAAAGTCTGCTCCCAGATTGTTAGTTATGATTTAATATGATGTTCTTGACACTGAAGTTGAAGGTTTACTGCCTGCCAAGTAACTTTAGTGATAATGTTCCTAATTTTTAATATAGACCACGAGTCATGCTAAAATGGTAAACAATAGAACCAGTTTCAAAACAAGTTTATTGGCCATATTGCCAAAGTGGCTGAGTTGACTGTGATAACCTTTGACATTTTTCGTGTATCACAATGTCCATCATTCCACACCTGAACAACCTGATACAAATAACTACACTGGCTAATTCAGGGTCTGTAATTCTTAACACATTTGCAACTATCAACACATTTGCAGAGTGTCTTTCTAGATCAGTAGTATCCTGTCTACTACCCCTGGGGTATCTATTTATAAAGTACTCACCATTTTATTTTATTTACAATGAAAATGAACCAGAGAAAGCGAAAATTAAGCACAACTCAGACTTAATACTTTTTGAAGTTTGAAGACTTCAGGCAGTAGGAATCACAATTATTTGTTATGTTGACAACAGAGTGACGAGGATGAGATGCCGGCAGTAGCAAAAATGAGGATGAAAAATATAGGGAGGTATGTATGATTACTTCTCAAATAAATAACAAATTAAACCACTTTATTAATTAATAACTCGTGTTATCTGAGTAAAATTACATATGTATTTTGCATGTACACGTATATATGTTAGTTAGGTCTGGTGTGTGTATGTGGACCTGTGTACTCACTTGTCAGTTGACATTAGTGACATTGCAGCTATCCAAAGACACTGTATGGTATCTTTAATCCACGGAATGCTCTAACTAGAAAATATTAATAGATGTCCTTTCTCAACATTAATTTGTTATAATCACTTTGAGATTCAACTCTAGATGGCAGGTGGACAAGGAAGCCCTTTGGCTTATCGAGAGTCCAACATATCTATCTAAATGTACCCCGCCCTTCTTAGGTATATGTCGAGTTTATTTTTAAACATATTACCACTAATAGCACCTACACAACTACCTGATAATCTGTTCCATTCATTGACTGTTTTTTTGTGAAAATGAGAATTTTCTAATATTTAGTCTACACTGCTTCTTTGCTAATGGAATTCCATGTCCTCTAGTCCTTCTCTCTTCCTTAACCGATAACAAAATATTTCTGTCAGTATTTTCAGATCAGCACAATATATTTCTGTCAATATTTCTGTCAACATACGACATATCGGTAGCATTTGTATTGTTTGATTTGTTTCTACTATTGTTGTGTAATTATATGTAGTATAGAGATTGTACTGGTGTTTCCAGGGACACACCAACAGCAGCGGGCCCTAACTCCTTTGGCAAGGGGCGGTTGGGCTTCTGCAACAGACAGCAAGCCATACAGAAAGAACTTGGCACTGCCGATGCGGACAAGTGAACTGTGTAAACATTTTCTGTTTGGATAATATTGGGCGTTCTCTGCGGGTTCCACAGAGTTAATAAAAATCAAACTTTCTTCAGAAGAAAGTTTCGTCTGCTGTAGGCGTTATGCTAAAGAAAAATGTGATTGGTGGAGTGTTTCGTAAAGATAGTCACCCGACAGAGTAACTCTGACAGCAAGCAAAATTCATTGTTAAATCTGAGGTTTTATAAATGCAACAATACAGTGAGGACACTATTTCCATGACACTTGACAAAATTGTCCTGGGTGCACGGGCTAGTGTTCATTTTTTACAAAATCACTTTTAAGGAGCAAAATCACTTTTAAAGAGCAATTTCAGGCCAATGAGCTCTTAAGAATTTTACTGAACTACTCTGCTGGTGCAGTACGTTTGTGTGTATATATTGTTTTGTATACAGCGATTGATATACAACTGGCTCAGCAATCCTTATTAAGATGCCTTATGTAAAGTATTTGGCTGTCTACTAGATTGTGTTGGTCATTGCTTTGAAATATGCAGCATCACTTGGTCATTTATTACTGGATCATGTATAGACAGAGGGATTCATGTCTGGTTATATTACCATGAATGCAATTTCAGTTTTGCACAATAGTTAAAACATTTTTATGGTACATGTTTCGGCAGTGTTGAGAGGTTTTCAGGTACATACTAGTTAAAGGTTGTTATTATGATTATGCTTTCTTCCAAGCAAAGGTTTTAAATGTTGAACTGTTAATGGAAACTCGTTTAACAGAAATATATAACTACAAAGTCATCACCATTGTATCAAACAAGTTAGACATATTGTGCTGATCTGAACATTTATTCTTTCATATAACACTGCCTATTGCATATAATGTGATATGTTTACGCCACTATAAGTTGCGTTTTTTTGTGGCTGTGATGTACTTTATTTTGTGTTGAACATGTTTTCATTAGATCTGTACTATCAGGGAGGTATTATAATATTATTATCTCAACTTTTCATAGTGTTGTTTTGCAACATTCTTGGAATAATTCAACTCTAACTCCAAGACTTGTATACGCAATAAAATATGATTGATTCCACTGAACAAAATGTCCACCCCCAATGTTGACCAACAGTTTGGAAATTGGTGTGCACCCTGCACTATGATATTGTGTAACTCACAGGAAATAGTTTCATAGTAAGAAGAGTCGCATGATTTCTCACAACAAACCAGAATTACACAGCCACATTCTGCTAGTGAGCTAAAAATAGCTGTCTAATTTATGTCCCTTTTTTATTTCTCAAAATTCATTCCCTAGATTATCCATTAAAAATTATACACAATATGGATTGATATGTGTACTTTAGTTTTAGCAACAAATAAAAAAACGATGAAGATATTTAAATAAGTGATGTATCATTTAAACCTTATAGTATCTGTGGAATCCAAAGAAATACAAAACTAGTTACTCAGATTATAAACTACTGTGCTGCCACCTTGTATCACTAAATGTTATGCCCTTTCCATGATCCATCTTGGCAGCCCTGGATATCATATCTGGCCTGGGTAACTCCAAGGACATTGCTGTGATTGAGTAGATGATATCCACCGAAATTTTGTCCCTGATTTTTCAACGCACATGTAGAGTTAAAACAGCGAGATCGTAAGTGGTTTGCATGTTAGGTTTTCAATTAACCAGGCAATAGTCCTGTTTGTGGCAACTTGGTTGTACAGTATTTCCATTATGAAAAAGATAATTAATTATTTTGAAAATGTCTACCAGTAAAATGAACAGTTCCCGTGATATATTTTCAGTCTTCTGTAAGTGTAAGAAAATAATAGTTATGAATACACAAATAAAATAAAATGTTATAAATAATTATATATAAATAGTCAGTTTAATATGTTTACTCAGATCGTGCATTACTGTGTATTGAATACATTATAATTTTGTTTAAAGATGACTTACATGTATTTATTTTGTTACAGTATAAACTAGACTTAAGGCGGATTTCAAATATAGTTTATTTCGTGTTGCGAGGATATTATGTACCCGCTGTGTTCCATTAGCTATTGTTGCGCCCCCGAACGGACAAACCACTAAATACAGTGTCGCAAAAGCGCAGCATCTTTCACCAGGCCGATTTACGGATTATGCATCCGTTTAGTTGTTTTCCTTCATACCTGGATTGTTTTAATTAAAATATGACTAAAATGTTACAGTTATGTAATATTTATATAACTGTTTTTATCACAATGCCATTACATGTATTTGGTATTAAGGATACCAAAGCGAAAAACATACTGGATGTGTAACTCAAGAAATAGTAGTTTGACAGTTGCGGAAGCGAGGGTGTGACAGCCGCCAGCGAGTCACTCGGCCGATGTTGGCGAGTCATAATCAAGGATTAAACACTCGGAGCCAGAGTAACATACACGTTACCCGTACGGACATATGTTCAGTTAAATAATATTGAATCTTTGAACTAACTTCAAAAGTGTCGCGCCCTAGTCAAGCTAGTGTTGATATCACGTGTGTCTGTGTGATTTATGACTTGTTTTACACTCACACGGCTGGTCGCAGTTTGTGAAATCCAAACCAAGACCCTCGAATCAAGACAAACGCCATCATTGGTGCCGAGGTGCAGTTATGGCCACTATTGAAACAACGAGGGTTGAAAACGGGTCAGGTGATGTGAAAAATGGTACGTACAATGTAATTTTTTAAAGTCTAAATGTTCCTTGGTTATAAAATGTAAGATCAACGCAACCTTCTGGTAATGAAGTATTGCAAACAGAAACAAAGTACTAACTAACAGAATATTAACGGGACAATTAACCTGAACATCACCAAGGGGTCCAAGCTACCAACAC
This sequence comes from Oasisia sp. SBJ-2009, assembly GCA_964017155.1. Taxonomy (NCBI): domain Eukaryota; kingdom Metazoa; phylum Annelida; class Polychaeta; order Sabellida; family Siboglinidae; genus Oasisia; species Oasisia sp. SBJ-2009. The sequence continues at coordinate 39,338,783 of OZ024861.1, read as the reverse complement.
AGCAGCACCCATGCAATGCTAGTGGAAACAAGAACATATGCAATCATACCCCGGATATTACATGATAACGCTTTCTGGCCACCCAGGCATGCACTTAGTTATAGACAGTGGAATGAAACTGCCCATCCCTTGTTGAATTAAAATGTAAATATCATTGATACTTCACAAGTCACAACCTCCTTGACTCAAGGAGTCACCCAGTGCTAAGCAGTTAATATCAGGTAGGGGACTTGCCCATGTACAGTATCAGCAATAGGGGACTTGCCCATGTACCCGGGATAGCAGCAATACCACTGGGCACTGGCTGAAGCCTTCTCTGGGATCTGCTAGTATTGCAAACTGAAACAGGAACAGACCATGACAATTCTACAATACCACAGTGAGCTAAGTCACAACTGCTCAGTTTACAACGTATTCCATGAGTGGTTATTTCTTACTGGGTTATTTATGACACGTCATCTGATATCCCTGCTACACCAAAGCTTCCTGTAGATCTCTTCACTTTATGACGCTGTTAAGTTCGCTTGAATAGACCAATTTAGCTATTATATTGTAAGGTGGTGTTATAGGTGTGTTAATTTGTATCAGTGACATTGAATGTTAGCCTTCTGAGACATTGCAGATAGTCATATTTTCCACAAAAACATTGCAGACATGTTTACACATTTTATATTGTGTTGCATGATGTCATTCAAGGATGAACAGGTAATGTCACGGACTTGACTCTTAGAATTAAAAAGAAAGTAAGAGTACTTATCCAGTTCTTTGCCAATTACCTTCTACTTCCTGGCAGACCAATCTGAGTTTAAAAAAAATGTCAAGCCTTGAAGGTTTGAAATGGCAGAAAGTTTATTTTAAAATGTGTTCTACTGTCTGAACATGTGATATTTTCACCAATATTTTAATTTGTCTAAATATGGAGTTGATTTCACCAGTCAAGTTGTTGATGCCATCTATTATTTAGTCTATTTTAATTATGCTAAAACCATGCACCTTTGTGTAAATACTAGCAATGCACCAATTGATTAAATACAGCTTAGTGTCGTAAGGAAATGATTGAATAATCTAGTTTAGGCATGGTTGATTTACTAAGTGCTTTTCCATTTAAGTACACAAGGCAAATCTATGAACACCCCCCCCCCCATATTGTTGTTAGTTCTTTATTACACAGATAAGTTATTATTATAATTATAAATTAAGTAGTTTACTGTGAACCTAACAAAGAAACTAGCTATGTTTGCCTGCACTACAGAGGCGAGTGAGGACTCGGCGGTGAGACGTCAAACAAGCAGGGAATGGGTGCGACAAGTGGAAGAGCCTGAGCTTGAGTTTGATGAACTTGGCATTGAATTAGAGGCACAAGATGGTGAGGTTTTACAGATCTGCAACAGCAACAAAGCTCACAGTGGCAGAAAGTTACTCTGTTGTCATCTAGTGTTGTTGTGTGTATTATATATTTAAACCATTTTGTCATTGATCCCACATACCCAGGCATTTTACATCCAGATAGCAGAATGAAAGTGTTGACTCTGATAAAGCCATATTTCAGTTGCAGAAATTCCTACACATCTCTAAATTGTATTGTGACTCTGTATATAAATAGCATTCTGGCTGTTGGCAAACTTTATTGTGTCAAGACGTACCAGTAATTTAAATAATCTAGGCATGTTCAAACGAACAGTTAATATCGGTATTATTCAGTATCACGACTGGCATAATTTGTAAACATGAGTGACTGAGACACTGGGGTCACTATCTGTTCACTGGTAGTCTTCCAACATTAACATATCGATCCATTTGGTAAACACCAAACTAAGCTTAGAGGTAACTCTGGTTGTAAGCATAGGTATAAATAGATGTCATTATTCTAGAACTGAACCTGTATTTGGGTGGCTAATGCTTATTGTGTTACAAGTGTAGTATTTATTGATTCTTTATAGTTTTGTATTTTCATTCTTTGGTAAAGCTCTCGTGATGTGTTGTTGGTGCTTATTAATGCATCTTTTTTTAGACTACCCGGTACCTCTTTTGTAAACCTCATCGATTATTTTGTAGTATAATTTGTTTGTTTGCTTGCTTTCCTTGTTAGTGTAGTTAATACTAACAATATTTACATTACGATAACGATTACTGTCCTGATAATATTAACATAACAAACTATATATCATTTTGTAGCAATAACATCATTTTGCATGCCTAGTACAGGTTACTTTATGTACTGTGGGCTTTTGTTTTGTTAGCCTAGAAAGGGATTACAAGCGTACATGCAACGTAGATTCTGTCTGTTAACCCGAATCCTGCATGGTTGTCATTGTGTCGCTGTTCGTTTTAGCATTATTGGACTTGGAGCTTGACAGCGAAGAAATGCCAGAAGGGTATTTGCATAATTCCCCTGCACATTTGCCCTACTGGCATTCCAAAGGTAGTTGCTGTGGTTTGTTTGTATTGTTACACTCTGTTTCTCCGTGCATGCTCCGTGTATTCCGCCCTTTTCTGTTAACTCATAAATTAAATGGCAATACAGCAAAGGGTAGTCTAACATTCAAGTAAAATACGGTGTTGCAACATTTTTATGAAATAATTGTTTATTATTTATATACAAGTGTGATACAAATTTGTAAGAGTTATCATCTGGAGCAAGAATCTACCTCTAATGCTAAGATGCAAGCACTGCTTAGATAGCGGGATCGGCTTTACTGAAACTTGTTTTAATGTAGGACATTTAAGACATAAGATTGATATTTACAGCTAGTTGCTTGTGTGAAAATTGTTTCAGCTTTCTAACAGTAACATACTCCATAAAAAACAGCAATACCTTCCGAGAGCAAAAATCAAAATAGTTAAGATGTTAGACAATTTTAGTTTAATAAAAAAATTACATAGTAAATTATATGTTAAAAATAATTAATTAATAATTTCTAGTTTGTTGATTGAGTCATCATGCCTTCCAGAAGCAGGGTTGGACGACCTGGACCCAAATGCAGCCTTTGGGTCAGACGGAATGATGGACGAAGACTTTGAAGATGAGCTTGGTTCACCATCACAGGTCATTATGTCTGTAACATCACCCTCATAGCTATGTAACATCAGTTACACCACCCTCACCAGTGTGGTAAGATCACCCTCACAGTTTCGGTAACATCTCCACAATTTCAGTAAGATCACCTTCACAGGTCAGAAACATCACCATCACAAGTCAGTAACATCACCATCACAAGTCAGTAACATCACCATCACAAGTTGGTACCATCACCCTCAGTAGTTGGTAACATCACCCTCACAAGTCAGTAACATCACCCTCACAAGTTGGTAACATCACCCTCAAGTCATTAACATCACTCTCACAAGTCAGTAACATCACTCTCACAAGTCAGTAACACCACCACCACCACAAGTCAGTGACATCACCCTCACAACTCAGTAACACCACCCTCACAAGCCAGTAACATCACCCTCACAAGTAAGTAACATCACCCTCACAAGTCTAACATCACCCTCACAAGTCGGTAATATCACCCTAACAAGTCGTTAACATCACCCTCACAAGTCAGTAACATCACCCTCACAAGTCAGTAACATCATCCTTACAAGTTGGTAACATCACCCTTACAAGTTGGTAACATCACCCTCACAAGTCGGTAACATCACCCTCACAAGTCAGTAATGTTACCCTCATAAGTCAGTAATGTCACCCTCACAAGTCAGTAATGTCACCCTCACAAGTCAGTAACATCACCCTCACAAGTCGGTAACGTCACCCTCATAAGTCAGTAACATCACCCTCACAAGTCAGTAACATCACCCTCATAAATCAATAACATCACCCTCACAAGTAAGTAACATCACCCTCACAAGTCTGTAAGATCACCCTCACAAGTCAGTAACATCACCCTCACAAGTCGGTAACATCACCCTCACAAGTCAGTAATGTCCCCCTCATAAGTCAGTAACATCACCGTCACAAGTTGGTAACATCACCCTCACAAGTCAGTAACATCACCCTCACAAGTCAGTAACATCACCATCACAAGTTGGTAACATCACCCTCAGTAGTTGGTAATATCACCCTCACAAGTCGGTAACATCACCCTCACAAGTCGGTAACATCACTCTCACAAGTCAGTAACATCACCCTCAAAAGTAGGTAACATCACCCTCACAAGTCAGTAACATCACCCTCACAAGTCGGTAACATCACCCTCACAAATCAGTAACGTCACCCTCACAAGTCGGTAACATCACCCTCACAAGTCGGTAACATCACCCTCAAAAGTAGGTAACATCACCCTCACAAGTCAGTAATATCACCCTCACAAGTCAGTAACATCACCCTCACAAGTCAGTAAAATCACCCTCACAAGTCAGTAACATCACCCTCACAAGTCAGTAACATCACCCTCACAAGTCAGTAACATCACTCTCACAAGTCAGTAACATCACACTCACAAGTCAGTAACATCACTCTCACAAATCAGTAACATCACTCTCACAAGTCAGTAACATCACACTCACAAGTCAGTAACTTTACCATCACAGGTTCAGTAAGATGACATGGCCCTCGCCAGTTCAGTAACATCACCTACACATATAAGTAACATCCACTCACAGGTTCAGTAACATCACCCTCACTTTGGAATATTCTTCCATTGATTGTTATGTCAAATTGTGAAGAGTAGTTTTCCATACTGGAAATCCTGATTTCCATGTTTTAGGTGCAGGACAATGACCCTGAGATGGAATTCCGTGACATTGCCAAGTATGGCATAGTGCAAGTGGCAGGTAGGTTCCCCAGATAACAGCTCTAACGTTGTAAAGTTTATGTAAAGTAAAAAGCTGCAGGCACAGATACTAATGCTGCATACATAATCTAGTGAGAAAATGTAATATTAAAATATGGATTTTTAATCACAGATCTGGGTTAATTCCTTTCAATTGGTTCCAGTTCCCTCTCCAATTCCTTATGATTCAGTTCAGATTTGTGTTTAGTTCCATCTGTAATTGTTCAGTTTGTGTACTAATTGCTTTCGTTTGGAATCTTTCAATTCAAATTCCGTAATTGGAACACAATTAAATGAATCATTGACATTGACCTGACAGTCTACTGAAAGAAGCAGGGTTGAAATCCTGAGAAGCCATTCTGAACCTTGGCTAGATTAATTCACACTACCCAGTTGTACACAGTGGTGGAAATTTGTGTATGAATAACCAATGTTCAATAATTACAGCATAGCTGAATGCTTCCCACAGAAGTCAAGATGGTGTTCGATTGAACAGGTCTGCCAATGTGTAAAGTTATTTCAGCAGTCCTAATGACAGTCTACTGTGCTGTATCAGAATTTTTAATCTTTGATCTTTAATTATTTATATCTGTATTTGATTCAACGACTGTTTGTGTTGACACAATCAGGCGATGACACATTTGGAAGGAAGGTGATTGTCTTCTCCGCGTGTAGACTTCCTCCTCGCACTGAACTCGACCACGAACATTTACTTCAGTGAGTAGCCAGTGTACCCCACGGTAGAATCTCACAACTTCCTTCTTTCGTTTAATTGACACAATCAGTTGTATGTTTTGAATTTGCTTGCAGGGGTAGAACTACCCACTAGTCTGCTAGTCCATACACTAGTAAAGATAAGGGTGGACAAGTACACCTGCCTAATAACTAGTATAGTTGTCTAGTAAAGGGCAACAGGTTGGGGGGGGGGGGATGTAACTGAATCCCAAGTCATTAAAACATTGATAAATTGCTGCCAGTGAACAACTGGCTACAGCAGTGACAACTTCATTTACTGATAAGGGATGATATTCCCTTAGGCACAGCCACTAGCTATGAACTTTTCTGGGCATTACACGTGTAATTGTAAAATTAACGGTCTATAATTTTCTGTAATGTGTAATTTTTTATTTCTATTAATACAGTTCAGCAGACCAGTTTTTATAATCACAAGACCGTAATATGAGGTCAATTTCCGGAATTATTATGGAAAATTCATAATGGCAGGATGCCCCTTATCTGGTAGGGTCAGTGCTGGGATGTAACGAATTACATTTACTTCGTTACATTACTTAAGTAGTTTATTTTGAAATCTACTTGTAATGAAGTACATTTTTGGGGAATTACTTTTACTTGTAACGAAGTACTTTTTGGTTTACTTTCTTACTTTTTTACTTCTCAATTTTGCGTTACTATATAATCTACCACCAATTTTAAAATTAGTCTCGACCCGTGATTGTGTAGTCGTTGTTTGCTCTGCGCTCGCCGCTCGGGCCGACATGGCATCAATCGTGTTTCATGCTGGTCTATTATACAACTGGCGCTTGGTTTCCCAGAAGGGTCTGTTTGATTAAGGTCAATTAAAGAGTAAATGTGTGGCAAGGCATTGTTTGTTTTGTGCAGGCATCAATGATCAGTCGCATTTCCCTGTTGCCAGTCCCGGCTTCGGACATCAGTGTTTCCGTAAGACCGGTGCATCGACCATGCCGCGAGTCAATGGCTTGAAAATTGCAATCGAGATTCATTGACACTTTTGTTTAGAAATCGGATAAATAGGTTGCATCTCAGTAGAAAAGATCAGTATAATGCTAGGTTGAAATATCATGATGAATTGCGTCACAAATATTAGGCGTAACACTTAGCCATGCAAAACATGCTACTGACGCATAAACTTATGAATTCATCAACCGTGTATAAAATGGGGAGTCGCAGTCGTTTTGGCGTGGTAAATGCGCGTTATAAATCGGTATTTTAACGATAACTGAAAGACGAAAGAAGTTGTGCCAATAACGAGCGTATTGATTTTAGTTTTGAATCTTTATGTGCGTTCAGCGATTGAGAGCCAGGTTATTATTCTAGATCTCATATTATCGTTCATCTCCATACATCGTGGTCTGTTGGTGCATAATTTATTTAAAAACTGTACAATTTCGTGAACTTTTTTTCAACACTCAACAGTGTGTAACAATGTTTTTTGAACATCGCATAGACTGCGCGGTCGACGCGCTGAACCCTCCTGTTCTACAAGGTTTGTGGTGCAGTGGCTGCTTTGGTCTTTGAAATGCTGTTGGTAGTAGATACAGAATGGAATCGTAGTACATATGAACGCTACATTTAAATATAAAAACACCTTAAATTTAGTAATTATCTTAAGCTAAGATAATTATATCTATCACAAAAGACAAACATCAACAGCATAAGTGAACTGGTGGCATCAGAAGATCTTATATAAGTTTATATATATATAAAGATATATATATATATATATACATATATATGATGATGAAAATATTTTATATATATCAAGGTTGAAAAAATCCTGATTTATTTAAAAAACAAATCAGATTTATTTGATTTAAATCGGATTTTTTATTGTTTTGATTTTTAAATAAACTTGGAGCTTCTTAATTGAAAACTTGCTTCCTATTAAACACAAGATTTGGAAGCTTCACTGCATTCTGAAATGAAATATCTTGACCATACATTTGGCTTTACACAGAGTCGTTCCTGGCACCACAGTATTTTCAAAGTAAAACCAGTCTTTTCGTCTTCCAGACATTGTGAATAAACACAAAGAAGTGGTAGAACTCCTACAGTAAAGCAGTGATCCAACAGACAGTTAATGCTGACCTGCAGCTTTGATTAGGCTCTGCCTCTGACCTGTGTCTAATGCAATTCCTGGTGATCTCAGCTGACTCAGCCTGATACCCAGGTTGCCTTATCTGCTTATTTTGCATATCCATGGCACTGTTGTGGGCTGCAATTGCCTACTGACCCTGGTAGCCTTTGTTCATCAATACCCCCTCCACCCATACCCTCCAGCTGGGGAGATGTTTCAACTGGGGAGCACTCCTACTCCCCATCAGCTTTAATCTCCTTATATTGCATAACAGTTGCCTATAGAGCCCTCTTTGTGATGCCAGGCTTCCTGTTCATTGGAATTGATCTCCCTTGACCAATCACTTGTTATGGGTGTGGGGTTATATACTGAGACCTATAGATGCATGAGGCATACAAAGCATTCTACCCAGCCAAGCAGATTCATATAAATCAAAAACAGATTTATAAAAATCAAAAATCATTTTTTTTCTTATGGAGTGATTTAAATCATGATTTAAATCAATGATTTAAATCAAATGATTTAAATCAAACAACCCTGATATATATATATATATATATATATATATATATATATATATATATATATATATATATATATATAATATAGGATGATGAAGAAAATATTATATATATATAGTATTATATATATATAAATATATATATTGGCACTGACCGAATACTTGTGTACTTTTACTTAAGTAGTTTTGTGGATCGGTACTTTTACTTAAGTAGTTTTTTTCGGGGGTATTTTTACTTTTACTTAAGTAGCTTTTTGGGAGATTACTTTTACTTTTACTTAGTTACTTTTCTGGAGTATTTGTTACAGCACTGGGTAGGGTAATATTACTGATTAGTTTACCCTACTGGCCAATGAGTGCAATTGGCATCCTTTTTCAGTTGCAGTTTTTTATACAAATGATATCTTCAGTTCTTCATGAATTACTTTTGTTATTTCTTGATTACTACTTTGCTACCTTTATGAACATTGCATTGTTATTTAATTTGTGTTGAAAAAGCACGCCGCTTTTTTAGTTTTAAATAAATTGTAATGACTTAAATTTGGGTTGTTTTTATATTTTCCTGGAGGACTAGTAAACTGTTGTCTTCACTAGTCCCACTGTGTAGTAAAATAAATGCCAAAGTTCTACCACCGGCTTGTCAGATCTTCTCAACAACCAATTAATTACCCAGTAGTTAATCTGTGATATTTCTCTGATAAACTCAGGACCCTTAAATCATCTGTGCGTGAACAACGTTTTGTTCCTAAACTCAGTTCAATATTGGTAAATGTACTTTCTCTGTTGCTGTGCCAAAAACCTTGAATTAACTCCATCTCGCTACTGTAAAATCATCTGAAACTGTAACAGCCTTTGAAAAAACTCAAGACATTTGTTTGAAATAAAATTGAACTTTCAGTGATCCCATTCTTGCACGTCCCCATTTATGATTACGCCTTTGATTGTATTTGCGTTGCACCTCTGAGCTCAAAACCACTAGGATATAGATACTATAAAAGTATTACTGTTACTATTGTAGTGTTGTTATTATTTCAAGGAAGATAACATGTGAAGACTGTGATGGAAGAGTTAGTTGTGAGATGTTGTTAAAGTGGGATGGTTGTAAAGACAATGCCTCATGGCCCCTTGTGGCAGACATAGCCAATTGTTAAATGTGGAAAGAATTGTGTGAAAACTCAACAACTTACCACAACAATGCTGTAGAATTTCTTCCAACTTTCCATGGAGCTGTGTGTAAAAACTGTCGGGGCAAAGTATGATATATCCAGTTTGAGAATGTTTTTGTTATATTCATGCTCCAGGTTTAAATGAAAATTTGCATATGATGTTAGGATGTATTATGAATAAAAAAATTGATAGATTGGTGGTGAAGTCTGTCATGTATTTTATCAATTTGTAGTAAATAATATGACATTATTTTGTAATAAAAATGCATTATTTCGTTCCAACCTGTCACTACTCATGATGGGAAGAGTAGAATGAGGAAATGGATACATGATATTTTGGTAAAAGATGGTGTATATAGAATATGACACCCTCCTTTTAAATGGGATTTATAGCATTTTTATATAAATCGAATATTATTCTAACTGAACACATGACTTAATGCAGTAGTATTGCGCAACATTTCAGAAACGGCGTTTATTCCGTCTTATCCTGAAACTCTTCATGTGTGAAACAACTGTGTGAGATGTGTTTGTTAGATATCTGATGAGTTTGTTAAATATCTTATGTGTTTGTTAGATATCTGATGTGTTTGTTAGATATCTGATGTGTTTGTTAGATATCTGATGAGTTTGTTAAATACCTGATGTGTTTGTTACATATCTGATGTGTTTGTTAGATATCTGATATGTTGTTAGATATCTGATGTGTTTGTTAGATATGTGAAGTGTTTGTTAGATATCTGATGTGTTTGTTAGATATCTGACATATTTGTGAGATATCTTATGTGTTTGTTAGATATCTGAAGCACACACTGGATCAGTATGTGGAGAATGACTACACACTCGTGTACTTCCACTACGGCCTCAACAGCAAGAACAAACCCTCCCTCGGCTGGCTGCGACAGGCCTACCGAGAGTTCGACAGGAAGTGAGTCTTGCTCCCACGCTTGCAAGATCTTCCACTTTCTGTTGTTTCTAATTTGTATTTTGATACGTAACCTTCAATAAAATTAAATTTCACATATAATTCAATTGTAAATATAATTTTGCATGACATTTTAGATCTCTTGTGATATTTATTTATTTGTTTACTAAGTGAAAATTATATTTTTAGAAGATAATTAAAAAATTTAAAGGACATTTTATATATATTTATTTATTTATTAACTAGCTTAACACAATTATCTTTAACTAGATAATCTATTATTTTTAAATATATCTGAGATATGTTATTTATTTATTATATCAAAATAATATATTTTTATCATTTTAAAGAACATATTATGTACACTGTATATTATATATTTATTTGCCATATTTCATTTTATTGTATATATAGGCACTATGTGAGTTAACACCAGACTACATTTCGATTTAACATGTTATGCATGTTGAAAATGGCAATAAAGCTTTATTATTATTATTATACCTGAACAAAACGACAGTGTTTGTAGTAACACTGGTTTTATTATATTCTAGAGTGACCTGATTCAGAGAGAATAGCTCTTTCAAACATCTCAGACAATCCTTTTCAATTCTCCCTTTTTTCATGTTTTACTTCATATTCATTTTATGACCAATGTGTTATTTAGTTGTGGTCATGCCAGACAAATTATGAACTTATTTTTACAGGTTTCTAAAAAAAGGATAACTCAAAACCTATGTGCACCATTGCATAACACTATTCATATTTGTAATTACCCAATCAAATGGATAGAGTGTTTAGAGTCAGTTCACTTGGTGAATTCAACAAAGTACTTTAAAGAACTAACAGCATTTTGATTTATGTAACTATTTATTAAGGATGGGACGAATCTGTAATTTCATTCTAATTGAATTGAATATTGTCGAAATTTCGAATACAAATCGAATATCGAATAAGAATATTCAGTGTCTCGAAATTTTATTAGAATACTTAACGGTGTTGAGATATCTTGCTGGGACCGTGTTGCCGGCGAGTTTTATGCGAGTTTGTTTTGTAAAGTTTATTCGTTTAAGTAATGTTAGTGATTTTATTTTGTAACCTAGTGTGTGTATACATATACATATAAGTGTGTGAGGAGTAGTTTGGCAGTTGTAGTTTTTTTTATAGTTAAGGCAGAAAGAAAAAGATCTCCAAGGACCGATTTTGCAGCAGAAGACATGAAGGAAAATATTTGAGCGGTTTTCGCTTATATAGCTGCAAATTATCGAATCGAATAGTGACAAAACGTTTGAATATTCAAAATTTTGAATATGAATCGAATATTCGTCCCATCCTTACTATTCATATGTGACCTCATGTTCATCTCTAAGGAGACATCACTGCAGTTGTGAACTGCATTCTAACTTAAACTATTTGTTATTGAAGCCTGCTAGCTTGCCAATTCATTTCCAGTTTACTTTGATGTTGTATTAATTTTTCAGGTACAAAAAGAACCTGAAGGCCATGTATCTTATCCACGCAACAGGGTTCATCAAAGTGATATGGAAAATATTCCGACCATTTGTCAGGTGAGTTTGCAACAGAATGTTCTGATACTGATATTCCACAGACATCTGTGGCAACATCTGTCATCTCATCTTTGAACAAATACAGCTTGAAATATATAGAACTGTCACTGTAGATGGATAGATAGTGATATATGGATTGGTATGGACTAACAAAAAGATAGACTAGTAGACAGATTGACAGAAAGATGGACTGATAGGTGAATGGACGTGCAGATGGATTGCTAGAGAGACAGACTGACGGACGGACGAGTCGGACTAACAGACAAATGGTCTTGTCTGTTAGACAATGATTGACACTTGACAGACAGGTGAACTGGCAGATAAATAGAATGACCGACAAGTCGACAGACAAGTCGACCGACAAGTCGACAGACAAGTCGGCAGGCAAGTCGGCAGGCAAGTCGACAGGCAAGTCGACAGACAAGTCGACAGACAAGTCGACAGACAAGTCGACAGACAAGTCGACAGACAAGTCGACAGACAAGTCGACAGACAAGTCGACAGACAAGTCGACTGACAAGTCGACTGACAAGTCGACAGACAGACAGATTGACAGATGGATGAATTGACATGATTGACTGATGGTTTGACAGACAGACTGACAAATAGGCATACAGACTGCCAGTCAGACATACAGATTGACAGACTGACACATAGACAGTCATACAAACAAAAATTCTCATATTGTTTTCTGCTATTCCTGGTAAACAGGCCCAAGTCTTGAACAACAATATTTCTATAATTGTTGGCATGAGTGGACATTATACTATCATAACTATAATGTCATATGTATCCAAGATGGTTTACAATACACCTTATGATTACAACACCTGTTTTTAAACAATTTCAATAAAGGTCTTCTTACAAGTTTATAATTTAGAGTAGCAATGGCAATAATAACAGAAATATGACGTATGTCCAAACCTTTTTTAACCATACATTACTGCATGTTAAATTGTCGTTGGCAGTGAGAAGTTTGGGCGCAAGGTGATGTACATGGACTACCTGCATGAGTTGGCGCAGCAGCTACAACTGGACCAGTTGATGGTTCCCCAGAGGGTGAAAGAGTAAGTCCTTCATCCCGTCCACCTACTTCAACCCTCTCATAGTTTCCTTCGTCCCCCAACACTATACAAATGAAGCCCTGACGTGGAAGGCTGACAATGGTAAAGAGTTTTTAGAGAAAACTTGTAATTTTTATTTTTACTTTTACTGTGTCTGTTAGTCTACCTGGAATTAGCCAGTGTGGTAATTTGTAACTGGATTGCTGCTGTCGAGAACATGGAAATATCGAACATCAAAGGGTGTTGTGATTAATTCGGCTTATCTTGTCATTATTGCCAGTGAAGCTTGTTTTGAAACTGGATATTTTGGTACTGTTTGAAAAAAAATGGAATGTTGCAAATTTAATATAATAAATAAAAATTATATTTATATAAAATATTTATATTTTATAATAAATAAAAAATTATATTTAAACATGACATTGGAGTGTTTGAAAAAATAAGACTGTATCTCGTATTATATAAGATAACACTAGTACCTTTATCTTCTGAGTAGTGATTTGTAACACAGAGCAGACATTTTGTTGTCCTGTGTCAGATAAGCATTCTGAAAAGACTCAAATTTATTGTTATACATTTTTATTTGACTTTGATTTAGTTTATATGATAGTAACAAATAAACAAATATGCTACCTGGAAGCTGCACTGGGCACACAGTTGTTGTCAGTCTTTGCCTCTGATCACGCTAGATGTTTAGACACAGTGTAGCGCTTACATTTTTCCAGCATTATAAACATTCTGATTGACGTTTCTGCGCAGGCGCAATAAATGTAAAATCATCAACGAAGGAACAAAGCATTTATGGTATACATACTACGGTTTGTTCATTAGGATGTATATAATCTCACAGCAAAGTTATTTGTCGCAAATTAACCCAAGGCAAACAAGTTTTGAGGCATGTTTTGATAGCAAGCGTAAATCACCTGACCGTAGTGCGCCATAATCCATGACAGTGTGGTAAACAAACGTAAGATGTTACTGTATTGAATTACATTTTAAGCAACTCTTCACAGTAATAATCACAGGAGAGTTAACGAACAGCCCATGGCATGTATACCAAAAATGCTTTGTTGTTTCGCTGCACATTGATGATTTTACATTTATCGCGCATGTGCAGAAACGTCAATCAGAAAGTTTATAACGATCGGAAAAATGTAAGCGCGACAACGGACCACAATAGATACGCAGTGTGTCACGTGAAACTGTCGGGCACTGTCAAGCCACAACCCCCAAGATGCACTAAGCGACTATGGTGTTAAAATAGTGTTTAATAACTCAACATATAAGCTGGATTTTGTTCATAAAAATGTTCTCTATTCTTTAACCAGAGCTATTAGATGGAACCAAATGTGCACAGATCTCGCTGAATCTCAGACATCTCATCATTTAGTACAGTATCTGTTTTAAGTTGTTATACCATCCGTGAGAGGGCGCTGTGTGTTGAAGAGCCCCAGCTCAGATGGATTAGTTCTGTTTTAACTGTGATCGTATTCACTGAAAACTATCATCACTAGGGTGCGCCACCTGGACACTTTCGCCGGGGTCTCACAGAAATAGTGTCCTCTGTGATATGATGTTGGCTTTTTATAATTTAAAAAAAACATAAATTTAACAGTGGGTTCTATTTGACGTAGAATTTTCCTTATCAATGTGAGCTTATGATCTTAAGGAAATTTTCCTTTTTATGTTAACCCACTTTGCACTGGGCATTCAGAATTTAAAATAAATGACATCACACAACTCCAACAGTCACTGCTAAGCAATGCAGAGTATTCATAATCAGCCGCAGTGGTCAATGGTAAATTGTAAACATAATTACACCTAGTGGTTAGTGATAAACTACTTACTATTTAGTCACCAGATGTCCACACAATACCTTGGGATGTCAGAACAGTTATAGTATTTGTTGCCAAAATGCCAACTAACCAAATTATGACAGTACAGGTGTGTATATATATATATATATATATATATATATATTTGAATGACCACAAGAAGGATTATTATTGGAAAGTACACCATTTCTGGGGCAGTTTCTATTCCCTTAAGATAATTTATTGACCATAATTACATCAATTATAAAGCACATGGCTCCTGAATCCTGATTAGTGGACAAGTCCTGTAGTAGAGAGTTGGTCAGGTGCTGTTTTGTCTCTGTTTTAGCTACGATGACCAGCTCGTGTCCAGTCTCCAGCCAGGCTCAGGGTCTGTCCCACGGTCTTCTCCCAATCTCGTTGTGTCCCCTTCAGTTTCCCGCCGTCAGGATCTTGTCAGCATTGCAGCATGCGCTCCCTTATAGTGATCCCCGTGTTCCCATTCGTTGAGATAGTTTCGTTGTTGTTTCATTGTTTTGCTCAGTGATGTTTTGTTTTGCCAGTACTCTTGTGTGTTGTGTTGTTTCTACATTGCTATGTGATGTTTGTGCTGCCAAAGTAATGCTCACTATGTTGCATGACTGGAACGTTTTAGTCACTAGATTAGAAGTGATTCCAAGAAAACTTGTATATGTAGACAAAATGTAGTCAATTATTTCTATCAGTCTAGAAATGTACTTCACACATGGACTTCTACTGCTTGGCTTTCCATTCCTGTTTCGAATGCGAGTAACTATTAAACAGAAATGGTATTAACATCAGTTATGCCGAGTCGGAGAATGTGGTTGTTTTTGCATTATCACATTTGAAGTGCTTACGTGTTTTTAAATTTATGTTTTTTACGTAGCCTAAGTGTTTTGTCATTATGTTGTCCTGTTTTGGTCGATATGCAGTGTGTGTCAGCATATATATTTCCTTCTTTAACCTTCTTTAAAAGAATAGAGCAGCCAGTAATTTAGGAATCTGCATGTCTGGCTATTGTTGTTGTTTGATTTGTATTGCTTTCAGATGTGTCACGTTTCACCCAAGCACATCTCCAGCCTCGACACACTACCAGTGCAGTTTAAACTTTGTTAGAAGAAATTAAACAGATAACTTACACGTTAACATTTATGAAGTTATATTTCATAACAATATAAGCCTGGCTCCTACTCGTGTTTAATATGCCAGACCAATGATGACATAAAAGCATCAATGCTCATGGTTGTTTAGACAAAATCTATCTGGTGATTGACCACTTGAGATGTAGCAGGCAGGGAGATGGAATGACTATCTGCATCCTGTGTATTACAATAACACATATTGATTATTCACTGTAATGTGATGAGTAAAATGTTTGTGCGCTAGAAATGAATATAAGAACTGAACATGCGCAATGAACAACGATAAATATCTTTAAATGTTTATTTTTGATATTCCTTGAAAAAGAATTTCATTGTTGAAAGATGCACTGATGAAATGGTGGAGTTAGGTAACATTTTGCCATGTTTACACTGTGCCAGAGACATTTGAAAGAAGTTATGAGGGAAAATTACACTATTACAGCTGAGTTTGAATCTACATGTTAGATGTAGCACATGCAGACAGTGTCACATGAGAGTTTCTGAGTCGACCAGCTGATAAATGTTGTTCTGTCTTTCAGGCACGATGCTCTGATGTTGGCCAAGAACAAGCCCATGCCGGTGCCCACCAGTATAATTCACCCGCCCGCACCCACACAGCAGTTCGGTGTCTCACTGCAGTTGTAAGTATACAGTGTCATGTAGTGAAAAATGCAACAAAAACAGAAGATAGAAATAGAAGAAATATAAGCATATATGTTTGCGTACTCTGACTTAAACTAGCATGCATACATTCGTGTACACCGCAGTCACACAGAAACACACATGTACTTGTAGATGTCAGTTGTACATGCATACACACACTTGCATACACCATATATACACATCTCACACAAGCACCTGCACACACATGCACACACCACACAAACACATACACAAACACATGCACAAACACATGCACACATGCATACACGCACAACACACACATACACACACACCACACACATACATACACGCATGCACACACGCACACACGCACGCACGCACGCATGCACACACACACACATTGTTCATCACTATATTTACTTCAGTGAGACTGATAACATTTCTTATAATTTGTAATCAATATCATGGATATTTGACTTAATTTTATTGCAGCATCAAGGAACACAACAACAATGAGCTCATCCCACCTGTAATGAATCAGTGTATAGCTTACCTCCGCGAGCATGGTAAGTCACATTACTGTGTATAGCTTACCTCTGCAAAAATGGTAAATCACAGAAGTACAACACATTTGTGGACAATACTTTTTGTGATAATAATTTTGAGCAGTAAATCACATGAAAAGTTGAACATACAAATACCTCGGTTACGACGGGGACAGTGCGTGTGAGAATATGAATTGCTCCGAATTGCAGTTACAGAGTTCCGCAAACATGTTAGGTGTGGGCCAAATTTATCCCTGCAGGTCAAAGTTTTTAATTGTCTAAGATAGTTTGTAAAGAATATCTCCTTTCAAAAATTCAGGCCGCTATAGTTGTGTAACCTTACACATTCACACGAAAGTACATTTTTCATCACTAGTTTGTTGCAAGAATGTTGACAATGTCAGCCTGAATGCGTTGTCAGTAAATCAACCGTTGAAGATGGTCTGTAGGTTGTCCAGCGCACTGAAAATTGGTTTCTTGCGGGCCAGCTGGAAACCATCCATGTGCTAAATTTCGCTCACAGTATGCAGACTGTTAAACTAATAGGATGTGGTTTTGCTAATTCAGGTCTGGAGGTCGAGGGCATATTCCGGCGGTCTGCCAGTGCTGTAGTTCTCAAGAAGGTTCAACAATTATTCAATGAGGGTAAGTCAAAATATTACATGCAACATAGTGAACATACACGAGTAAATTTCATAATTGTTTTGACTGTATGCTCGTTGGTGTCAGTTTGGGTTTGTGTAGAACTGTGACAGTTGTGTTATAAACCATGATTCAGATTCCAAATATGTTCTGTTGGCAGTATTATTGGACAAGTCATGGACCACTCAATCAAGATACCTTGTTCATTGAATTTCCTGCAAATGAGGATTTGGCTGATTCTGATTAACAGAACAGAACAGAACAGCCACTAACCTTATTTTGAGTTCAGTCCAGTGTCGTAAAGGACACATCTCTTCCACATATTGTTTAGAACACTGTATGGCTAGCCAAAGTGACATTTAAATGAAGTTGACTGTTTACATGTTTTTAACTAAGTTAATAATATGTTTTAAAGTTTGCATGTCTTAATTGGTTGCATGTCTAATTTTACAAAGTAAATTTCACATTGCGTTTAAATTATTTATTTTATTGAATTAACTTGTTTAACTTATTTGTTTAACCAATTTATTTAACTTAACTATTTAGCTTATATCTATAATTAATGTATTTATTTATTTTATATTGTTAGCACCTTTGAGCAGGTTGTTAACCTGGATACATGGTGCAAACAAATACAAATAAGTAGTAACCACCATGATAATGCCATATCTAACGCTATGTAGGGCAATGCTGGATATATCTCTTTATTAATTTTACATTTTATTATTACTTTGTCCAGGTAAAGAAGTTGACTTTGAGTCCTTCTATGACATCCACATTCCCGCTGTCATCATGAAGAGCTTCCTCCGACAACTGCCAGAGCCACTGCTGACCTTTGACCTGTACGACCATATCATCCACGTGCAGTGTGCGTATTCAGACTTTTTTCAATAACAGATCACAGTTTGATCAAGTTGTTGGTATATTTGAAGTGCACTGAAACTTCAGTTTAGTATAAATTATGTGATTTTATGATGAATGCTGAAGTTGTCAATATCAAAAGAAGTACTTATGTTAAAATCTTATTTGAAAGAACTTGTTAAAGCCGCTGTGGCTGTTAAATAATTTATTTTATAAACCTTTATGAGAAGCCTTGCTCTTTTGTGAAATTGGTCTTGATGTAGTGTTTTGGTTTGGATCAGCTTGTGACTATTGCAGTAAGCAGTGGCTAGGTACTCCTAACACAGAACGAAGTCAGGACCACAACAAATAACATAAAAACATTTGTGAATAAACACTTAATTAAAGAACTAACCATGTATACACACATACATACAACCGCAGCATCTTATAAGAAGTTGTATTCAATTGTCAGAATCTTATCAGATGTTGTATTCAGTTGTCAGAATCTTATCAGATGTTGTATTCAATTGTCAGAATCTTATCAGATGTTGTATTCAATTCTCAGAAACTTTTCATGGTAATGAGTCTGTTTCCAGCCAAGTAATGTTCATTGTCTCCGTGATTGCGATGTACATTACATCGTCCCTATATCTATTATGCATGGCGACCTCTTTCTAGTGACCATCACCTCCCTATACTCTGACCAGTCTCCCCAGTCAACCAGCATGACACAACCCCCCTAGAGAGATTGGCGTTCCTTTCTGCCACTCTCTCTCCATCAGTTACCACTGAAATGTCATGAACCTGCCACTTACGACCACCTGTCTGTTGCGACCACAGCGCTGGGAGAGCAAGAAAGGATGACAGAGATGAGACGATTACTTCACGATGAGCTGCCAGAAGACAACTACTTCCTCCTGAAATACATCCTTCAGTTCCTGAATGAGGTGGGCAAATCTTCTTCTTCTTCTTCGCCTTTTCCCACTAGGTGGGGTCAGTGGCCCGAATTCTTGATTTCCTGGGTATCCTCCGGGGTGATCCGCAGTGCCTGCATATCCCTTCGGACGCCATCCATCCATCTCCCTCTTGGTCTACCTCGTCTTTTTCCTGGCACTCTCATGTCGCCAATTGCTCTCACTTCGTTGTTTTCTTCCATTCTCTGCATGTGTCCATACCAGCGTAGTCTCATTTCTCTGACTTTCTCTTGTATGCTATTCACTCAACAATTATTCACTATTCAAATCAACAATTTAATTTAATTTAAAGTTAATGTTTCTATCCCATAACAGTGAAACTCTATGGAACTCTCTGGGCTGTTCTCTGAAATGTTTTTTAAATATCCACTGCTTTAAAACATTATACACCGATAGTGTTTTGCTCAGTTACAGAAACATATTGTCTCTTGGACATCTCAACTTGTTGTTCCATATCTCAACTGGTTATGTTTTGGTGACATATGTAATAATATTCAACTCTGTTAAAAATAGTAAGATTATGTTGGAATCATGCATGCTGCAAATTGCATTTATTTCTGGTTATAGTTATAAAATATTATACTTTGTAATTTGGGCAAGTGTTACAAGTGATAGACTTCTTCTTGCTCTTTTCAGATTCATAACTAGTTTACATTTAAATATTTTGTTTTTTTGTATTGTATTTGATTGTTGAAATGAACTCATTATTTAAAAAACAAATCTTCAAATAATGACATATCACGTTCTCACTATTAAGTGTACATGCCCTGATAACTGTATCTGATAACCATACCTGATAACCGTACCTGATAACTGTATCTGATAACCATACCTGATAACCGTATCTGATAACCGTACCTGATAACCGTACCTGATAACCG
>OZ024861.1:39298440-39315940 GCA_964017155.1 Oasisia sp. SBJ-2009 | reverse complement strand
AAGCAATGAAGAAGCTGCTTCTACCGACACATGGATGAAGTTGTGATAGGTATACAAGTTGAGAACTGAATTTGGAATGAGGGTTATTTTGGGGGAGTCTTATGTCACGCAGGTTGCCCTGATGGTAACATATGATGACGTAGAAGGTCGTTTTATATTTTGTTGAGCTACCAAGTGAGTGTAACATGCAAACGACGTAGGATTATATCAGCACGCACATGACTCGCCATCCTTGTTGAGTGGAGAGTTCTCCACCTACTTAATGTGGTATGGGGCAACAGTATATCGACATTTACAGGTGTACGTTTGGGGTAATACGTGGTTTTACGAGTATCACCAGATACTTGTGACAATATGTGGTGTAATGTGTATTATACGTGGCAATTGTTTCTATCGAAATTGACGTAATATGTGTATATTGTGTGTTGGATATCTATACAAGTCTGAATTGCCTGTCGCTCAGATATACATGTCTTAGATCTATACATTGTAATGTGGCTTGTAGCTGGTGTTGTTGGAGTTACCCTGCCCTATCCCCGACTTGCCACACTTTCTTAGTTTAAATTAGTACCATGTACCATTGTGTGAAATATACCTACAAAGTACATCAAGCAAAATCCACTGTAATTTTGCAGAAATCTGCCTAATACCATACATAGTTGCTCTTAATGTCTATACTTTAAATTGATGCTTACCCAGCGAATACAAAATATTCTTGATCATGGTTTTTACATTTATAACAAACCACCATTAGAACGGGATACAAAGATTCCCAGAACCTGATTGAGTACATGAAAGCCATACAAAATGCTTGTCTGTTATACATAGTTCACTTTTACATAATACATATATGAAAACTGGAGTTATTTAGGAATGGCAGCCACTGGGCAGATGTTAGTTTTGTTGTCGTTTTTGTTTAGGTCGTTGAGTGTCAATATACGAGATTCTGTTTTTTCAATCTTTATTTCTGTATTTAATTATTGTCTGAAATCTTTTTTTAAGTTTTCGTGAATTCTTTTTACCAGGTACACTGAATTGCACATAGTGTTGTTCTATTTATGTAAAATATGTATTTGTTACTAATCTGTATGTGTTCCAGTGTGTATATACTGTCATAATTGAATGTGTATCATCATCTATGTGTGTGCGTGTGTGTGTACCTGTGTCTGCGTGTGTATCTACGTGTATGTATTCTGTTTACACCACAAATAATTGTTTTCAACTTGATCTTCAGCTGTTTAAGTTATTTCTTTTATATATTTTCCTGTTGGAAATATCCACTAATTGTTATCCATTTCTTGAAAACATCCATTTCATTTTCATCGGACTTTTGATGTAATGTTCACGTTATGAGTACATTTTCTTTTCATCTTACATGGTGAAGCATAATTGAATCATTTGCAACTGTAATGACATCATTACACCTGACGGGGCGTGCAGTAAGGAGATCATTGTAACTAACTGTAAATTGTATTTGCATTGACTGTCAATATACACACTGACCTTGTGGCATATTGTGAAAATGTATTCCTTACCATGTGTCACTATTTTAATTAAATAAATCATATATGTGGAAAACTCTGTCAGCAAGTGTTTGAATTGACTGTATTTGCATATACTGAGAACGGCAATCACATGGGGTGCAGTCTCTGCTATCTATGCAATCACATGGGGTGCAGTCTGTGCTATCTATGCAATCACATGGGGTGCAGTCTGTGCTATCTATGCAATCACATGGGGTGCAGTCTCTGCTATCTATGCAATCACATGGGGTGCAGTCTCTGCTATCTATGCAATCACATGGGGTGCAGTCTGTGCTATCTATGCAATCACATGGAGTGCAGTCTCTGCTATCTATGCAATCACATGGGGTGCAGTCTGTGCTATCTATGCAATCACATGGGGTGCAGTCTGTGCTATCTATGCAATCACATGGGGTGCAGTCTCTGCTATCTATGCAATCACATGGGGTGCAGTCTGTGCTATCTATGCAATCACATGGGGTGCAGTCTCTGCTATCTATGCAATCACATGGGGTGCAGTCTGTGCTATCTATGCAATCACATGGGGTGCAGTCTCTGCTATCTATGCAATCACATGGGGTGCAGTCTGTGCTATCTATGCAATCACATGGGGTGCAGTCTGTGCTATCTATGCAATCACATGGGGTGCAGTCTCTGCTATCTATGCAATCACATGGGGTGCAGTCTGTGCTATCTATGCAATCACATGGGGTGCAGCCTGTGCTATCTATGCAATCACATGGGGTGCAGCCTGTGCTGTCTATGCAATCACATGGGGTGCAGTCTCTGCTATATATGCAATCACATGGGGTGCAGCCTGTGCTATCTATGCAATCACATGGGGTGCAGTCTGTGCTGTCTATGCAATCACATGGGGTGCAGTCTGTGCTATCTATGCAATCACATGGGGTGCAGTCTGTGCTATCTATGCAATCACATGGGGTGCAGTCTGTGCTATCTATGCAATCACATCGGGTGCAGTCTGTGCTATCTATGTAATCACATGGGGTGCAGCCTGTGCTGTCTATGCAGTTGGTTTTCTTGAAGGAGAGATCTCACTAGGACTAGGTTTCTTGATTGCCTGGTCAAGTGTCAAATGAACAGCATCATCAGTGCCATCTACTGACAGGATGGAATGGTGAGGCAGATACCATCGACAATCTAACCTGCCAGTCATTTATTTTGGATGGAAACATACAATAGCTGGTTAAAGTGAGTGACAGTGACAGCTGTCGACAATTCTAGTTGAAAATGGGAGGTATAAGATTAGATATTTATATATATGGTATAAGTTGCTGAACTGATGTGAAGGAAACAGCTCGTGAAACCTCAACTATCTCAAGCGAAGGAAGGGAAGAGAAATGCTCGGATCTTGGTATAGTTGTACTTACTTACTTGATTGGTTGTTTCGTCTCTTAGCCGGTGGCCAGACCTCAATCTCTTCTTGAAAATGCTCAAAGAGGCTGTGAGTGCTGTCACTACTTCTTCTGGGAGTTCGTTCCTGAAGTCGGTTACCTGATTTGTAAGGAAGTGGTTACAGATATCCATATGCCAGTAGCTCTTCTGTAGTTTTAGACTATGGCCTCTCAGATTGGTTACAAATCTATTAAAGATTTGATCTGGGGTAAATTTGTTGAGGCCTTTTATGTATTTAAATACCTCACACAGGTCGGCCTCACATCGTGTCGGTTCCAAAGAAACAGATTCCGCTTTTTGATAATAAGGGTTCCAGGCTCGTGACACATTCTGTAACACTGGCCTCATCATACAATATTGTGTAATGTCTTTAGTCTTTTCTACTTTTATAGTCTTTTCTACTTTCAAAATATCGTTTGTTGTATCAAATACATTGATTTGCCTTTTGTTAAGTGTTTGATATGTGAGTGGTTTTAAATTGTTACATACTGTAACTCTAAGTCGTTTTGTTCATGGAATACTTGTAGTAATATTTTCCGTTTAGAGTATATACATAGTTGATGGTTTGTCTTACTTTCAGTACTACCTTGGAGGGTACACATGTGTTGGCATTGAAATTTAGTAGCCACAGTCAGCTACTTTAGAAATCTTTGAGTATAACTTTGTATCATCAGCAAATATTTTGGCAGTTGC
The DNA here is from genome assembly GCA_964017155.1 of Oasisia sp. SBJ-2009. Lineage (NCBI taxonomy): Eukaryota > Metazoa > Annelida > Polychaeta > Sabellida > Siboglinidae > Oasisia > Oasisia sp. SBJ-2009. Next base: position 39,312,308 of record OZ024861.1, on the reverse strand, counting down.
CTTCACTGAATTTGGTAGATCATTTATAAACAATAACAATAGTACTCATCCCAAAATGGAGCCTTGTGTGACTCCACTTTTAACAGTTCTCCAAGACGAATGTCCATTTCACAAAACTACCTTCTGACGTCTTCCTGCCAGGAAGGATTCTATCCATAGCAGTACTTTCCCTTTAATGTCATATTGTTCTAATTTATATATCAGATGCTTGTGGGGAACAGTGATAAAAGCTTTTGAAAAATTATATCCGTTTCAAGTCCATCATCCATAATAGCAGCCCAGTCATATAGACATTCAAGTAATTGTGTAGTACATGACCATTTTTGTTTTGAAAACCATGTTGGTCACAGCTTAGAGTTATTTTATTCGGTTAAGTTTAAAATGTGATCTTGTAATCAGGTGCGTCGATTTGATTTTAAAAGTGGGGGACAGGGGACTCATTTATATATATATTTATATATATATGTAATTTCTATGTATGTATATAATATTTATATGTATATATATTATAATGTCATATAAGTATATATATATATATATAAATATATATGTATATATATATATATATATATATATATGTATATATTTTGACATGTATAATATATATATATATGAATTATGTTTTATATTTACAAAAAAAACTTATGTATTTCAGGTCATATAAATATATTATATGTGTGTGTGTATGACCTGAAATACATAATAACTATTCTTTTGTAAATATAAAACATATTTCATTGTTGGTCTGGTGCTAATTCAAAAATAAACAAAGTTATGTTATGCTATTTATAGTAGTTATGTTGGCAACATATATTTGAAGAGGGGCCATGGCCTACCCCAATCACTGAACATTTGGAGGGTAGACTTTGGACTCAACACTGCTTGCCTGATTCAGAGTGACAAGATGCAGAGGTTACAGGGGTGCCTGTGCAGGACTTCCCAATCCCACCTTTTGGCAGAGAAATTTGTCTTCACTCAAATGGGATCAAATTACACAATGTGCAGAAATCCGCTGCTTCCGACGTAGGCGATATAAGTATCCACCAGGGCGACCAGGCTGCAATCCTAGGGGTGGCAGGGCAAACAAAAATTAATCCATTATGTGCTTGATGGCTAGTGCCTATATATAACTTGATGACATGGTAGAACTGGCCAGTATGATGTTGCCAGCGAGAAACATGCTATCTGCCTTCTTCTACAGCCTATATGTAGGACTTACGTCTTATTAGTGTGAGTTGGATGTTAATCCCTCTTTGTTTGGCAACCAAGATGCACGACATTTACGAAGAAAAAATCATATTCCTGCTTGTGTACACACAGTATACACACACGCACGCACCCACGCACGCACGCACCCACACACACACACACACACACACACACACACACACACACACACACACACACATACACACACACAATACAGTAGTTCAATGCATTTTCTAAAATATCACAAAACCAGCAACACTTATGAAATGGATTCAATGTGTGTGCACACAACATGTAGTGTTTGCATAAGGAACACCAGCAGGGTATGAACCTGCCACACACAACATCGAACCGATATTACCCTAAAGTCCTAATCTGTGCAAGTGAACAAAATGGTTTAGAGAAACATTTGACAGTGCTTTTGCGTTAAAACACTGTATGCTAACTGCAATCATTCACAACTGTATTGTTAGAAAATAAATATACATAATCTGGCAGGAATACATAATTAATAGTACACGATCTGTAAAAGCATGCACAAACTGATTTTTCTGGACAAGACTGCTAATTGTGATTTTGAGCACTTCATATCGCGGCACTAAAGCTGCCCAACAGCCAATTTCCAAAGAATGTTTTTGCCAGAAAAGTTACAAAATGAGTATAATTGTGTCCTACAAGCATGATTGTTTAGTGACGGTTATTAAACCAGAAAATGTTGCATCGTCTAACAATATCCAACATATTCTCAAGGTCGTTATCTTCAATACATTTTCGTTAGGTGTGGGAGCGTGTGTATGTGCAGTCTATTTGTCTATGTGTGTCTAATAATTATGAATGTATGCAAAATCCTACGTTTTATATAATAAAAAGAAAAATGTGTAATTTCAAGATGTTCGATAATGTCATAATTTTTAATAGTTGTTTTATTGATGCAGGTATTTTATCACGTGTTGTGTACACGTATGAAAGTGTGGTGATGTATGTACGCGATTATACTGATTGGGTAGTAGTATTTCTATTTACTATGTTTCTTAAGTATTAAGAAAAATATTAATTTAACATGAATGCATATCTCATGGAAAAGAGTATAACCAAAGGTTATAGTACATAACATATACATGAATAAATAAACGCAAACAAATGTTAACAAGTATCTTAACATTGAATGATCGCAGTTATTTATACATACATTGAACGTATTATTGTTAACATATCATAGTTGCATTTATTTAGTTATTGACGATTAAAGACATAGCAGTATATTTAAATAGTAAAAATTATTGCATCTGAGCTATTTACTATGAGTAAAATAGTTATGATTTAATGCATGCTATTAACTCTTTCACAATTTAAAATAGTTCCATGATTTGTGTAACTTTCAATAATATAGTTTTCCGTACGTGCAAAAAATTAACTAAAGCTTCTCGTGAAGCCGAGATGTTGTGTACGATTAAAACAAAACAAAATGTGTTTTAAAGTTAAACATTAAAAGCCTTGAATTTAGTTAAATCAATATTTTTCTTAATACCTTAAAAATAACAGTCAATGTCAATGTCACACATTTACTGTTTTAAAGAAAAACTTGTAAAAAAGAAAAAAAGAGGGAATGAGGAAGTGGGAGACACTGGGTATATAGCCTGTAGTACAATCTAATGTAACTAGTTCGGCCAGAGATACCTCATCGGTTGCTCCTCATAACGTTCCCTGGCACGGTTGGTCACAATCCTTACTCCCTCACAACTGACCGTCCGCCGGAAGTGTTCCTATGGGAGGGAAATACCTGGCCCAAACCCCGGTTCGCCAGACCGGTTGTGACCTCCATAGGATGAGCGTCACTGGTATCCCCTTCCGCCACGTGCGGTCGAAACACTCAGTTGCAATGAAGGTAGCCATTTTATTTGCTTATAAACCCATGTCGAGCCTTAGCTGGTGAAATTGTGGTGTCAACTTGTAAGACACGTAAGCTGATATATCTGACGTTATTTATGTGATGACATTACATTAAAATTCTGCTTATATGTTATGTTATATCATATGATGCATCAAACATGTTAACATGCATAACTACAATTATTATTTTTGATTCATAGATAGTTATGTTCTATAGAGGAAGTTAGGCAACAATATGGCGCACACATCGCCGACGTTTTCTCCTTCATAAAATTAAATAAGGAATTATTTTAAAACGCAGATACATAATACAGTACTACACTACAGTGAATAATATAACTCGCATTGATATACTTGATATACGAAAAATCTTAAATCAAGATAATAAACCGAGGTGGATGGATTACAACATATTATTTACTTTATTTAATAAATTAATACAATGCTTACCTACGATTTATATCGACACAAATCAGCAAGTGGATCCATTCATTACATGTCAAATATATTGCCAAGTAATGTTTTGATTAATGAGAAATGGATTATCTATGTAATTATATTCACAGTACGTAGAACGACGCTAACAGTTATGCATAATGATGATAATGTTTGTCTTCCGTAATGCCTTGCTGCTTTGACTATGCAAGTTAGCAATACACAATGTCGACACTGTACCACATGGCAATATATGTAATGTACTACCAACAGTTGCCGTTCTAAATAACACAACAACATCCGTTCTAAATAACACAACAACATAACACACATAGCCTACCTTAAAGCAATTGTCTGTAGCAATCGTCGCTCTTTTTTTGGCGTCTAGTATATCCCAATGTCTGATGACTGCCAAACTGCAACATGTGCAGCTCATTCGAGACCAACTGTCAAACCACGTAGAGCGTCAAATGTGTATTGTTTGCTGAATATCATACGATACGCTGCAACCGACCGCACAGGAATCATCCATAAACACGTGCAGTTGGTCTTGTACTGAAATCCGGGAGAACTGCATTTCGACGAATCCATGCTTTCGATCGAACCCTTAAGTCGTTTGTTTGTAGCAACTTGTCAGGTTCAACGCGACAGAGGTTGCTAATTATACGTTGTCAATCTATGCGTTCTTGCGCGGGACCAAGAACATACCATTGTCGGAGGCCGCACGTCAGACTAAGAATATAGGCGGCAGTGAAGCATTGCATTATCTCTGTGTTAAACTGACAATGAAACATGATCGACAGGTATTATACACGGACAAAACAAGTTGCATTGAATAGCACAAGTAGCTTCGCTCTTCTTGTCGAATGTGCAAATACCCATGACCGTACCGAATTGCGTCATAAGTAGACTGGCGGGGTGGTGGTGGTGGTGAAAAAGATTGGTGGGTGAAAGTATGAAGGAAGAGGGGTGTAGAGGGACAGTGAGAAGGGAAATAGTAAAGGATAAAGAAAGTGAGGGAGAGGGGCCGACAAGCAGGGAAGAAAGGAGAAAGAAAATGTTGAGTAGTTTTAAAGGAAGGTATTGGAGAGAGGTCAATCAGAAGGGACACAGTCAAAGAGAGACAGACAACCAGATCATTCACCAACTTGTTCACTACGACACATTGTGCATCAGAACGAAAAAGGATTACATCGCCACTCATTTGTGCATTTCTTTCATCTATTTGCTAAACGTAGAAAAGGAACAGTTTAAATATTACTCATAATGGTATTCTACATACGGGGTTAGATAGCTGGGTGATTTTTAGCACTAACAAACATTATTCTGATGATGCAATGAGGGGGTGGAGGGAGGGAAGGAGGAAGGAAGGAAGGAGAGGGACAGAGGAGGGACTGGGGGAGAGATTAAAGGGAGACAAAAAGATAGTGTGCTTTTATGTGTAAGAGATTGTGATTAGTGGATATATGTCACATTTCTTTTTTGTATTAATCTACACACTGCTTCCGAAGAAGACTTTATGTTATCATAGACGTTACCGATAAAATAAAGTTTCTTACTGCTTTTACAGCAAAAATATAGTATATTTAAAGATAACTTCCAACAATCATCATTACCATTATAAATAATATTGGCAAAGGTTATGCTTAACGATGGGCACGAGCAGCAATTGACTGTCACGTACACAAACTGCAACGTAACGGTTTAGTAAATTAATTTGTTTTATATCTATTTTAATAAACCATTACTAATCAAAAACGTAAAAGCATGATATTAAAAATATTTAAGAATCGCATAATGATTCAACCTGCGTCTGATCTAACATTAGATCGAAGGAAGCATATACCTCATTCCAAAGAGTAATACAGCCACAGAAAAAAACACCTACTCCCAATATTTGTATTTACTATTGGGGTAAAATGTAAAACAGAACCAAATGATCGATGCTGGATAGGTTTGCTAATAAGAGTAAGCAATTAATGTAAATACGACACACACGCGCATGCGCACGCCCGCGCACACCCACGCCCACACAAACACACACAAACACAAGCATACACATACAAACACACACAAACACACACAAACACACACCAACACACACCAACACACACCAACACACACCAACACACACCAACACACACCAACACACACCAACACACACACACACACACACACACACACACACACACACACACACACACACACACACACACACACACACACACACACACACACACACACACAAACACACAAACACACACAGAAACAAACAAACACACACACACACACACACACACACACACACACACACACACAAACACACACACACAAACACACACAAACACACACACACACACACACACACACACACACACACACACACACACACAGTGGTGGGAGGTAATATAAGCTTTATGAAACTTGTCACAGCCCGGGCTATTCAGGGCAGCGCCTTGAGCCCATTGTTGTTGATCGCTGTGGTGAAACTGATAAAGCCTAGGAAAATAAATACCTTGTTTCCGATTTCATGCTTGGAAAAAAATAGGGTAATCCAGTCGGGTGGCAAGCCATCAATCGATGCCTTCTCGACGACTTTCAATGTAATTCATGTTACTAGCAACATCAGTTCTTTCAAATTAAACCATTATTTAGAACTGCATCAGTTTAGAACATGTTAAATAGAACATAATCGGCACATCCAATGATCGTTCGATGGACAGCCACACGTGCTCGGACAGCCAGTCTCTGCCAGTCTCTGCCACGCCCCGTTGCCGTCGCCCGGTACAAAATTACGCAATATGTACCGGAGTGCCAGCGACCGATGTCGGTTCGATCGGCGCAGCAACTTGTCTCTTGTTTCGGCCGCACATATTCACACCTCGAAGTGCTGACCCAGGGAATATCATCGGGCAACCGGAACATGTTTACAAACACGCCGAGCGGTGATATAGTCATGTGTATTATTATATGAATACATAGCGCTATGTGTACATATTGAACTTTTCAGATATTCTGCAATTTGACGCATATACAGTACAGTAGTCCCCTTCTTATTCGGTCGCCTCCCCATCGGATATCCGGATTATACGGCCACGTTTTCTTTGCAATAGCGTTTTCTAATACAAACTACCTCTCACCAGCGGCCACCCGGCTAACGTGGCCAATGGTCAGGGTTGGATGAAGAATCTTCCCCTCTTCAGCCAATCGCTAGTCGAAAACTGCAATCTTTAATCACAAGTCAAAAACTAATTAAGTAGGCCTACCATACACACTTGTCGTTCTTGGCAAAACATCACATAGACGGAAATTGTTGCAATGTTAGATGTCTCGAATGTTGATAACGTACGTGTGTGCTTAAAACGGAGCGGCCAGTTTGCCTTGAAACAGGGACATTGATCGATGGTTCCCCTCAACAGAGGCCATCCGCCTTATAAGGTCGCTGGGTTTGCTGAATATATAAATATATATATATATATATATATATATATATATATATATATATATATATATATATATATATATATATATATATATATATATATATATATATATATATATATAAGGAACCACCAAGGACGACAAGCACCCAGGGCTTCGACCCCCCTCAGTTCCAACATAGAAAGGTTGTCTTGACAGACTAGTCAGTTAATGGAACTTTGTAAACGTTTACAATTGCTGTAAACAATTACAAACCGTCAAAGTAAGAAACAAAGAAAAAAATATGACACAATATTATGATTTAGAAACACGAACCCATATAGTCCCTATATAAGAGTTTTTTTAAGTGTTGATGTTTTCCTTGTCTGCAGATTTGGGAGATATAACGTGATGAGAATTATGACTTTTTCGTTGCCCTGTCACGTATTACGGTATTAGGCTCCAGCAAGCTGCATCGGTGCTTATCGCCTGCGACAGAAGTGGAGGATTCCTCCATCTTGTGTCACTGAATTCAGTTTGAATGATAACATGTTTCGGCACTTAGGCTAAGTATAATTGGGATCTACCTCAATGCTGCCTACACTGGATAAGTCATACTAATCGTAACCCAAATGATAATAACGTTCATTATTCCCAGGCAAGTTTATGTTTTATACAATTATTTTGGCTTAGACACATTTTGAAACCCAAAATAATGTTGTACACTTGGAATGAGCAACAAACGGTTTGTTTCTACCGATGGCACCGTATTTTCGCACTCAAGTGTACGCTATTATGGAATACAAATACACATGGGATGATATTAAATGGTTGAATTTACGAAATGAAATATCAAATGATCCAAGTTGTCTGGGATTGCGGTGCATGCCTCCCCCCCGGCTGTGCCACTGCAAATGTTCCAATTTTTTTGGGATTGGGGGGGGGGGGACATGACCCCTTGCCCCCTGGCTACGCCATTGCCCTTTCTGGCGATCGCTGTGTACTGTGTGACATACATTTGGCCGAGGACGACGTTAAACGCATTTTTCGAGCCGACGCCATATTGGTTGCCAAGCAGACAGCGACAACAATTGGTGATGACGTCATTGCGACTTATTCAGTTGATGAAATTGTTCTGCTATAAAACAATTGTTCATGTCTTCTTCTTAGAGATTGAAAGGTAAATATGCATGTGCGAATCCAGACATTGTAAAGGAGGATACGTTTAAACAGTCTAGCTTATAATAGCATACATAAACGTATGCATACTTGTCGCATGCATACTTAAACTAGAAATGACGGGCAAAATGAATATGTCTCTAAGTGGGTCACACAGATTATATTTTTTCTGATATTGTATTATACATAATTATTGCAAGTTGCAACAGCTTCTCATAAATTATATTTCCGGCCTACTAAATGAAGATTGTCGTTCTATCAAAGAAGAACAATACAATGCGTCTGAGCAACAATCGGCCCAGCTCAGAAACGACATCTGTGTCAATGGTAGCAGATTATACAGTATGAAGTAGATCGTGCTTAAAACCATGCTCAATAACATAAACTTGGTCAATATGGCGTTGATGTTGACATTGTTATAAATGCATTATTTGACTTTTTGTTGGTAGCATACGTCGCATTTGATGCTGGAAAATTGAGTTATTATAAGGGATATAAAACGCATGGTAAGACAACAAGAACATTTCATTTATTTACATTAATAAAAATAAAAATACAGTCATATTTTAACGCTTATCCTATTTACAAGTTCTCGTACATGTTACCAGCACGACACTGCCCTTACAAAAAATATCATTCAAATACCATTCAAATACCATTGGTTTTTGAATGGTATTTGAATGGTACTTGAATGGTCCTAGGGGGTATTATGGCCAAGGGTATTTGAATGGTATCTGAATGTTTTTTAAATGATATTTTGAATGATATTTTGAATGATATTTTGAATGATATTTTGGATTCTTTGTACCGTTCAGTGGTATTGAATGGTATTTAAATTACCGTTGAGAGAATCCACTGAGTTCTGCTGAAATATCATTGATACTGAATGGTACTCAATGGTAATCAGTGGTATACCATTGGCTCTTTTTTTTTGTAAGGTAGATGACAGGCGGCGGTGCAATCCATAGCCACAGACTAACGTAGACTATAACCATTGATATAACAATTTAAAACTACATTCGTTATATTGCTGGTATCAGAGAGGCAACGTATTGAAAAGTACACGATATTCAACGGAATCGACAAAGGTGAAGCTTGCCATTTCCGTTAGGAGAGTTACAGAACAGCAACACGAGGATACGTGTGAAAGCTTTAAACAAAGATCACGACTGCTAGCCAGACATATATATATACCTAGTTAATCAGTTATAATCGTGGATCAGTGGAACACACCCCTACAACTTGTGGGAGATGGCAATAATCACACAACCTCGGCTCAGTATAAAGCCAGACTCGACGAGTGCTGGAGCAGTCTGGCATATTTGGACACCAGAGATGACGTCTTTGAACTTTTGATATCGTGTGATATACACATATAGACACTCCCGGTCTGTTTATCGCAGAATGACTGTTATCAGATATATTACGTAAAACCTACATTAGGTAGTTAATCATGCGATACCATATGTCCATATCCCATAACACTTCATATGTGCTCAACGTGGGCATGGCCTGTTTTGAATGACCTGGGCATACAATACATTCATACAGTCATTTTATCACAAGTCATATCGGTGATCTAATCTGATCAGAAAGGAAGTTGGAGTGAATAGCATACAAGAGAAAGTCAGAGAAATGAGACTACGCTGGTATGGACACATGCAGAGAATGGAAGAAAACAACGAATTGAGAGCAGTTGTTGACATGATCGTGCCCGGAAAAAGCCCAAGGCGGAGTCCAAGAGGGAGATGGAAAGATTGCGTCCGAAGGGATATGCAGACACTGCGGATCACCCCAGAGGATGCCCAGGACAGAACATTCTGGAAATTAGCAATTCGAACCGCTGACGAAGACGGCGAAGAAGAAAAAGAAGAATATCGCTGATCTAATATCCAAGAGTAACCGTTCCTTCGGAGCACTCAAGACAAGGCGTCGCAGCAACACATTGACGTGTCGGTAAATTTGACCGCGACATATCGAAATACAAAAATGTAATTATGCGTGTTATGTATTCACACCAGTCATTCGGCGTCGACGTAGTCTTTGGCCCGCGACTGCCAACAGGCTTCGGTCGGCTCTCTCCGTCGTGTCTTATGTAATCCCGCTAACCGCGGAAACTTTAATTTTGCCTTCGTCTTTGAAGTTCTTCTGATCGTCCCGAGTCGACTTCTGGTTCCTTCTCGACGAGATGTCAGCAGTCCGGCGAGAGAGGGCGCCACGAGACTAGCAGCGCTGATGTCTGGAACCTCGAATTCGTCGCTCTCCGCTTCCTTGGCCAATAGTCGCCCGTCGCTCTCAATACAGCGGCTGTAACAGCAACGGATTGTGTAATGATTTAGGCGCAGTAGAAGTTACCTTATTGTTATCAATACTACTGCTGCTGCTGTTGCTGCTTTGTTGCTGCTGCTGCTACTAGTAATACTAAAAAGTACTACTGCTGCTGCTGCTGTTGCTGCTGCTGCTGCTGCTGCTGCTGCTACTGCTACCGCTGCCGCTGCCGCCGCCACTGCCACAGCCACTGCCACTGCCACTGCCACTGCCACTGCCACTGCCACTGCCACTGCCACTGCCACAGCCACTGCCACTGCCACAGCCACTGCCACTGCCACTGCCACTGCCACTGCCACTGCCACTGCCACAGCCACTGCCACTGCCACTGCCACAGCCACTGCCACTGCCACTGCCACAGCCACTGCCACTGCCACTGCCACTGCCACTGCCACAGCCACAGCCACTGCCACAGCCACTGCCACTGCCACAGCCACTGCCACTGCCACTGCCACTGCCACTACCACTACCACTACCACTACCACTACCACTACCACTACCACTACCACTACCACTACCACTACTACTACTACTACTACTACTACTACTACTACTACTACTACTACTACTACTACAACTACCAACGGCTACCGACACTAATAATCTTCCTGACAGATTGAATGACTTTTATAGCCGGTTTGATAAACTGAACACTACTTCTCCTTCCTGTATCACTCCCTACTCATCCCTCCCTCCTTTCGCAGTGGATGAATATGTTGTTAGAAGCATGTTTCAACGTTTAAATAGCAGAAAAGCTGCCGGTCCGGACAACATCTCTCCATGTCTACTTAAACTGTGTGCCGACCAGCTGTCGAGTGTATTCACAGACATATTCAATGTGTCTCTTTCCCAATGTAAAATCCCTCATTGCTTCAAAAAATCAACTATCATTCCTGTTCCCAAGAAATCTACAGCCTCTTGTTTAAACGATTACAGGTCTGTTGCCTTGACTTCTGTAGTCATGAAGACACTCGAGCGCTTGGTCCTGCAGTTTCTGAAATCAATTATCGATCCATTGCTTGACCAATTTCAATTTGCATATCGCAACAATAGATCCGTTGACGACGCTGTCGCCATAGGATTGTTTCACGTTCTTAAACATCTCGACAGCCCAAATACTTACGCTAGGATCCTTTTTGTTGATTTTAGCTCTGCTTTTAACACGATTATCCCATCAAAACTTTTCGAAAAGATACAGAGTCTCGGTGTTCCTCAATCCATGTGTCTGTGGATCCTCGATTTTCTTTTAAATAGGCCGCAGGTTGTAAAAATAGGCGACAACTTATCATCATCAGTTACGTTATCCACTGGCACGCCTCAGGGCTGTGTTCTGTCACCAATGTTATACTCTCTTTTTACACATGATTGTTTATCTTGTCACGTAGGTACTAAAATACTGAAATTTGCCGATGACACTACAGTGATAGGGCTTATAACAAATTCTGATGAATCTGAATATCGGGACCAAGTAAACAAACTCATCAGTTGGTGCAGCGATAACAATCTGGAACTTAATGTAAATAAAACGAAAGAAATGATTGTGGATTTTAGGAGAAAGAAATCTTCTCCACCCTCGCCTCTAGTGATCGATGGCAGGACAGTTGAAATCGTCCAACATTTCAAATTTCTCGGTTCAACAATCTCCAGTAATCTTAAATGGGAACTAAATGTTGTAAATATTGTCAAAAAGGCCCAGCAGCGGCTGTACTTTTTAAGAAGGTTAAGATCGTTTGGTTTGACCACACAGGTCATGCTCAACTTTTACAGAGCTGTAATCGAGAGTGTTCTGACATTTTCTATCTCAGTATGGTTTGGATCGATTACACAGAAGGAAACGCTCAGATTAAACAGAGTTGTGAAAACTGCTTCCCGAATCATTGGCAGAGACCTTCCCAGTCTTGAAATACTGTATCAGCAGCGTCTGTTAGGAAGAGCGACTCTCATCTCTCAAGATACATCCCATCCTGCCCATGACCTATTTGAACCTCTCCCATCTAGTCGCCGATTCAGATCCATAAAAACCAGGACCAACCGCTTTAGTACTAGCTTTTTCCCCTTAGCCGTTCAAGCCCTGTCAAAACAGAAGTGATTTTCTCCCACCCGCAGCAAACACATAGTCCACTTTCCGATGAGTTTTAGTATGTATATTGTATCATAATTTATTATATTTTTATTTTTTTATTTCATATTTTACATTTTAAGCTACTATATTTCTACTAGATCGTATCAATTATTTTTCGATGTTATAATGAGCAATTTTTTATTCGGACCTTTTTATGTGATTGCTCTTATCTATTTTATTTAATGTAGTAGTATATTTTAACATCATTGTTTGGTGCATGTGAATGTATTGTCATGTGAAAGTACTATTACGACGACCAATATCATTACACATTCCAATGTTTTATTGTAACTACAATGTGAACACATGGCAATAAAGCTATCTTATCTTATCTTAAAAATCTTAAACTCAAAAAAAAATACCGATGGTTGTCTTTGAATGTAGTTAAGAACAATGTTATGATTTTACAATGTTTCAGATGAAAATTAAATTCATTTGATAATATTTGGCAATATCGTCTTGCTATTCCTTACGATGTTCTGTTATTATTATTGACCATATATAGATCTATGTGTTTGGGATTCAGTTTTAAAAATTACCAACGAAACGACAAATGACATATAATCACCTACCTGCATGCAGTTGGACCAAGAACGTCGCAGAAATGCGTCTGTGTATCGCGGTGATTGCACGAGCTGCGAACAAGAAGATACTAGCGTGGGTCACACTAGACATTGCCCTTACACAAAGAATGGACAGTAGAGGAATGGATGACACGAAGGACGATATCGGGACTCAGTGCAGCCTCACCGGACAATTGGTAAGAAGCCGGATGCCGCTGACAGACCATTTGATAAGAACGTGTGCAGGAGCATTACCAAGTAGAGCATAGACCGAGGAAACGGCCGCAGGACACAGAACAAATAGAGTAGAGATGGAGACGACGACAGGAACCAGAACAAATAGAGTAGAGACGGAGATGACGACGACAGGAACCAGAACAGATAGAGTAGAGACGGAGATGACGACGACAGGCACCAGAACAAATAGAATAGAGACGGAGATGACGACGACAGGAACCAGAACAAATAGAGTAGAGACGGATATGACGACGACAGGAACCAGAATAAATAGAGTAGAGACGGAGATGACGACATGCACCAGAACAAATAGAGTAGAGACAGAGACGACGACAGGAACCAGAACAAATAGAGTAGAGACGGAGATGACGACGACAGGAACCAGAACAAATAGAGTAGAGACGGAGATGATTAGAGGAATCAGAACAAATAGAGTAGAGACGGAGATGATGACGACGGGAACAAGAACAAATAGAGTAGAGACG
>OZ024861.1:39290940-39293440 GCA_964017155.1 Oasisia sp. SBJ-2009 | reverse complement strand
TGTGCAACATGGTTTTATAGTTACTCACCTTACAAATCTGACGTCCGCCACACACGATATACGTAGTGCGGTTCTGCCATGTCTTATGTTCAACTTGTTTCACGCAGCGAGTTCACGACTGGGAATTAACGCGCTGCACTTGGCGTCTTTGATCCGCGCCGGTCCAGCGATTTGTTTGTAAAGACTGGCTATATACGTTGGCTAACCGTGCATTAGGCAAGTCACCGGGTGACGGCGGGGGGGGGGGGGACTAATCCATGTAATCCATTCACCGGCATTCCGTGGGGTCACCGCAGTCTGTTTTTATAAGAAAACTTTGCGTCGTTATTGAGGTGCGTGAAACATGTGCAATTCAAGTTTTCAATATTGTATCGTATTATTACTGGCGTGAGTGTTACCCAGGGTGTGTTTGAATAACTAAAATATGTTTATATTGCCCACGATGTGTTTAAAAATTAACAAGTAGACGTATATTGTTGTATAGTTATTTATGGATTTATAGCAGCTTTAGTTCCTGTAGATTTTATTAACAGAACAACATCTTAAACGTTCACGAAATATACAAGTAACTCACAAGGTTAACAGGCGGATACTTTAATTAATTTAAATGTGACATTTTGTTATCATGTTGAACGTAGAAACTTACATTTGCCCTGGTGGAGAGCCGTTGGTCTGATATGTAGGGAGTGACACCCCTCGTATGCTCATTGCGCTCAATTATACACATACAAACACTGCTTTGTCCGCTACATTATGGTGCGTGGACGCGACGCGCGCTACGCTACAAATACTGTTATTAATATGGATAATCAGTACTGGAATATAACAATTATATGGCTGCATTCCAGACCAACACTCACTCGTGAGAGTATTAGTTACGTTTCGCCAAAATGTGCACAATGAACGTTTTATTTCAAACTTTAACAAAGACAGTGAAGTTGTGTGTGAAGCAGGTTTTCTCGCTAGAAATTATATCCATAAGTATTTGTTTTGGGGACTTATTGACAAAACGGTCATATACACGAGAGTCGTATTTCACAAATTAAATACATTTTATGTATTAGATCTTGATATTTCATATTAAATGAAGCGATTATGCTAATCATATATATTTTTAATAGAAAATGGGTTTATTATGAAGGATTATAGAAATTAAAATACCCCAAGTGTACATGAAATCACCTTCCCACATCAAGAAGATCAAAAACGCATAGTAATGTCAGGATGGGGAGGCCTAGAATTGTTATAGATGACACGGAGTTTGTTCAAAGGTGTAACAATAGACACTAATTATTTCTGATCGCGTCGGTTGGACACATAAAACAGCAGCTATGTAGGGTTAGGGTTAGCCTAGTCTACACTCAGGGCTAATTGTTTATAGTCGGTCTGTTGGCATAACATTGCATTATGCCTTTCGAAGTGTTACACTATCAGAAAAAGGTGTAGCTAAGTCAAACAGTTGCGAACAATTTTGGTATTTTGTATACTGTGCCCTGCAAACTGTATTGATCAGTTGACATACAACAGATAGTGGTAACTTGGTGTTAGAATAAGGGGGGGGGGGTCGAACTGCATTGGAGATACATTTTTGTTAGGCTATTGTATATCGTTCCATATCAATGTTTTCGAGAGCTGTCTATCGTATGGCACGATTTGATATGGCCTTCCGAAATGCATAGCGAACATAATATAGCTATGTACCAGTGGCGTCACGCCGTTGGTTGGCTGGATAATGCCACTGATCGACCTTTTACCATCTGCTTTCTTCGGACGGAACCATCCACGCTAACCACGGGTCGTTGTGCTGCGGCACCGAATGACTATATTTTTCATTAGTTGTTGTTGTTCTCGCGCATCCTTTGCTGCCACAGATGAAGTTTGTGTTGATGCTGATCTTCGGCTTCTGTTTTCTGTTTCCTTCCTCTCACCTTGTTGCACTACTGTGTTCACTAATCGTCTGCACTCCCCTGGCTCGGTTTCCAGTCATGCGTAACGTTTCGTTAACATGATTATCATAGTAATTAGTGTCACATCCTAGAACGCAAATGTAATATTATAGTGAACCATGGCAATATTACATTAAGCAGGTAGGTCTAGTTATCTTGACAATTGTTCTCCAATAACTACAATGCCCGCGTATACCTATGAAACAAGGGCACCTAGGCCCTACATTAAAAATATTATGCTCAACTTACATAAACGTTCAACGATATATAATGCACGTATGTCTTCGCCTAAAACGTATAATAAAACATAAAACATGTGTATATTCTCAGTGGCATAGAATATTGCAAGGTGGACCTCAGGAATTACATGCTCGATCACTCGTGATAAACACAACGTTAGACCCACAGTGTATATATTGCTGTAAGTTATGCAGAAACAAAATATAGAAAACAACTGCAAAAATTAAGGCACCGCGGCCAAATCACGATCCTAATGTGCCACTGAGTGTTCTGAAGTAGATGTCACTCGAGAATCGGTGGAATCAGCCATAGGA
>OZ024861.1:39225940-39285940 GCA_964017155.1 Oasisia sp. SBJ-2009 | reverse complement strand
GGTATGTGTGTTTTTGGGAGAGAAAAGTGCTGAACGCGTGACATTTCTCTTGTTAAAGCTACTATCACAGTATGATACTAAACTGCTCTAGCATCAAAAATGTGATTCACGAAATAGAAAGAAGGCTAATTTATTCAGATTCGAAATTTGTAACATTATCGATGTTTGATGTGCTATTAACAAAATATGTTTACCAGACGATCGCAGAATTGAAGAGACAACATGTCTCAAGATTATTGTGGTCATGTTGTAAAGAGTATACATGTGCAGTAAGATATTATAGAAACACCCGATAGGCAACACATAGCGCCTTGGAACAGACGTCGTAAGATAGTTAGAAATACAGAGTGAAACATTTAAGCTACTGATTGATATACAACTAATGCAGTGATGTTGCTCAATATTTAGTAGTTGTTTTGAAATTAGGTCGGTTTGAAGAAATTATAAAAACGAGGTAATGGTATAAACAGGTTCGAGAATCATTACTTTGCTTAAGACATATATTCGGTGTCGGAATCGTTAGTTTAACTAACTACTATATGCATGACTGCATAATGAGTAATGTTCTACATAAATAGGACATCGTGCAGCAAAACATTCTTACTTGTGTTTTTTTTAGAGATATGTACTGTTAAAATTAAAGTTGATTTGATCAAGAGGTTACCCGTAAACGTGGCTCGTAATAACACAAGAAAAAGTATTATAAGTTACAATAAACACTAAACATGTTATTGGTTCTTTGATAAAATTACCTGTTAACATGATTGGTTAGTTTTATATATCATACCGTTGTCATAGCTCAAACGGTCGTTACGTGGGCAAGTGCGAACATGGATTACCCCTTTTAGTAGATCTTTTATTCTCTGTTCGCACAACAATTTGTCTTTCATACACTTGTTGACTACAGTATTATGCCCTCATTTGCCGACGAAAGAACGGCACGTAAGCGTTATATTTGCTGGTAGCGAACGAGCCGAAGCTTTACATTGAGGCTTATAGCAACAGCCACAGCTTAGTAGAAAAGTCAACAGCTTTTGAAGTCGTGCAGAACGTGAGACGTGTACGCCGTGTCTTGGTGAGTCTATGCAGGAGGCGAGAGGGGGGCCGGTTCCTAATGGTTACAAGCTTAGTCCAGGCCTCGAGGTCGGATGTTCACAATAAATTATTTGTGTATGGCCTACGTAATAAGAGGACCACGCCCACGACCGCCTCCACACTACTAGTACGCGTGTGCACGCACGTGTACAGAACACGTGTGTGTGTGTGTGTGTGTGCATTAGGAGGCATGCATACACGTGTACACACATATATGTGTGCATACGTCAACATGTGTACATAACACGGTTCACCTGTTCACGTGCGTGCAAACCCACCAGGCACAACACGCACGCACGCACGCACGCACGCACGCACGCGCGCGCGCACACACACACACATACATATATATATATATATATATATATATATATATATATATATATATATATATATATATATATATATATATACGCATACACGCACCCACACACACCCG
The DNA here is from genome assembly GCA_964017155.1 of Oasisia sp. SBJ-2009. Taxonomy (NCBI): domain Eukaryota; kingdom Metazoa; phylum Annelida; class Polychaeta; order Sabellida; family Siboglinidae; genus Oasisia; species Oasisia sp. SBJ-2009. The sequence goes on along the minus strand of OZ024861.1, from coordinate 39,284,406 downwards.
CACACATACACACACGCACGCACAAACTTGAATCCACCTCTTTCTTGCCGCTTCAGTACACAACCGAAGGCAAGCAAGCATACTTCGCTGTGATGATCCGGAGCCGAGATGATTGCAACAACTTGTGTTCCTCGTAGGCTACTGACCCATCTCTCATGACGATGATACTGGTGATGATACTAGTGATGATGATGGTAATGATATTGTAGTGGCGGCGATGATATGGTAGTTAATAACTAGTTATGGTGTTGTTATGGCGGTTGTAGTGCTGACATGATACGGTGAATGTGATAATAAGACCTAGGGTAGCTTCGTGATACCCCTCCACGCACAAATGCCTTTTTTATTGTTCTTATGTGGGAAAAGGTTTCGGCTTATAATAAGGTTTAGGGTTAGGATTAGCTTTATCGCCAGCATTAGGCTTGGGATGAAGGACAAGATTAAGATCAGGTGTTTACATGCATTTATACGTGGAGGAGCAACATAAAGACACCACGGTGAGGAGCGCGGTAGAGCGCCGGACTGTCAACCGAGAGGACGGTGGTTCAATCCCACATACTGCCGTTTCGAAACTTGGGCAATTTCGTTCACCACACATTTGCCTGTAGCTTTCGGAAGAGACACTAAACGCCGGTGGTCCCTTCTATCTGGTGTCTATGCCAGGGGAAGTAAATGTGTAACCTGTAGTGGACTCACTAATTCTAGAGGACAACTCCTGCGTTAGCCCAATTTTGTGCTGTTTGGGGGAAACCACCTAAGAACTAAAAACCATGGGTTGGTGTGTTATTACGTGGACCTCACTTTCTTGTCATCTACACTGCATATTCCATTTTGTTGTTGTACGTCCCGATGTGTCTTGTTGTTGTCGTCAAAGACAGCAGCTGTCAACTTGTTTTGTCGGCGCCGCGGGCTCTTCCGCTGTCCAGCACCTTTCAGGGCTAACAGATGCCGCAAACTTGACGCGATTCTATTGTGTGTATCGCCTACGACTCCGCACAGATGATCAAACAGCTAGTTAGCAGAGATCATCAGACATGTCTCTGTGAACAACGACGGGGCCTGCCAACGGGGAACGGTACAAGTGTCGCTGTCACAGGACTCCGACTTGCGTGTCAGGTCCAATTCAACCGGGAGCATGGCCAAACGCACATAATTGGTCCCGTGACAAGCGCCGATCGATACGCGATCAGTCGAGGCAGTCGCCGAAAGTTTAAGCGGTTTAACCGAGTCGATAATAACGAACCGTTTGTTGTCAGTCGAGCCTTTCTGTAGAAGGATCTATGCCAAGAATTGATCGCTTCCACCAGCATTGCATATCACATTTTATTGAATTAGTTTATTTAAAACAGATCAAAATACGGTTGTAAATACCGAAATGAATGTTCACCTCGTATTCTCACATTATTTCACCCCACCCTGCTCCAGTTCACTCAGTTCTATCCATGGCTACCTGTGTGTAGACAATGGTAGATATATCTAAACGAATAGTCTTCGCGGAATAATTACAGCATGGCTGCATGCTTCCCGGAAATCTCGAAGTACAAATTATTGCGAAAAAAGGTCTGATGTTTTGAACAATCTTATTGGCCGAATACTGCGCTATACATACAAGAATGAACATTTTAGCTTTTTCAAGCGAGCAATCCAAAAGAGAAATGCACGAGGAACAAAAAGAATACTTCAATGTCCAACATCAGTAAAGCAGTCATCACTGACCACATTAACACAGGGAACTACATTGTTGGCTGGGCTTGAGGGAGTCTAGATTTGTAGGCAAGAAGACAAACGGAGAAAAAGACACGTAAAAGGAGAAGCCGGCATACAGAAAAACGGATGCACAGGTCTATAAACTGAAGAAAAAAACAGGACAATCATAGCCATGTGACTTATGATGTAATTCGACTGACACGTCATACTCAGGCTACTGGAGAAGCCAGTTTGAAAAATGGTGACATCATGTACGGGGTAATTAGAATAGTAATTTACATAAAATACAAAAAAATCACGGATGACAAAAGCGAAAGGAATGCTTCCGTCCTGCAGAGATATACTTGCAGTATCCACAAGCCTTGTAGAACGCTGGGGTAGAAAGTGAAACCACCACATAAGCATCAGAACCGATGGGCTTTGGGAGGCTGAGTTTCCCTCCTCAATAGCTTAGGTACAGGGCTGAGATAGGATTAATCCTCCCAATATTTACACGGAAGTAGTGCGCATGTTGCGGTGTACTGTTGTGGGGGATAGGGATAGGTTCAGTCCCCATGTTTGGAAAGAGGATGCACCTGTTTTTCATTTTAAGTTTTTGGGCAGCCAGAAAATATTTGCTTTAGTGAGGATGCATGAACATCGATTTGTTGGGAGATCCTATATAATAGGTGTGTTGCCGAGCCTACAGGCCGGTCTAAGCCGAACCTCTAAACACCTGAAAAATTAACATCGCCAAAGTTCTTCGATGGCTCTGGGCCCTCTTCCGTTGTCATGATCTTAGACAGAGCGACACTGGAGTGGCACACAATATTAATTAATTTTTATCCGACTCCAGTCGACTGGTGAATACCTTTCGGCGGCACAACTGACTAGACAGAACAGGTCTAGCCCGACTGATTGGAAATTACAACAATTTATCCGGAATGTTAAACCTCTGTTGTTGTTTCAATTGCGACACGCGGACTGGGTCTAGTAATAAAGCAATTGCTACGACGACGTGGTTACTGGGTACAGCCGAGCGCTGTCTCGGCCGTACTCTGGAGGATCAAACGTGGGATATCCGTATTCCCCTTTGTGCTGGAATGTTTATTTTGGAGGCGGAGGATCCCAGTGTGAATTTGATCGTTCCAGTGGGGACTGAAGCGTCCGTGTCGTGTGGATGTAGGAGAATCACAGCAGGAGTTGCATAATTAATGTGGGAATTACCAAACAAATCATCTGGGAGTAAGATTCACTGCGTGAGCCATCCGTGAACTTAGGACTGGTGGGAGACCCGGGGAGGGCTCAACCCCCTTAAATATGTGGAGGGTGGCTGGCCCCCCGTCTAATCTACGAAATGGTTCGAATTTATAAATGTTTTTTGGTGGGGAGATGCAAAAGGTATTAGGCACTCATAATATTTAGGGAATGGCCATCTGTTTTAATTGGATAGCCGGATGAGCTAACACTTGTCAACGACAACAGCACCCTCGTATTCAGTGGAGAAGCCGAAGTTAAAATTCTTCACCATCGTTCTCGAATCTCCGAGTTTAAGACCAACCAAGACCAACCGTACCTACTTAAGGCTACTTCCATTATGAGGTCCTCACAAATCGAGACATCGTTTCTGTATACGGTACGTGTTCAAGTTTTTCGTTTCCAAGCAACAGTTGCACGTACTAACATCGCTATGAAGAGCAGTTATTGCTGAGCTTCGCCTCCCGCCTGTGCACCAGCACCTAAATAATTATATAATATATTATATCATCACCGTTTTCCCCTGGAACGGCGTTGGCGTGCTGGCTTACACTATTTGGCATCTTCTCCGCTGCGTGCTCGTCGAATTCGCGAAATCGACCGCAATTCAATAAATGTTCTCGGTCGGGCAAGCGGGAACATCGACCAACGCTCTCTGGTCGATCGATACCTAGTACCTACACAGCTTGCAGTTCTTTGTTTGTGATTATGAACGAATCCCCGAGCAAATACGTCGTGACAATCGTTGTATGAGCTTCGTGTATGTACAGTGTCCGTTGCTTCTACTCTCAATGTCGATCGTTATTGATCTATCTAACTATCACGTAAGACATGTTCTCAGGTGACCTCGCGGCCATCAACGGCCACACCTGCGCATGCAACGGCCGCCAACGCCTCGCAGGCAGGCACCTTGATTACGTGATCACGGAGACGGTGCACATTATGAAGAACGAACCTTTCAGCTTAGCTCAAAGAGGAGACACGAGATTGCCGACGCTCATACACAGTTCTACACACAACCTCGGCACGGGGCAGACAAACCGACAAGACAGAGGAGTCGCTTATTAATTACGAACTGTTGTCCACTTTTGCAACACCCAGCGTAAAACGCCCGCCCGCTCGGATACATAACCACACCAGACTATATTCTGTGCCAACGATTGAAGTAATGAAATGTGTAAAGCGTATTTCGGAAGGATGAACCACACTGACCATAAACTTAATGCGCTACTACTAAATACAGGAAAAGTGCCATACAGAGTACGGCTACATTCCGCGCCACATTAGGGGTATGCAAACAGTAGATCAGATAATGTTCTTCTAGAAGGGATGTGAGCGACTTAAACTTAAAGTGCATTGTTTGCACATTTGTTTGATTGCAGCCTTCAGCCAGCTAAACGAGATATGAACAATCAAGAACCTCAACATCAAGACCAAGCTGTGCTTCTACAATTCCAACGTCGTGTCCATCTACCATGGCTGCAAACTTGGCATCTAAAATATCAAGCAAGGAAAAGAAACTTGACGCCTTCGGCTCAAGATGCAAAGGAAGATCTTGGGTATCAAATGGAGTCACTTCATCACCAATGAGGAAGCCAAGGATCGCTCAAAGCAACCTCCAGTGACCAGCACTGACTGGGACATGTTTCCCGGCTCCCCCCACAAGCCCTGCCCCCCAGGTGTTATGATGAGCACCAGGAGGAGAGACAGGCAAAAAATGAATCGGTGCCAAACCATCCGGCGAGACCTCCAAGTAAACAAGTGGTTGGGTTTACATCAGGATGCCGACTGTTGACCGACCCAACTGGGGACATTGACTGCCTCAGTCTAAGTTGGTTGTTGGAAACCATCCACTGTCGAGCTCTGAAGGGATTTCAGTGAGACACACAGCATCAGTGTTAATCTGCTCAATGTGTCTGGTCGAACGCCAGGTCTCTCAAATTGAACATGGTCACATTCATTTTGAAATCAAAATTATGGTCCATGTTATATAATTCTTAATGTTCGATATAACCATAACTGAACAATGTCGGAGGACGAAGCTTAATAATACGACATTTATTTAAATGTGTTTAGCGTGATGAGTTCTTCACCGTTGCCAAGTTTCCTGTAGTTTGTATGCATGATTATCAGCTATTTATTGCATTATAAAAATACATGAACATGCACGAACATCCAATCCACGTGTGGATTCTTGTTGCACTGAGGATCGGTCATTAAAACAAGTAATAATAACTTCTTATAGCGCTCTATTTTGTTCAAGAAGAGGCCGATATTCTAACCAGTGAGCCACTTCATATCACAAACTACTCTTTCTGTTGCCAAGTCTCCTTCAATGGTGTATACTTGTGAAACTGTCATAGTTACTGCATGAAGCTGCAAACACAGCACATGAATAAGTGACGTAAGTGAAGGTAAGCTGAGAGAAAGTGTGTGTATGCGTGTGTGTGCGCATGCATGTGTGCTTGTGTATGAGTGTGGAATGCACATGCGAACATTTATACTTGGAATGTTGGGATGTCTTTAGAAAGAAACTGTGATAAAACCAGCGTTTTGATAAACTCACAACAAAAGACATGCAGAGAAATACTTTTAATACCATAACCAGGATAACAAGCGCACATACGTGACAACAGTAGTCAGGCTCGAACGGAATGTTAGACAATAACTGATCCCTATAGTTACAGTCTGATCCTTACGCACAGACAAACAGTGATCCATTGGATCATCTGTCCACATGATCTGTCACAAACACGGCAAATGCACACAGCGCCGTTAATACAGACAATACTGTAATATATACACCATAACAATATTATTACATTGTTCACAAACATCCAAATGTAACAAATATGACAAACGGATGTGAATTGTTCAGACAGGTGAACCATTCAAGTTCATAAGGAAACCATAAATTTGGAATACAAGATGCCAATGATCCCGTATTAAACCTGACCAGCTGTATGTATTTTCCAGCCTAAATGACTTGCACTAACATCAATAAAAATAACAAACCCTGATCGTCATTCAATATTTCCATCTTGCAAGTGTCTCAGAACGCACACTAACTACACCAAGATTACAATCACACACAGTAAAGTAATATAAATAAAAACAGTCTGTTTGCTATACGACCCTGTATTAGAAAACTCTCAAGACTTCAACTCTGAAATTTCATAAAATATATCCTATAATAAATCGCAGGAATGGACTACACATAGTTACGTGTAGCGGAGGTTTCGATAAGAAACTGTAGCAAACGGGTTAATTTAAATACGCTCTCAACGCCAGGGAACAGTTCTTATATCTCCAAAGCTACACTGGATTCAAACCAACATTAGTGGTGTGAAATTTTTCTCCATTTTCTCCTCTACTCCTGCGGTATCAACACCACTGAATGGCATTACAAAACCACTGCATTTCATTCTGATCCAAGGGTAATTCATTCATGCATGCTGAAAAATCTATGTACAGAACTTTAGTTTTTATTAAAATAAAAGCCACGCCACAGCATCATCCTAGACATTGTCATGATGAAAAACCACAAGATTTACCATTACGATGACACATCACTTGCATAAGATACACTAATACAGCACTTGCAAAACTTATCATATAGCAAACTTCTACATAGCTGGTTGGTATTTGGTCACGCAGCTGTTCATAATGCTCCTGTTTGGCCCTAAGATTGACAAGGTCTGCCTGAAGACTATATGGCCACAATTAGCCACTTGGCACTGGCATGTTCTGTCAATGTCACAACGACGATTTGTTGTAAACGCCAAAAATACTGACTTTGCACATACACAGCGAATAAGTGCCAGTCCAGCTTTGCGTCTCAACAAAAGCTGAGACTGGTCGACATTCTGTGACATCATGGTGGACATGCTTTGACAACATGGAGAACTTTCAGTGACATCATTATAGCCAGAACCAAACACAGCTGGTCATGATTAATCTGAGCAGACAACTGTTCCTACTAGCAAGCCATATTGGACTTCTTTAGCTATGGCGAACTGTCAAGCAGCACTGACAATTGGTCTGCAAAACATTACATTCGGTTACGATCATGTGAAAATAGATTGATCCTAAGGGTGCGTACTGCGTATGCTCAGCATACTAGATATGGTGCAGACCGTGCAGTGCAGTGATATGTGCAAGTTGGACAGTTTCTCCGCAGTATGTACACATGACAGTCTCTCACACGGCTCAACAACAAACAAGTTCAACAACTCCATCAAAACCGGGTGCAACACTACAAAAAAGAATTCCATTTCTCAAGCGCCCAGAACTACTACGTCATCACCACAAAACACACCAATCACAACCGCTGGTCACTTAATTACAACAACATGCGCATAGAATCGACAAACCACGCAACTTGTTAAACACGTAGACACAACCATTTGTTTATACAGGTGATGCCACAACCTGTAGAACCATAAGCAATACAGAGCTTGCCTGACAAGCCAACACCTACACAAGCAGTGTTTCCTGTGAACACCTCACACGTAGTTACAATGTGCCATCTCCCCCCTCAAAAACAACATGTGTAGCCAAAGTCAGATCGAATGACACGTTTCAATTGGGATTTCAACAACCTGAGCATGTTTACCGCATCCAATAATGAACATAATTAGGTTACCTTACAAATTTGATCAGCATTTTAACAGAACTGGATATTCTTGGTGCTCTAACAATAACCATATCATCAAAAAATTCAACCACTCCATTTAATGACATGTGTTACTTACGCTATCAACATAAGTACATTACAATTATGATTACAATGTGCACTGTATTTATAGATCAGTACAATACCAGAATACCAGCTGTAACTGTGAAGAAAAAGCCAACAAAACTGGTGTTAATGTCACGCAGGGCATACATACATTTGCTGACTGAGAAAATTTACAACGTGCTCAAATGCAACTCATTTGTGTACATTCTAGTTTTATAAATGGGTCACTTGAATGAAAAAGTGAGAATCTTGTTTGATCGCATATATTTTCATCAAACTTGTTCCGTGAAACAAAATACTGTTGCCATTACGTATAAATAATCACGAACATAATTAAACATCACATGTGACAAGTGATTAATTTTCGAGTCAAATTGGGAATCTGCAAAGCTGGCATGATTTAGAGCTGCCGCAGCGGAAACAGCAATAGTTTGTCGGCTTTTAAATTGGGTAAATTTTCATAAATCAATCAGTCCAGACTCTCCATGTCATTGCGGGCACAAACAAGGTCACTAGATGACCGTTTTCCAGTTCTGTTGAGCAAGCAAGTAACCTGGATTTCCATGTGATCGAGGGACAGCCTCTATCGTCGCGCATTTAGTACAATTACTATAAACGACTTTGCCAAATGTGATCTATCAGATGCTGATCACAACACAAGCCGGAACGAACATCAGCCCGGGAGACTGGCTCCAACTAGGTTTGCTTTGGTTTTCAGTCTGACTCACTGAGACTGTGAGGTAGACTTCGAGAGTATGTGCAGTGCATGCATGTGGGTCCATTATTGGTGAAACCCAGAAAACGGACAACTTTGAATGAAAATATATCTGGATGAAACAACCCTGAAAGAACTGTTATGACTGTGGAATTACAGAAATGTGAATATGTAATAAATCCCAACACCTTGATGAAATGACCAGGATTATACAACGCAAAACTATGGACAAAGATGACCAGGGTCTGTCTATACATGTATCTATGTGTATGCATTTTTGTGTATACAGAAATTACTGTCGGGTTAAAAAAAACAGCTATCACCACGACGAGCTGTGCCTAATGATTATGAAATGACCTAAACACACCAAGAAACCGGACATACAAACCTGTACACTTTCACTGAAGTCGACCGACCCGACTTTTGCACAGACGCAATTTTCAAAAAGTCCTCACTATGAGATATATGCCTAGCAGTTCAGATCTTTCCTAGAGTATCACAGCTCGTTTTTGAAATGCGTAACACCTCTCCGTGTGCCGTTCAACCACTCTGGTATTTGTACGCCGCGCCGACCCTCTTCATGTGCGAGAGGGTCTTCTTGAGAGCATCGACGAAGCTCAACATCTCGTAGTCGATGCCGTGTTTCTCGCACACAGCCTTCACATAGGGGCCGGCGGTGCGCAGGTGTTTACGCGCCATCTTCGGGTAGAGGTGGTGCTCGATGTGGAAGTTCAAGCCGCCGTAGTACCAGTCCATGAACTTGTACGTGTGCAGGTTCATGTTGGAGAGGACTTGGAACGCGTTCCAGCTGACCTGGTGGAACTCGTCCATCGTGATGAAAGCCTTGCAGTAGTGACTGAGGATGAGCTGGAAGTGGAAGAGTCCCTCGACGCACGCCAGAATCACGTAGAAGATCGCGCGCTCGTGCCACGACGGCAGCTGACTCAGCAGCGCGATCATCCACGTCCAGTGCAGCACGATCGCGATCCACTCGTACCAGCGCCGCTCGACGCGGTAACTATCCGTGAGGATCTCGTAGCGGCCGATCGCGACGACGAACGGCACGAACGTGATGTGCTGGATCTTGATGCACAGGTACTGGAAGATGCCGCTGAAGAGCGGGAACAACTTCTCGTTCTGCGCCCACGACAGCTCCCACATCTGCGGGTCGACGAACTTCGTCGTCACGTCGATGGCGTTCGTGACGATGTGATGAATGATGTGTTCGTCGTGCCACCAATGCGAGCTCATGCCGAAGCCGACGGTGCCGAAGAAGGTGCCGACGAACTGGTCCTTGATGCGTTGCCTGGTCATGGTCTTGTGCATGCAGTCGTGCATGATGAACCCGCTCTGCTGGAAGAAGAACGCGATGAGGACTGCGCCGAGCATGTGGATGTAGAAGTTGTCGAACGCGACCACCGCCGTGACGCCGGCGAAGAACCACGACATCGCCACGCACGCCTTCATCACGTACCACACGTAGTCGGTCTCGAAGAAGCCGCGCTCCATGAAATACTGCCGCAGCTTCTCAAAGTCCACGTCGCAGGGATGCTGCGCCGTCTTGTACCGGCCGACCTGTTTCACGCGCTTCAAGAACTCCAGGTCGTGGTTGAACGCACGGAATACTGTCGACGCGTCCTTCCCGATGTACTGGTCGATGATCGGACCGCCCGGATGGATCTTCTTGAACTGCGTCACGTCGTACCACACGCCGTCGATGCCAACCGCTTCACTTGGCATGTCGCTGACGTCGATGGGACTCACCAGTGCCAGCCCGTCACTGTTAATCATCGCGCACTTGCCGTTTCCCGTCACGCAGTCGCCATTCCCTGTCATGCAGTGGCCGTTCTCCACTGTGCATTCCTGTCGCACCATCGTGACCGTATGTCTTCGCCTGCAAGCACAACACGACCACGTTACGACTGACATGCTGCGACACGACTGCACTGTCTTAATTAGCAACACACAATAGCATTTAATCAATTTAGCTGCACCAGTAGAAATGCCACTGTGTGAGAGCTTTCCACCCCCCACACATATACACATAATTCTAGTGTATTAGAATTGCACTGATTCACACGACATACTTCAGAGACTTGTCACCACACCACGCCACGCCACGCCACGCCACGCCACGCCACGCCACGCCACGCCACGCCACGCCACGCCACGCCACGCCATGCCACGCCACGCCACTCAGCTTGGCATACATATTAAAACACGCACGTTTGTCACTACCCACTACTTGGCCTCCTATAAGCATTCATTATTAAACAATTATGCCGTGCCACACCACCATTATTATTGACTGTGCCAGTGGGGCCTACTCTACACCAGTAAATTCCCTGGTGTTGACACCTTAGCTTGGCTTCCGTTTTTGCAGAGTTAAAAAGACTGTTTAAAACACAAAGTTAGATCATTAATCTTTGCCCTATACTTCTACTGGTGTGTTCTATTTATATCTATGGTTTAAACCCGATGTTTCAGCGCCTTGCTACATGAGTATCCTAGATTGATAGCATGTCAAAACTCCGCAATGTGTCATCACTGACGACAAAACAAGAATCGGCTAACTGATATGTGACGTCAACGACTTTGGCCAATGGCATTAATTACATGCAGTAAACCTTAACTGACTCAGAGCGATGTAACATGACTAAAATAAAATATGTGCAATTTTGTAAAATTATAAGTGTCTTTACAGCATCACATACAGCGCAAAATAAAAACTAGACACATGAAACACCTACAAGCTGGCATTTCCGGCATATTTTGGATGAGGCAAGGCAGCTTAGGAAAACAACAAACTTTATATATATATATACATATATATATTATATATATAATATATATATATATATACACTTGTGTATTATAGTAATGATATAGAGATAATCTCTAATATATTATACACAAATATGTAGTAACCGGTGAACAAATATACACAAGTTGTCTGATTGTCCCAGATAACCAGATTTGTGTGAATAAGCATAATCTGTAGGTAAACACTCAAGGATTTATTTTATTTTCTCAGTTTATATGGAGGGATATATCTGGTAGTGGGCTTTCTAGCTTCTAAGAATAATGTGCAGTGTGTGTCCAAAAACATGACATTTGTAACCAATTCAGCTGCACATGACATTCAAACAAGACGGGGTTAACATATGGCACCAAGATTTTAGTGTCCACTTCAATTATTGGTTCATCGACAGCCCAATGGTTATTTGTCTGTGTGTAGCCTTTTCCTCTGAGGGGTCAATTTTGTTGCAAAATTATATAAATATAGCAATAAATTAATATAACATCATAAAATATACTACCGGGTACTACTACTAATAATAATACAAATAATAACTACAAATAGTATCTATCAAATGCATATATGCACTTATTTACAATGTATGTCAAGGACATCGAAAATTCAAATCATCTTATATAGATAGTGGGCCACAACGACATCGAAAATTCATATTATATAGTGGGCCACACATAACATTTGATAAGTTTTCGGGCAGTGGACCTGAAATGTGTACAAAACTAAACCTATAAGACTAAACCTATAAAGAAAACTAAAGCAAAATCATATTATACTGCAATAAGTCAATAACGTTAAACTCTGAAGAACTACAAATGTTCGCACAGTACCATCCATGTGCAGCTTACCCACAGTGCCGTGCAACTCCCCGACTATCCACACCTATAATGGCACTGCGACTGCCAGGCAGGCGAGCCAGTGCCAGTTCACAGGAAGGTCACCCGGCACATGTTTCACACAGTGACTCTTGTGCACATAGTTACCACAAACGGAAACTCCTCTAATCGACACAAAGGGTTTATCACACTGTAGCCAAAGCCCTGGCCACACACACACACAAAAGCAGCCAGCACAGCATAACTGAAGGTAATGACAACTCCACATGAGCAGAGGCCGGAGCTGCTTTTTGCAGCAGGTGGGAATGACATGTGTAGGTGTTAGCATACTCAATAACATGGTACTTCATAGGCCTACACTGAGGCAGGCCTCGACGTTTAGAAAATTACTGACAACAATAAACAGTACTAAATAATGCTGTATGAGTACGATCTCCTTGTATCATCATGCGTATAATAACAATATGCATCCCAACTTTTGATGTCAACCCCTCATTTCCCTACTTCTGACAGACTTGAAGCACAACCCAAGGTCGAAAACAGTGGTGTCATCTGACATCAGTGAGGGTTAAAAATGGGCCAAGAGGCCCTGAAGTCCATTCGACTATATCCTGACTTTGGCCAATCACAGTGGCATCACAACATGGTGTGTCAATACAAAATTATGTACAGACTTTTTACAGAGCTTAACCAAAATTAGGCACACCATACCAATGCAGTTTGGTGGCACTGAGATGCCTTCACTAGGATTTGATCAAAGACAGATTTCTTTCTACAGTGTAAAATGCCTGTGCAACACCAGAAAACGTTTAAGCTCAATATGCCAACTGTACAATATGCATTTACACTGCTCTAGCTATCAACTGCTCTCAGTGCTCTGGGGACAGCAAACATCTGTCAAGTGTCACAGATACGTGTACCCTGAGAATATCATGTGTAACTTTGAAAAAACATAATTATTTACAAACGTTATAAACATATTATCACAATGTTTCCTTCTTAGTTAAATGATAATTATTCAAATAACAAAAACATGTCAGCTAGTCTACCGTATCAGTCAGGTTACCCTCTATGTACCCTGAAAGTCTTAATGTGGACACTGTTGGCAACTTTCAGTGTAACATGAACCTAATGTGTTATTGACATAAGCATCAGCTAGCCACAAATAATAGATCAGTCACAGCTGAGACAGAGTCCATCCACAGTACACAGGTGGAACTTGAGTGGCCATGGGGCAGGCAAATACACAAGTCAATAAATATACAAGTCCGCGAATACACAAGTCATGCTAGGCAGGACCAGACAAATGTGAAAGTATAGCTCTTATTGGGGCCCGAAGTGCCCTTAGAAACATCAAAGCAAAAAAAACCTGTGTATTACTTCTTTACCTTAAGATATGTCTATGTAAAATTTGAGAAAAAGTCAATTTACATAAAAAAACACCAGGTAAAATGAAAACGTACTAGTTTTGTTTACCCCTTCAGGGTCCTAGGGTAAAAAACACCAGATAAAATGAAAACGTACCAGTTTTTTACCCCTTGAGGGTCCTAGGGTACCTTTAGAATTATCCAATCAAATTTTTTTTGCTTAGTGACAGTGCCCCAATGAATGTAATAACAGTTTCTGAGATATGAAAACCAACAGCAGATGACAGATCTATGACGGACACAGCATGATGACATTTAAGTCTGTTGGACTTTTTAAAACTAGGCAGGCTGTCTTCTCAGCAAGTTCATGACACTGTTCATGCGAGGGAGAGGCTGCCTTGGGAGATAATCTGGATGTGCCTGTGCTATAAGTCTTGTAGTCCTAGTTCTGTACCAACACAAGTGGTAGAGATTAGATACGGAGGGCACTGGGGCAGACGTACCCTGACATAGTTCCTCTATCTTACAGGTTACAACTCCAGTCGGTTGATAAACTGGAGTCTGTCTTCCATGACTGTAGAGTCCTGACTTTGTACTAGTTGAAGGCCATAGGACAGTGAGAGGGTGATAGATCAGAAATAACTCATGTTTCTTGGAAACGTGACAGACAACATTTGGTCGGGTCTTTTAACACTGAATATCAGATCATGAGATCAGCCAAAGAAATACTACAGAAAATGCCGCGCCTGGTGTACTTCATTATGTTATTAGCATAACACTACTGAAAACCTCCAAGTCATCTGAATCTATTTTGTTGATGAATACAACTTGATTTGTACACCGACTTGACTATGCTCATGTTTTTTCATAACACCAGCCACTAGTACAAGTCTGCCGGTTTTTACAATGACACTGCATTTGTTTTTGCACCATCTAAGTCCAAGTAAAACAACAAACCAACACCCACGTCTACACCCACGCCCACACTTCCAGACTGACATTTTTACACTCCATGTCTGGGTTAGGAGATTCAATGTGTGGTTAGATAACCTGTAATTATTTAGAGATCACAAGAGTATATACAGGATACTGATAGCGTGGGTCGTTCATGCACAATACCTGCCTAGACATGTGAATCATAACAAGTAGGCCTGGGCAAGGAATTTATTATAATATGCCATTTTTGACTTACCACAACTTTTTAACTTATTACTAGAATAACTCAATATTACATGCATCCAAGGACAACAACATGGTCAACATGTACATAAATTATTAGAGTGGTATGACTAATATTTCCAGAGATATGAAAATGTGGAAATATGTTATTTTAGCAAATTGACACTTGGCAAGAGACAAGCACAAAATTAAAAAAAGTCACTAAAAGCGATAAAAATGTGAATTTGTGAAAGATACATATTATATTCGGTTTTATATGACGTTTTACTTTTCCCCCCGATTACCTTGGGCGAAAAATGTCAAAACTTCAAGGTAGGTAGTATAGATTCAACCAAAAATCTTTACTTTTCAACACAGATCAACCAAATTTGGCATATAACTAGTTTTCAATAGAATTGAGCTATTTCTCATTTTTTGCATAAATTATGCAAATTAGGTATCCAATATGGCCGTCATGACAGTGAAAATTAGGTATATTTTGCCATTCTCTAGCCAAACATGTAATAAAGTTACAAACTTTTAATTTAGCACAGGTATTGTTGTTATGTATATCTACTGCATGATTATCACATAAATCATATAATTGTGTTGTTTATGTGAAATGAGAGTTCTTCTAAAATTCTCTATTTTGTGTAACATTTTGACATAATTATTCATGCATTGGATATGCCTATTGCATACTGAGTTGCAAAATTTGGTGCAGTTATGCCCAATATTTATTTCACCAGAGTGTGGCAACTTTATGTTGTTCGCAATAAAAACGGCATTCTGAGAATGAGGGCAATTTTTTTACAGTTCTGCGTAGTGTGTGTCACCACTACGTAGAACAATCCTTTATCTTCAAAATAAACTTTATTCTGATTGAATTGGTCAAAAACTCACACCGCGCGACGTTTTTGAATTAAGCCTATTTTACACTTAATCATTAATGTTTGGACCTAATGTTACGCGCAAGGATGCATTCGCTTAGCATTGGCAGCATGTTGCAGCAGCCAGTTTGCAGCAGCCAGTTTTTTTCGTAGATTGGTAGGTATTTTTGAAATGCTACTGACTTCGTACTCGTGGACTAATGGCATAGAAATTTGGTGTATGAAGGGATACCATAATGACACTTTCAAATATATAAATTTTATTCCATAGAAATAAATAGTATTATGTGTAGATCAAGCTGAAATGTGGTTAATTTCAGTGAACAATCCTTGCCCAAGTCTAGATCAGATGAAGATAATGCAGTATATTCCTATATGTATATATATATATATATATATATATATATTTGATTACATATGTTGTCATATATGACCAAATGTAATAAAAGTATTATAAGATTATAATAACATATATTAATAAAATAATTGGTGTTAAATTGAACTACTAATCAGTTTAATAACAAATATTGTTATATGTAATATTGATAAATTCCGAAATACATTCCATCATGTGGGTGAATGAATTTCAAAATGATTTTGACAACATACGTAATTATAATAATAACCAGAATGAGGATTGATGCCTATGTACCTATATACCTATTGCCACAGCATTATGGAAAATGACATCGTAGAACTTCATATGTAGATTATGTCTAAGACCTGTCTATTTCTAGTAACACAATCCTAGGTTATTAATTCTTTTTCCCTGGCCTAGTCGACAGGTTTGTCCACCTCGGCAACCCCTTTGTCAATCAATTTTAACCCTGACCAAGGGCAGCAACCTTCTGCCCCCCTTCACCCCCACCCCCCACCCCAGGCAGCAGCCAGGATCACTTACTGGTAAAGTGAATAATGACATTTTCTTTGCCTTAGCCTCTGGGATAGGAAGTTGTCAGGCCATTATTTATAAATTTTACAGTTCTTTGACCTGGGGGCCAGTCGGGCCCTCAGAGTTCAACATCTGCCCCCCCCCCACCCACAGTAAATGTGGGGACCAGTGACCATGACATAAGTTGTCATGTTTAGTTGCGTTTTAGCGGACGATTTCTTATTAATTCAGCGTAGTGTGTATCACCAATCAATAGAGCAATAATTTGTCTTCAAAATAAGCTTTATTCTGATTGAATTGGTCAAAAATTGACCCGGCGCAACGTTTAAGAAGAAAGCCCATTTTACGCTTAAATTTTCACCCCGATGGTAAACGCGATGAGGCGCTCGCGCTAGCGTAACAACATAGCATCTTAGCACAGGCAGCGTGTCGCAACAGGCCGATTGTTATATTTGAGGAACAAGAACGAAATTTGGTGCACAAAGAGTACATAATGAGTACATAATGGTGTACATAATGACGTTTTTATGCATATAAATTGTATTCCACAACGGTTAATATTTCTATGTGTAAGTCATGCAGCAATATGGTTAATTTGAGTGAAAAACCCTTGCCCAAGCCTATAACAAGGAAGAATTGCGATCGAGACAACAGCCTATCCTGCCTCGTTTGTGAAAACTGAGAACCAGGAAGTTTAAAGAAAACTTACCTTTTCCTTTAGATGAGCCTGACTCTATTTTTTGTACACATACACCATCTATTTGGGAGTAAAAGATTCCACACTGATCCATACGATGAGGAACTGTCTTAAATATATCAAACCTGTTGCAACAGCTGAGTAAAACTAAATTTTGTAATTGACTACATAATAGTGAATCTAACTGTGGGGGGGGGGGGGGGGGCATGATCAAACAAAGCCCTGGGAACAGGTTGTACTGGTCCTGTTATTCTGCCAGAGTCAATAGCAACGTAATGGAAAACCTTGGCCTACCTACCCACACTAGTGTGTGTTAAAATGTCAGTGTTTTGATTACTTATTGCACAGCACAGTTGCAATGAACGCAGCACAGAACGTGCGAGGCGTGTACACAGTGGCCTTGACCATCCCCAGGCCTAGACGTGGCTGTCACGATTACAGACGCTGATAACGCCACAAGGAAGCTCCGTTGCCTGCATGACTGTAACCACGCACTAAACGCGTGGTAATCAAACACTACGTAAATATTATCAGCCCAACCATGACCACGACAAATATTGAAATCTATCACAAGGATCGGTGCGCTATAGAATACCTGCTCCTTTGTGTGATTGTGAAGATTGTATTCTGCAACCAAAGCTATTAGTACCCACCCACCTGCCCGGTGAGGTCACCACTGTCTGGAAACGTCACTGCTTGGTGCAGTGTTCTGTGGTGCCCATGAGTAACTTACTGACAGACAACTGTCTGTACATTGATATTACATCACACCTGTCTGGTAGCCATGCCAGCTAGTCTTTGGATTCTAACAGCAAACAATATGTGACAACACACAACAAATTATATGTAAATATTTGTGGCCACTGTGGTTACATTAGAACAAAGCTAGGGTGGGCTGCACCGCTGCACTAGGGCATACCATTTTCTGACTCTTGATTCAAATTAACCATATGGTTCAGAGTTCAAGGAGCTGTTCCCTGTTGAAACATACCTACAAG
The DNA here is from genome assembly GCA_964017155.1 of Oasisia sp. SBJ-2009. Lineage (NCBI taxonomy): Eukaryota > Metazoa > Annelida > Polychaeta > Sabellida > Siboglinidae > Oasisia > Oasisia sp. SBJ-2009. The sequence goes on along the minus strand of OZ024861.1, from coordinate 39,266,354 downwards.
AAGACATGGTTAAGGAACAACTCTGATAAGAATTCTTCATGACACACTGGGGTTGTGTGGTCATGGGCATTTGAAATACACCATACTATTTACATTGGAAATTAATTGAACACGTATGACTGAATTGGGCCCCAAAATGTCTTAAACAATCCTGCTTTCTTGATAACAATCCTGCTTTCTTGATAATTTATGACTACAAATGGTGACTGGAAGTACGTTCTTTACATCTATTAATGAACTTGTACTTCTTAGAAATCAGTAAATTAGATTGATAACATGATAATAACTAGCAGCAGCCGTAACTGGCCATATGCACTCACTCGCTGTCTACCTGTCAGTTTGGGTTGAGCGATATTAGGGGGCATTTGTCCGATTCTTTTGTAATATAATACTATTCACTGTACCTTATGTACTTGTTGTATTTTGCATGTTATTAGTAATCGCAAATAAGGCATATGGAACAGGCAATTGTTTCCTTTATTATGCCATAGATGAAAGTATATTTCATATTATAATTGTGATTTTTCCACATTTCAGTAGCCGTGCCTGAGAAAGCAGGGAAGCTTGCTGACCCCCAGTCCGACCCATCGCAGCCTGCTGACATTATCAACCGCGACATCTTTAGCATAATTTGATATAAAGATATGTTTAGAGACTAAGAAAATATAATACTTTATATATATTTTGACAAACATGGAATTTATAGTGCACACAGTGACTGAGCTACCATTTATCTATATCCACATTCCGCATTCATGATACATACATGCATTGCATTGAGAATTTATTTTACATATTTGTCACAAATGTCTACAATTTTTGTATGGGTATATATATGTAATATATTTGCTGTATGTGTTTGTGTATTTTGGCAGGGATAGGAAGGATAATAATAACAAAAACATATTGACCTATATATTTTATACATCCTGTATATGATTCTTTATTTTTTAATAACTACACAATTGTCATTTTTATGTCATCACATAGATAAATAAATACTGTTTCAGAAAATGTATACTTTTGTGTATTTGCCTTTTCATTCTAGAGCCATCTTGGTCCTCATAAGGTTAACACCTGATGAGCTCATAATTTATTTTCACTGCCATGACAACAAGGCGTACATTTTCCATTCTTTGTTAAAAACCAGGCCATAACTTCATTCCACCAGCTAAAAATAGCTGGTGATTTCATTACAACCCTGAGTTACACCCACATAAAAACAGTCACTGAGTTCCAGTAAATCATCTATCAATCACGTGTATTTTGCCACGTGTATGAAAGCACGCTTTCAACATCACTTGCATGAATCGGATCTTTACAACCATGACTATGCTGTAGCAGCTGTAGTCAGAGTGGAGGGAACTATTTATGATAACTGCAAAGGGAAGTCACATAAATCTTGTTGGGGGGACAATGTTTTATAGGTCTGCACTACACTGCATTGCAGTTTACATTCCATAAAAGATTACCTCGGTATGTCTTAAATTAAACTAAGAAATTCTTCAATTTAGAGACTGTAAGTTAGAAATTGCTGGCAATTAAGACAAGGGGTGTCGAATAGGTGACCCTCACTTCATGGTCACCTCTATAATATGACCATGTTGCAATTAACGTCATTGGCATATGAGAGGAGGCACATGAAGTGGCTAACTGGAAAAAGGGGGGGGGGGTCACACAGATGAAATAAAGACACATTTGTATGTGATGCAGCCTGGTGTATTTTCAGACTGCTTTTTAGTAGTACACCTTCAAATATGGCATAACATCTCAAACATAGTAGTTGTGTGTAGATGCACAGAACTACAGATACACCACCAGATAAAGAATGAAAGTTGACAGCACCCTGCAAACTGTTGGATTATACTGTGTATTTTTCAAAACACATCTTAGTGTAAAACCCACAAAAGTCCCAACATCCTTTGAAGAATCACATCATGGCTCTGGTTTTGTTCATTATTCAATCTAGTACATATTTCTTCATTCCTTCACTTTACAAAAGGTTCTATTTGACATAGCCTCTCAAGTATTATACTTGCAAAGCAAAGCCTATGAATGTGATGACGATTTACGGGAACGACAGGCGAGCTCACAATCATTGTATGCGACATATTTATTTCTACTTTTAGATTGCTTCGTGCACAGCACTATATTTGGCATATTGTCGCAATCTTTCCTGATCCTATTTTATAACCATTGTCCATTACTTATGTAAACCGGCAGTCACCCTTCACTTGCAGCTTGGCAATTATGTCAACTATATTATATAAAGTAAATGTGAGGAATCGATACAAAAGTTTAATTTGCTATAGATGTTTTACCAGTTTTGACCCCCATAAAAAAACTAAAAGTAGGATATGGAAGAATCACAGAAACGGTCAAATCGGGTTCACTAATCGCAGAATTTCGTCGTTCCATAGAAGAATCGCATTGCTATATTGATGCAGAGTAAAGTACAGGAAATTAGTGCTGCTGATCAGGTCACTTCTCAATCAAGTTACCTTAATGTTAGATTCCTGCACAACTGATTCCGGTAACTTCCTGCTAATAATGTTGATACATATAAGTATGTACTGGCTTGGACAGATGATTCCAGGTAACAAACGGATTATCAGAGCACCTATAAACATTCCATATTTACAAGAATGTTGACCCACTGCCCTGGAGACGGAATGTCAAGTGCCCACAGTCCACACAAAACCCTGCTTTGGCCTCCGGGCAGTAATCGGTACCGAGTAATCATTAAAAGTGCAGTTGTGATACTAGAAACCCTACCCAGTCATTCACTAGGAGATGAATGGTAGGAAACCACTATGGGTACCTCCGATAAGGACATGCCAGACATGTACGCCGCCAGCCACGTGTTTCGCCCAAGCAGTAACCTGAGCGCCTGGATTCACCAATTTCAAATCCACGCAGTCTCACAGGGCCGGAGCTAACTGTAGCCATGTACATATATGCAGCAAGTCAAGTGTTTAGCTAATGCAGTCACCAGTGCCGGAGTTAATAAAATTCAAATTCATTCAGGGTTGGAAAGATACAAAGCTGTGAAAAATATGCACAGTGTATTTATATCCTTTCACTAAGTGTAGACATTGAGCTCATTATAGAACATCAACAATTAAACAGCTTAGATCTGTTAAAATCAAGGGGCTTTTTCAGAATGCAAAAGTCCCACCAGCCACCACAAGGGTGTTGACAGTGTCCAAGTGACAGTGACGTGGACTGAATTCTGGTGACACTTGCATGGACAATGCTCTGGTGACACTGGCGTGGATAGTGTCCCAGACATTGTCCCATTGACACTAATGTGGGGGTTAAAAAGTGATGGACACACATTTATATATATATATATATATATATATATATATATATAAATGCACGTCCGTCACTTTCTAACGTCCGCATTAGTGTCAATGGGATAATGTCTGTGTCACTGGGATACTGTCAATGCTGATGTCACTGGGGCATATATATATATATATATAAGCCGGGTGAGATGTGCTTTATGACCTGAAATAAACTACAAACACACATGCATGACACCCATTTTGAAGGCATAACTAACAATATCTGTGAATTTGGTAGACCTTTATGTTTGGTCCTTCATTTTTGTTACCCGTCTTACGATATTTCTACCAGTCCTAATTAAAATAAAGTAAAGGCAAGTTCTTATATAGCGCAATATCCAGTCCTCAGGACTGTTCAAAGCACTTTACACTTTTTACTAATTACCAGTGGACTGGTCTCTGCTCAAAACTATTCATGGTCATGTGACACCGGCAGTGACCATGTCATAATGACACTGGTTTTGACATTTTCCGCTGATCACATGATTACTTTGAAGGAGCGAAGTTACAAATCACTGACTCAAAAGAAAGTAAATGAAACGGTCGCCTGATTTAGAAATGTGCATTCAGCCATTCACCGCAGAATGTAACATGGATCATGTCTCTCATTCTTGTGAAATACTAACCTCAGGGCGGTTGGTTTCCAATGAAACTAACCCATCCAAGAGATATCTATCTGGCAGTGGTACAGGTGACTCACGTAATAGTGCCTAATTATAGACAGTGACAGAAGAAGTGCCACCGGTTGGCAGAGAATTAACCTCCCCCGGTGTCTGGCAGACTGGGGGAAAACGTACTACTGACGTAAGACACCTACCAGTGGGGAAATTACAGGGACCTGATTGACCCTGCCTGGAGAGAACATGACTACTAATGATGATCATAGCTACAGCTGTTGAGTCAGCCAGACCACACTCACTTTCTCCAGTTCCCAGATATGTATGTAGATCTTTTTATATATATATATATATATATATATATATATATATATATCCCTGGTGTCATTTCTCTAGACTCCTTCTAAACCACGCTGTACATTGATTTGTTTCTAATGTTCATATTTAAGTTATAGCCCACCTGTGCGGAATATTCCTGAATATGAGTTTATACAAATTTGCACAACACACCTGAACCAGACGACCTTAAATATTAACATAACAACACATTTATTCAATGCAAAACATTTTGAAAAATTCACACATTTAATTAAGCCCTGTTAAAATAATAAACGTAGACAAGATCTGTTAATGAGGGAGTGACAGATGAGTCACATTGGGTTTGTCTTTAAATGAGGACACAGTTCTAGACAGCTGTGTTTGCTCAGCAGCGATCAGACTGACAGGTTAATGGAGCCTGGAACTCTGAAGTCTAGTCTAGGGGCAGCAGACCGTCTGAAATAAGACTACCATGTGTTGGGTGTTGAGCTGGTGTTAATATCAAGACCCAGTGTTAATTCTGAATTGCCTGTCTCTGGGTTCAATATTAACATCAATATATCACAGACATGGTCATGATTCTGACCATAGAGGGCATTTTCAGAGTCATGATACAGGCCTTAGAGGGCATTGTCAGCATCATGACTTAATACAGGCCCTATATTGCTCTCTCCTGTGTCACAAACTCATGATACATGCCTCTAACGTTCTGTAGTAGAGGACTTACAGGGCCCAGTCATGGTCATAATCAACATAGGCCTTAGTCACAATGCCTCGTCAGTCACAATACAGGATAATCTTCAACCCTTCTAAAGCAGGCAGAACATAATGCCCAACGTTACATGCTCAATATTTCGCTCAGCAACGGGAAGCGTTAGCCTGATTGCAATCTTCCCCCAGTAATGCTATCAAAATGCTGCACAGGCACACACGTTGCACATCCACCAGGCTCGCCACGGAAAGCGCATGAAATGCCATGCCGAATTAGGCACCACATTGGCATATTCATCATGTGTGGCCTGACATGGCCTGTAAGTGACATTACGTGCGGCTGGTCTATGAATGCATGGACCCAGCACGCGGACGTGATGTGAAGCCCGTCTCGCATGTACGTGCTGCCAATGTCAGCACAGGAGTTAGTCAGCGACACACAATGCTGACTGGTGTCGCTGGGCGAGTGACAATGGTAACCTGGGCTTATTTGCTGAGCTGTACCTGTACCACAGGCTGGCTTATGAGCAGTTGCCTGGATCAGGTTACGTTGACATCATTCATTCACAAGTACATGCTGCTCACAGCCTACTTACAAACCAGGTCAACTGTGACAACTCATTAAACAGTGATGTTATGCATTCACTTATTACATGACTAAATTGAAGTAACAAATAAATAAAACATTCCACAGGGTGGACTGAAAATACCAGGTTGTCTGGAATTATTTGTGGTGAGACAAATTCACAAAGTTACAATACAAGACAATTGTCTTGATGTGTTATTTACACATGAAACCCCTGGGAGTTACAACCTTTGGACAGTGACATCTGATCCATGTTTTGAAGGTGTGGTTACTATTGAGCCAATTAATTATCCAGCCAACTCCACTAAGTGCATACATTAATTATATACAGATTCATAAGTGGTATGTCTGCTATATAAATAAATATGTCACGTTTCTTTCTCGCACTGATCCAAGTTGACAAATCTGGGTCGTTGATATCACATTCCTACTTCTAGTTCCTGCAGCTTTTAATAGTGCAAACAAATATGAACATGGCAGCAAATATCATAAAAACTCACAAGGTTTAGGGGTTTAACCATTATCAATATACCAACCAAAAGTAACAAAATAATCTATAATTCCATAACTGAGACTAATTTGCCCCAATGCTTTATGCAGGATAAAATTGCTGCCAGTATCTCACATGTATACACATGAGCCAGTCTATGTTTATGGGGACATGAAATCAACTGCAATGATTTGTGTGACACCCATATTGAAAACACAACTGGCAATATCAGTGATATTACATTTAGACAGTTAGGCTGGACTCTCGATAAGCCAAAAGGCTTCCTTGCCCACGTGCCATCTAGAGTTGATTCGCCAGGTGGCAATCTTGTTATTGAGGACCTTTTTATTCCTTATTTTTTACCTGTCTACCACCCTTCCAGTGATACCTCCACCCGTCCAAATGGATTTTAACCCTCCAAATGACAGGTCTCTACATAACGCTATGCCCCAATGACCATGATTTTTTTATGTTCACACAATGTATGCTGTTGGACACTCTAATAGTAATAATTAACCAAAATAATTACTTTACAGGTTTTCAAACAAAGATCTATTATTACGTAGTGACTACCTGCTTTTAGACACCAATAATAACAATTGTTATGTATTTGATGTATCAAAGGGTATTGATAATGCTCAGACCTTTCTGTTTTGGAGTGTAATGACGTACGTATCAATCTACTGATCACTGCATCACAATAGTTGGCGGCTGATAGTGCACGATCTGTAATAAATAATTTAAGTATTTTAACTGTTGTTAAGTGAGTAATTGTTGGAAGTACCACGAATTGCTTGACCAATCAGTAGTACGTGGGCTGTAGCAACAGTTAGCAAACAATCAATTTAGCTACCTTTATAACACACAAACAAAAAATCATTTTGTAATTTTACCTACATAATTAATTAATCTAGCCACAACAGTCAACAATAATAATAATAATAATAATATAACAATAAAACTTTATTTTGACACCATCAAATCCGGGGCGTATGTCCCGTTCACGGGTGTGTACATACATGTAAATAGGTAATACCAGCAGATCATTCATTATTTTGGGAATCAACTGCTTCCTGGACTAACAGACCGTGCAGTGGCACCACACCTAGACTAGGCAGGATGGTCTAGTTTGGTCTGAGCTGCTGAGCAGCTGCAGTTGGTGATGCAACCAGAGACTGCCAACCTGAGATGCTGGGAAGTTTCCACATCAACAGAACTATTCTGGAACTCGTGAGACCGCTGCTGGTCAACAGCAGAAAGTGTCATGTAAGTCTATGGCAAGATGTCGTACCCATGTCCATGCATGAAAGCTAGTGATAGACTGACCCTTGGTGAAATTATTAAGAACGGAGAAAATCATAGCCAATAGCTTAACATTTGTGGATAATATCTGTACCGGAACTGTCCTAGCTAAAGGGAAGTCAGGTAGGAATGATAAAGATCACCCATGGCATTGTCCAAGTTCTTCCAGACTCTGCTGAAGGCAAATTACAAGGCAAGGATAAACTGAATGAGTTCTTTCGTGTGCCATCCATTAGCCATGAACCTTAGCCAAGCAAAAAGCAGAGTTCACTTTCATACGTGACATGGCCAGGATTTCATACACAGTGATGAGTTGACTGGGGGGGGGGGGGGGGGGCATGAAGTGTAAAGAGAAAGGAGGAAAACTGTACTTAATGTTTCTATTATCTACATTGAAACAATGCTTGTACTAAAACAAAGCATGATCTGATAGGCCGAGAAAACACATAAGCTCCAACACATAGCGCTCTTACAAATCACACAATCCTACATAAAGCACACAATCTTACATAAAGCACACAATTCAAGCACTCGACAGAGCAGTGCTTTGCGGTGTAACTGTTTGCCAATGCCGAAAGATATATCCAGGTTCAAGCACGGGCCAGTACGGTGTATGTTGATCATAATGGGCAGACTTGATTTCACAAAGGTAACCTGGTAACCACATCAACCAAATGTGGCGTGACTCTGGTCAATGCTGGCGTCACATTGTCTCACTGCAAGGACACCAAGTGGAGGGTCGTGTCTATGATTTTAGTGACTCATCCAAAACAAAATGTCCTACTTCCTAGTGACGCGTGAGGATACCTTTGTGTGGGGCACAGTGGCTAGAGCCTTGGCATCTCAATCAATGCTGGATCTTATGCTGTGGTTGTCAAGCTTGGACAAGTCAATTCACTCTACTGTCTACATGCTACAATACTCTGGTACAGATCACTAAGCGGAGTGAATGAGTAACTGGCTATGGCAATGGTGGATATTTGTGTAGTATTTGCACATTATTTGCAGCATGTCTCCAAATGCATATACCATAATTAAGACTGCTCTGAAAATCAGTTAACTCTTCAAACACTCAATTGGCTACTCAGTTGAAGAAAACTGTCTCAATTTCTCTGCTCAGAAGCATTAAGCCATATGCCACATTTACTGTTTGAACAGTGAGTGAACACACCTGACAGCAACAGAATTTTACATGGTTTACCTCAGTGAGTCTGTTGTTATAGCCATGTAGTTTTATGCAGATCCATCCACCCATTACTTCGATGGGTAAAACCCCATGTGGATGGGTATAAATATCAATGGATGGGTAACAATTAGAGGAAAAAATTCTTCCTAAATCATATATATATATTGTCAGTTATGCATTGAAAATATATGTCACACGTGTGTATGTAGCTTATTTCGGGCCATCAAACCTATCTCAAACAGCTTGTACACATGTATTAGTTAACATATACGTGTCCACAAAAAAAAGTGGCAAAATTGTTACCCTTAACAAAGCCCTGGTTTTAACTACTGCTCTACAGTTCCTCTGCAACAAAAGTTCCGGGTTGTTCAAAGTTCACTGGTTTTAACCCATTATCTTGGGTTACGAGGCAATGAGACAGCACCAACCACCCAATATCTATCTACACGATGCACTCCCTAATTATTTACATCAGTATATAATTATAAACATGAAAAAAAACCCGAAATACTGTGCCATATTATGATTGCATGCACCACAAACACTGGTAGTAGTATTTGATAACCACTTAACCCATTTCTAGTTAGTAAGCGAGACCGTAATATGAAAACAAACTTGACACCATGACCTACTTAACATCCATCACTGATGCTCCTGGTAATTAAGTACATGTACTGGGATTCAATCTTCATGCTACATCAAGACAAGTGCAATAAAACACATAGACAACAAACATGTGTGATGATAACAGATCTGTTGTCAATCAAGTTTGAGTTAACTTAGATACAATAGTTCTACCTGCAAATCATGTAGTTTATGTTGGGAATGTAACAAAATATACAAGATCTTCCCCCATTAAGGATCCCCATATACACCTATATCCTGCTCAGGTCAAACAGTACTCTCTTATGAGTCGTTATCTCATGCTCCAGTAACTGCAAAGCTCAACTGTCCAAAATTAGTTTCAAGGTTGCTAACCGTGTATTCAATTAGTGGAGTAGAGGTCCCAAGTCCTTACAATACAGGCTGTTATGTCATTGGCAGGTCTGCACAACTTTAAATACTGGTATGTTCATTATAATGTGGGTTGTATGTACACCAACGAATTAGCTTTAATTAGAGACCCACCCACACCTAGAAAATTCATTTCAAGTTCTTTGGGTGTTATATTTTTTGAATTTGGCTAGCACATATGATTTGCTTAGGATGTTTGGGCCTAGAGTTTGTGAAAATATGTAGTATAGAATCATTATTACTATTGCTATCCACTATACTTTAAAATATGTATTCTTCTGTATACATACTTAAAGGGAAAAATAAGGCAATGGTTTGGTGTTATGCACCTAAACAAGTTTACACAAACTAACCATTTGCATCTACAATCAACTTTTTCGCATTAGTAGTTTCCTCAGAAAGTGGTGTTAAAGTGGGTAAATCTAGCTAAATCACAGACTCCATGAACGGGCCCATCTTGGTCCATGCAACCAATCAAAACCCAGCACTTTGGGAAAGTAATACGTTACAGTGTCGTCTGCTGGTTCAGCTGTCATAACAGAGAGCCAAGCGGTTCGCTAAAAGTGCCTTACGTCGGTTTACAACGAAATCGCGACATCAATATGCCACACTGTTCCTCAAACGCTTATAGTAATAGTACAGTGAAAGACAGTATCAGCAAGATGTCTTCTTGTTAACCTATGAATCGAGCAGAACTGAAACAGTGGTTCGGTGGATTCGTTTGGACAGTCACAGACACAGCGCGGATCCTAGACGACCCGATTTGATTGACCTAACCATCAAAACGACCACCAACAGCCGCCAAACTTCTCCTCACATATCTTACATACATATGCATACACATGTTATGTAATAAAATCTCTTGCATTCCTCTAACGAAGAAAATTCACACACAAAAACGCGCAGACCTCGAGTACAACTTGTTCGGCCGCCCAGCGGGACCGTAAAATCGCTTTTAAAAGCTTTACACAAAATACCGCTAGACGCCACGTTTCTGACTGCGAATATTTAATTGTTTTACTTCACACGCGCGAAATATTTTAATTACTTACAAATAATATGATAATAATAATTAATTATTATCATCACTACGATTTGCAGGAAATTATAAGTTTTATTATTTTTATATTGATATTTTATTTTTATAATTGTTCATATATGTTTCTAGTATATTTATGTTTTTTTTTCTTCTGGTGTGTATTTGTTGTTTAGCATTTTAATGTATGTAAAACGCCATGAACAAGTTTAAATTGGATGTGGCGCTATATTAAATAAACAAACATTTTTTTTTATTATAATATAATATTTTATTTATGTAGCGCCACATCCATAATTGTTTGTGGCGCTTCACAAAATAATGCTATTAAAAATACAATAAAGAGAAAACTACTCACAGATAATATTATTTAAAAATAAATAATGAAAATACATGTTTCTATATCATTAACTAAGCTGACCTATCAGTCATAAATAAACATACAAATTACATAACAACAATTGTAATAAATGAATATAAAAGTATGGTTAATAGTAATAAATAATTAAAGTAGTAAAATAAGTACGACGTAATAATAATTTTCATTCAGCACATACACAACCATTATGCATAAGAACATACACAACCATTATGCATAAGAACATATCACTGAAGCTATTTGTTCTACTCATGAATGACATTTCCACCACCAGATATGTAATAATTATTAATTATCGGAACAATAAATCACTAAAATGTAAAAAGGAATTTGAATATGGGAAATATTATGGTGGTAGAAAAAGAAGGATTTAAAAACAGTAATATTAACACGTTATTGTTTTAGTTATTATTGTTAAAACATCGCTTATGTAATATAAGCATGCTCGCAGTACACGTGGGATGTTTATAGAAATATTGATAAAATAAACAATGTGACTTCATTGAAAAACACGTAATTTCCTTTTTCTTTTATAACTAATAGGCAATTTTGGATAATTATGCAGACACATGTATTTTTAATATTTATTTTTAAATATTACCTGTGGGTAGCATTCTTATTATTGCATATACTTTAATAACAGTATGTTGAATAGAAGAGAATTGTGGATTTGGCGCTATATAAAATAAACTAATAAAATTATATATTTGTATATTAAATTGTTATTTTTTATCAACTCTATTAGACCCATATATCCCAAGCGTTGCCTTAGTTTGCCGTTTAACATTTTCTGCAGATCATAGTGATGCAGCTAATTATTATTATATTATTTATAATTAATTAAACTAATTCGCGCATGCGAATGCAGTAAGGTTAATAAATATTCGCGCGCCATCTAGCGGTATTTTGTGTAAAGCTAACTTATAATAGCGAGTTTACGGTAGTCGAAGTTGTTGAGTTGCCGTTCGCCAAGATTTGCGTTTCTTTTGTGAATTTTCTTCGTTAGACGAATACAAGTGATTTTTTTGTAATGTAGTGTATGTATATGTATGTAAGAAATGTGGGGAGAAGTTTGGCGGCTGTTGGCGGTCGTTTTCGTGGTTAGATTAGAAAGTAACAGATAATAATATGCAGGCACAGTTCACGCCGACCAAGACGACTCTCTGACGTCATTTTGTTTCTAAAATGGCGTAGTCTGTAGACTTTCTATGTCTATGTGTTTTACATTTTTTTCCTGGTAAACCACTGACGTTAAAAATATGATTGTTGTTGGAAGTTGTTACTTTTTATTAACTCTGTTAATCCCATATGATCCAAACATTGACTTTGTTTTCCCTTTAAATTCAAAATTGTACACATGTATACATACATGTACCGGTAATTGATGTATGCATGGTTGTATGCATGAACACGTATACAGCTGTATATGTTTATACTAGAACATGGGATGTGCACATATTGACACATGCATGCAGGTATGTGCACATCTACCAGGAATTTGTGGACGGGCAAAATTTTGATCCTGTATAAAGTCCTGATAGTAACAACATGACCACTTTGACAATTGCAATACAACTATATATTAACAGCTTGATGTATTTTACCATCCTACTTAATACCTCCGATTATTTTGGGATTGTTAACACACTGCCAACAAGTGATACGTGGGCTTTGCAATTTGATCTATCCAAAACTGCTAAAATATTATAATATATTATATCTACTACATGTTATTTTACCAAACAACGTGTGATGGTTATCAAGCTTTCATATCAAAATTTGTTTTAATGTATTTCTTATGAGATCACCCCTAACCTAGATAGCTAAATCCATAAATTCTGTTTTTGTGTGTATGGATTCAGCCATCCTGATATTACACCAGTATTAGAGTAATCAGACCTTCATAAATCACTTTGTAATCAGAACTGATCAGGAGTTTCCTCTACAACGCTGCCTGGCAGTGAATAGAATACAAAGTCAGACTGATTTCGACAGGAACAGCTCCATTGAAGACAGGACGCTCTGACCTTAACATAATTTGCTGTAAAAAAACGCAGATATTATCATGTCAAAATTATTATCTAGTGATATGTGTGTGTATATTTCTTGAACCACATCTCACACCATGCAGTTTAAGGCAACGATTGTGAAGACATACGAATGTGAACACAAAATTCAGACAGAAGTAACTTATACACATCAACAGACAAAACGTTATGTAGAAATCACTCAGTGCTCTCAGGGAGTAGAAAAGCTCTTGAAATAAGCAGTGCATACCAAAAACTATCAACTCATTTACGAAATAAGGACAATATTATATTCCAAGGGAACGAGTGAACATAGATAGAGTTGACTTGACTTCAGAACCTTGAAGGAAGCATGCTTACAAATACTGTTATAAAATCAAACCTTAACATAAATCACAGATGAAATACCTATTTTATCAAACATTTTGAGATCAAGCAGAGCAAAGTATGAGGGCTGCCATAGCCGGGATTCACGATGGAAAACACTGTAACTGTAAGCCAATAAGCACACCATCCCATGGCCCTTGCCTATGGGCAGTAGGAACATCCCTGATATCAATACAAATCCCATGATGTACAGAATGAATGCTGAACGACACAATCTAGTCCTAGATGATCCTGCATCATTCACAGCCAATCACACTGTGTGATCTACAAATAGTGGCTCCATCAAGTAATTGAGGATTACACTGCGCATTCTGCATAATGTGCAGATCCGTGAAAGATGCCCAACATTTACCAGCCTCTGACATCATAATTATACCATACCCAGGGTAGTTCTAGATACAGCCAGGCACTAGCAAGCAGTCGGTAGAGAAGAAATGGTCCATGCTTTGTATGTCACACTACAGCCAGGTTCTTTGCTTGTTACATTTCTTCATGACCTAGAGCTAAGCATTTTGGACACTTATGCAGAATTTGGACCTACCTCAGTTTTGCCATTATAAGTGTATCTTTGCCAACATTTTATACTTGATTTTGTTAATTCAATCATTTAACTTCATCTTGCACATATTTATGTTTGATAAACAACGTGTCTTAGCAGACTTTTGAGGACGAAAAGACAGCACGGTTGGCATAAATAAACTGTTTATTTTTCATTCCACATGCACCACTGTGCTTGCGACTGGCACAAATCAGGGTGCTATTTGGGTCTCAAAATGCAATATTTGTGAAACATAAATACACCTGGGAATGCTAAGTGATCGGGTTATCCGAGTGATCATGTTTAGGATTAGAGTTTGTGTGAGGTATCCAATATATACACAAATATACAGTTATAATGGCAAAACTGAGGTGTGTCCGAATTCTGCATTTTGTTGTTGGTACTACCTTTTCCATAATTATTATTTATAGTTACAGAACTCTTCATTGTCTCATTGACATGGGCCACTGTTCACGTTTGGCTTGCCGTGGCGTTGCATGGCAGCATTCCTGGCACATAATTTTGTCTTTGAAGATACAATTAACAGCTAGGCCTAAATTAAGGTTACTTTTGAGTTTAGTTACTTACTTTTGAGCTTGAAAAAAATGCACATACACCCATTTATTAGTTATAAATTAGGCGTTATCTATAACCTAGGCCAAATTAGCCAGGAGTAAAATCGTAAGAATGCCCTGTCCACAAATCACCATTGTCCACCATTACATTTACAATTATATAATACAAATATGAGTTTGGGTTTCGTCCGTTAGTTTGAATGAAAAATACAGGCCTTTTTCGCGTCAAGGTCAGAAAGTCAATGAATTGCTGAATAAATGAGTCGCTATCAGAAATCTAGACTAAACGCGGGTACCGGCAAAACTGAATGAACTAACTGTAATCTGGTGCCTTCGGTCTTCGCGTTTTAAATATTCTGACGACGTCCCGCTGTCATGCAAAGTTTCGTGTGGAACTTCAGTATACAGATAAGTCATAAGCAGCACTTACCCTCTCTATAAGCAGTGATAATTTACCAGTGTTCTCGCTACAGTTGCCTGTCGAAGCACCGTTTGCAGGAGCAACTGCCGGTGAAGCCGGAAACGGGTGATTGCTAGCAACGCTGCCTCAGCGTACGTGAATCTCACGAACAAGACGACCTTGACCTTTATCGGGCCAGCCACGTCTAGGGGCCGCGACCTTATGCGCACAGACGAACCGTCGAGAAGCTGCGCCTTAGTGTATTTCAGCGGCCCAATAAACGTTGTTCGCACCAAATTAAGCGTTCTCTCGAGTCGCACTTTTCGAAAAATGGCTGACTCATTACCTCATCATTACACGTGGAAGTGCGTGTTATTCGTTACTACCCTAAAATTAATTATTTAAGCAGCCTGTCAAAAGTCTGATAGGTGTGGCGCTCGCTATATAATATGCAGTAAATACACCTCTATTAATTATAGACATGGTGTTTAATATTATATATATATATGTGTGTGTGTGTGTGTGTGTGTGTGTGTGTGTGTGTGTGTGTGTGTGTGTGTGTGTGTGTGTGTGTGTATACACACACTCACGCTCACGCTCACGCTCACGCGCACGCGCACGCGCACGCGCACGCGCACGCGCACGCGCACGCGCACGCGCACGCGCACGCGCACGCGCACGCGCACGCGCACGCGCACGCGCACGCGCACGCGCACGCGCACGCGCACGCGCACGCGCACGCGCACGCACACGCACACGCACACGCACACGCACACGCACACGCACACGCACACACACACACACACACACACACACAGAGACACACACACACACACACACACACACACACACACACACACACACACACACACACACACACACACACACACACACACACACACACACACACACACATTGTAAACCTATCTTGTTTACAATTACTGGATATCTGCAATTAGGGTTGCCACCTTCCGCACTGGAAAATACGGGACGGGTCTCCATCCCCATTATTTAGTCTAAGGATGCAATGTCCTCATACTTTTTCAGTTCATAAAACAAATATATAGGCATATATACCGAAACTGATCGCTCCCCTCTCTTAAAAATCCTACATCGGTCTAGTAGTAAAATTAATAATAAGAACTAAACTTCCGACTACCTAGTGGACAATCACTAGATAAATTGCTTGGTGGGCCGCAGCCCGCAACTTGATCTTAGTACAGTAAATATTCACCATGCCGGGCTCTGTCATTTTGCACCCTTGTGCTGATATATTAATAGGCTTTAACCATCAAACACATAATAGATTATTAATTTTTGTTTGCCCTGTCACCCCTTTGATTGCAGATTTATGCAATTTGTGTAATTTGATAGCATTTTAGTGATGAAAAATTTCTTTGCCAAAAGGTGGGATTGGGAAGTCCTATACAGGCGCCACTGTAAGCTCTGCATCTTGTCACTCTATAAATCAGGCAAGCAGTGTTGGGTCCAAAATCTACCTAAAATGTTCAGTAGTTGGGGTGGGCCATGGCCCCTCTTCAAATATATGTTGCCAACACAACTATTATAAATAACATAACATTAAGGCTTTTTTACTTTAGAATTATCACCAGACCAACAATGAATTATTTTTCATATTTAAAAAACACATGTGCGTGTGCGCGTGTGCGCGTGTGCGCGTGTGCGCGTGTGCGCGTGTGCGCGTGTGCGCGTGTGCGCGTGTGCGCGTGTGCGCGTGTGCGCGTGTGCGCGTGTGCGCGTGTGCGCGTGTGCGCGTGTGCGCGTGTGCGCGTGTGCGCGTGTGCGCGTGTGCGCGTGTGCGCGTGTGCGCGTGTGCGCGTGTGCGCGTGTGCGCGTGTGCGCGTGTGCGCGTGTGCGCGTGTGCGCGTGTGCGCGTGTGCGCGTGTGCGCGTGTGCGCGTGTGCGCGTGTGCGCGTGTGCGCGTGTGCGCGTGTGCGCGTGTGCGCGTGTGCGCGTGTGCGCGTGTGCGCGTGTGCGCGTGTGCGCGTGTGCGCGTGTGCGCGTGTGCGCGTGTGCGCGTGTGCGCGTGTGCGCGTGTGCGCGTGTGCGCGTGTGCGCGTGTGCGCGTGTGCGCGTGTGCGCGTGTGCGCGTGTGCGCGTGTGCGCGTGTGCGCGTGTGCGCGTGTGCGCGTGTGCGCGTGTGCGCGTGTGCGCGTGTGCGCGTGTGCGCGTGTGCGCGTGTGCGCGTGTGCGCGTGTGCGCGTGTGCGCGTGTGCGCGTGTGCGCGTGTGCGCGTGTGCGCGTGTGCGCGTGTGCGCGTGTGCGCGTGTGCGCGTGTGCGCGTGTGCGCGTGTGCGCGTGTGCGCGTGTGCGCGTGTGCGCGTGTGCGCGGGCGCGCGGGCGCGCGGGCGCGCGCGCGCGCGCGCGCGTGCGCGTGCGCGTGCGCGTGCGCGTGCGCGTGCGCGTGCGCGTGCGCGTGCGCGTGCGCGTGCGCGTGCGCGTGCGCGTGCGCGTGCGCGTGCGCGTGCGCGTGCGCGTGCGCGTGCGCGTGCGCGTGCGCGTGCGCGTGCGCGTGCGCGTGCGCGTGCGCGTGCGCGTGCGCGTGCGCGTGCGCGTGCGCGTGCGCGTGCGCGTGCGCGTGAGCGTGCGGGTGCGCGTGAGCGTGCGGGTGCGGGTGCGGGTGCGGGTTCGGGTGCGGGTGCGGGTGCGGGTGCGCGTGTATATAACCACTTCGATTGGATCCACTGCGCATCACAAGAAGGCAACGCTGTTTTAGAAGTCTTAGTTTCTGTGTGTCTGGCCAAAAAAAAATCTCGCAGCCTGCAAGAAACGTCAAATTTACGAAACATGCTGCTTTTTAGCAATAACAGTGCGACATCGTACACAAAACACCACATTATCGTCATACAATGATTCACAATAATACCCAAGACTAGTGGGGTTTGTAGTTCAAACGCACCCTGAGCATGATTACACATACGAACATACAACACTTGGTACATACAGTCCAAGAAAGGACAACACTCTCCACTACTACTACGGGTTATCGCAGATGATGAAGTTAATCATTTATTAATTAACCAATAATGAATTAAACTCATACAGCACAAGACGGCGTAGTGATCTATGCCACCTACGAGGTGGGAGGGGGGTTTAGGGTTTCTTCCCACAAAGAATCGAAGAGACTAGCGACCTTTCTCCACATGCAAATGCTCTTTAATGGTTGCTCTGGTGTGCAAAAAAGGTTAGGTTTAGTTTGAAGGTACTTTTGACAAGTTTGATTTTAGGGGTTTAAAACAAACTGTACTTGGGATTAGTACGGGAAAGTAGAAAGCTGTCTCTCAAAATATAGGGAAATCGGTCGGCGAGAGACAAGCGAAGCACCTTGTCATGGTGCGCTGGAGTGCAGTGGGTAGAGCAGCGAAGCATCGATGTGGAGAACACTAGCGCTTACATTTTCCCGGCGTTATAAACGTTCCGATTGACGTTTCTGCGTATGCGCAATAAATGTAAAACACCAATGTTCAGCGAAACGACAAAGCATTTATAGTATAAATAACACGGGTTGTTCGTTAGGATTTATATAACCTCTCAGCAAAGTTATTTGTCGCAAATTAACACGAGGCAAACAAGTTTTGAGGCATGTTTCGATAGCAAACGCAAATCATTTGAATGTAGTGCGCTATAATCCATGACAGTGATTTAAGCAAATGTAATATTATAATGTATTGAACGACATTTTAAGCAACTCTTCGCAGTAATCATCACAGGAGAGTTAACGAACACCCCGTTGTAATTATACCGAAAATGCTTTGTCATTTTGCTGCACATTGATGATTTTACATTTATCGCGCATGCGCAAAAACGTCAATCGGACCGTTTATAACAACCGGAAAAATGTAAGAGCGACGACGCCTCCGTGTCGAACCTTTTGCGAGTTTATGTACGAACAGCGTATGAAATTTCTCCGCGCATACGTGCATCGTGGATTACAGAGAAGTCGAGATGATGTGCGGTTGGACAGGTCAGCCAAGGAGTAAAGTATGAAAGCGCTTTGAGCAGTCCCGAGGATTGGATACTGCGTTGTGTAGGAACTTATCTTGTGTAAAATGTAATCTGGAATGTTTTCTTCAGATAATGTTTGTGCCATGTAGATACCGATCAGAACACCACGTGACGTCAACATTGGGTCAGTAAATGGTGTAAATATTCCCAACAGGGTCGCAACGCAACGTTAATTCAGAAAGCGTAATTTTGGGCATAATACACAAAGCAACGAATGGTCTTTTATTGATTTGCACGATACACGTTCACAAGCAAACGTGTATTTAAAAGAATTTCCTAATTCAACTCTTATTTATTGATGCCAATAAACAGTAAATTTACTAATCCAACTGCATTAATTCATTCCATTAAAATGCATCGTCGATGGTACAAAAGTGCAGAAATAATTACACATCGCAGCCACATCACGTCAACATGCAATTCAGACAGCTGCCCGGCCACCAAAACTGCACCAAAACGCAATACATCATCACACCATCTGCACAATATTGCAGTAGAATGAACTCCTCGACATATACAAATCTTGCAAAATGTCACTAGGTTTAGGCCTAAGCGGCGTTAATGACGGAGTCGAAGCAATACTAGGGAAACTCGGGGCAAAGTGGACACCTGGTGTCATGGGAATGGGAACTTATCACTTTTTGTTTTAGCGTGATAATTACGGCAAAATGTCCACTGTGGCTCAGAGGATACACTGTCGTAGGACACACGTCAACGAAGATTACGACACGAATGCAACTAAAAGAGTATTTAGAAAATAAAATAGAAATATGTGACGTGCACTGCTTTGTCCTGATCTGTCTTATACACCTATTGCTTTCGAGTCATAGGTCTAACTAGCCACGGTATCATTTAACTAGCCACAGCATCATCTAACTAGCCCCGGTATCATCTAACTAGCCACGTTATCATCTAACTAGCCCTGTTATCGTCTAACTAGCCCTGTTATCATATAACTAGCCCTGTTATCATATAACTATATCCCCGTTATCAGGACTAGTTTTGACAGTCAACTAACTAACTAACTAACTAACTAACTGAATAACCATCATACTAAAAGACTACATAGCATAGTTAAATTATAATTTTATGAATACAAGTACAAGTTATTTAGAGCCATTAATATACAGCATCTATCAAACTTTTCATAGCAATTGACTAAATTGAATTGACAATGTTAAGAAATAGCCCCCATGTCTGGGTAGACTGACACCAGGCGTTTACTTGCATTTAATATCATTTTGTAACATATCATAAATGGAGGTGGAGCAAGAAATAATTTTACAAGGAATAGTATTTCCCTATTCACGCATTTTTTTTATACATGTGTAACAGTCCTACAGATGGCTGGTATTCCATTGTTTCAAATTAACTTGTACCATGCTTTACATTAATTGCCATTAACACGGAACAAAACAATGATCATAGAATTTTATTCATAGCCTATGTATATGCTCTCTTTTTATACGCGATTAAACCAAAGTTCACGACGTTGCAGCAAAGGTCGGGGCAAGGCGAAGATAAAGTATACCGAGCCAGACTTGTCGTCCATCCGCCGGTCCGTCCGTCCATCCGTCCGTCCGTCTGTCGATCCGTCCGCCGGTCCGCCCGTCCATCCGCCCGCCCGCTGCCGTTATTGAGCTCCCATGTAAACTAATCAGCCCTGCTCGATGACACGAAGTGAAAATAAACCGTCCGGTCGCTGACCTGTCGTATTTGGTCGTATATTGACACTCGTCTGGTGTACGGCAGACACGTTGTCACGCGGCGCACGCCGTGGAACCGACGACAGTTTACGTGCATGGTTGCACAAATCACACATCGCCTGTTCCGTGTGTATAGGTGCGTACGTACCCGTAGGCGACTACTAAGTGGCTGAACGATTTACCGGCTGAACTACGTAGTCGATGCCGGGCCCTTTCTTGCAGGCTCGTATTGTTTCCTCTCCCTTTCATCCGAGACCATTATCAGCTGGTGGGTCTCACATTTTCAAATGGGCTGCCAACTATAAATTTCCGTCGCACGAACGCACACACACGCGTACGCTTAATTGAATGCACGTATACGTGCTTGCACGTGCACTGACGCATGGACCCACGCACACACCACAACATATTTACGCACGCACGCACGCACGCACGCACGCACGCACGCACGCACGAACGCGGGCGGGCGGGCGGGCGGGCGGGCGGGCGGGCGGGCGGCGGGCGGCGGGCGGGCGGGCGGGCGGGCGGGCGGGCGGACGGGCGGGCGGGCGGGCGGGCGGGCAGGCAGGCAGGCAAATTTTCAGCATCAGGCCTTATATTATAGCCTACATTAGGCAACGTTCAACACAGTGAATCCTTTTTTTTAACAAATAAAATAACTTTATTTGCTGCGGCGTTCGTAGTACATAGTAAAATAGAAGTCGCTGATTGTACATAACCCGACAGCACAGGCTAAACACAGGCAAATACTCTTAAATGCAAAATTAACAGTGCAACAATGACTAAAAGGCAATACTTTCAACTAGAAAGGAAGATTCACCACAAACACGTATGTCATTTACCATGAGATGATAGTACTTCATTTCGGCAATAGCGTCGACCGATATATCTGTGCACATAGTAACTATAGTAACTATAATAGGCGTATACTGTTTCTCGACAAAGGGCCTACAATTAATAAAAGTTTTACAAAAACAAAATAAACGATAGGTACGACGTCTACCTTACACAAACACAGTGAAATAGCTTAGGTTCAAATTATTCACATAAACTGAAGACAGTTTGCTCATTAAATGAATTACCCAGTGTAACAATCGAATCCGTACCTGATTTAGCTTTATTATCTACCATTTACTGTAACCAATCGTCTTCGTCACAAAGGGAAAACGTCGCAGCTGTGAGCAACAACAGTGGCGCCACACCACGGAGTCTGTAAAATCAACGCCAGTCCATTGTCGCCTAACTGACGATAAATAAAGTTGACGTCGTTCGAACTATTTTCAAGTATATATTATTAAAATACAGCTCCTGTCAACTGTGGAGACACATGTAACAGTTATTTGGAGTGAATCAGACAAGTTGTCGCCTGAACAAGGACGTGGCGAACCGCGTGCCACGCCCGCTGTCTTCACAGTACGACTGTCTTCTGGACGCACAGTAGAAGCTTGGCACTTGCCGTCACCCTTGCCTTCTCCGTCTCGTCTAGCGCCTGCAGGAGGACGTGGCTGATGCCGTTCTCGCCGACGACACACGGCACCGACATGAACGTGCTTTCCGTCATGTCGTATAGACCCTGGACAGGACACGTACACAGTCAGACAGCAGTCACAACACATCCCACACCTAGCTGGTCTGGGCGTATACTCACGATTGCTATGTTGGCGGTTTCCAAACGGGTATCTATGTGAAACTGGACGTTGCATGTAACTTTGAACTATATACCACCGTATAGTCATGGGCGTCCATAATGGGGGCAAGGGGACTAGACACCTCCCCCGTATATGAACCTGAATATATGTTTCTGGACGTCAGTTAAATTATAATTATGGTAGGTCACAGTATATGTTTTATGTAATACGTTTTATATGTTATAATATATTGTAATCAACCGAAATAAGCACCACTGCCGTGCCACAGTTTGTTGTAAACTTGTCATTGGCAGATCATATTATTGTAGCTGAGCTACGTATTGAAAGCAATCAGTATATATACTCTCAATTTGCAAATATCCTGGAAAAGGTGCTATATCCCACTTAAACAGGAATCATAGGTAGGTTAGCCGCTCTAATTTAAGAGTCGAAACAACGGTAGTGCCAGAGACATTTCAAAATGGCGCTGCAGTGATCGACTGACCTTGACATTTGTAGAAAGGCAGAACGGACGGTGCTCGTTCCTGAGGATGCAGCCACACAACGTGCTCACCATCATGCCGGTGGCCCAGTTCGTGTGGCCTTTTGTCTGGATGATTTCGTATGCGCTACGACAGCCAACATCAGACTTGGGGTGAAAAGTCGAAACAGCTTGCAGATAAAATATTATTTTGAAATTTGCACCCGATCCCATACAGACATGGCAGTATTGGATTTTAGCAAGGCTTTTTACACCGTCACCCGCTTATTACTAAATAAATTATCCCATTGTGGCATTGGAGGTACATTACTCGAATGATTAAATCAAATCCTGATTGGAAGAACCGTGAAAGTCGTACTCGATGGTTAAATGTCGAGGGATATATCCGTAGACTCTGGCATTCCACATGGCACAGAACTAGGCCTTTTGCTCCTCGTGTGTCACATCAGTGACTTACCAGCACCCGTTAAATCTCAAATCCCCCTGTTTACCGACGACTGCCTATTATACCGAAAAATGCACACATTCAGTGACCATATTGCGCTCCAGAACGAATTAATACAAATGAGGTACCACAATAACTAATCCGACAGAGGGCGCTCTAACGCAACTAGGGTCTTTGTGCCGTTGTAGCGCTTACATTTTCCCGGCTTTATAAAGGTTCCGATTGACGTTTCTGTGCATGTGCGATATAAGGAAAATCATCAATGTGCAGCGAAAAGACAGAGCATTTATGGTATAAATACTACAGGTTGTTCGTTAGGGTGTATATAGTCTTTCAGCAAAGTCATTTGTCGCAAATTAACATGAGGCAAACAAGTTCAACGAACACAACCTTCCACCTCTTCTACCTGTTGATGACATCACGGTGCAACTGGTCCCAGTTGTCAGGATCTCCCTCCAGCCCACACTTTGGCGACACCTGGCGGAGACGAGTACCGGCAATGGCTACTGAACTCCACACCGGAACTGTGAGAAACGAAATACTTCAGTAGGGTTAGTCTCGCTTAACCGACTGTCGGTCGGCTGCGTAACTACACCGAGAAGACAGTCGGGTGACTTTGCCGGCTTTTGAATATTAGCCGTTTGGGGCTAAAAAATGCTGCCACCTCACGGATACTGGTTAATCCTGTCATAATTCCTATTTTATAAACAACTGCATATTGTTTTTATTTGTAGTGGGTATTAACATAATGTTTAATGTTGATTACTTTTCATAGGATATCATTAAAAGGATTATTAGGACAAAGGTACACATACTTAACAGCAGCTAATTAAATGCATGATTAAATATATAATTTATAATAACGCACCATCATCAAAGTAGGCTTACATAATGAAAGTGAAACAAATGAGTGAACTACGTTAAAGTTCTTTTCGGGGATAATCTCATTTTACTTTTTCAGAGAGTGTATAAACATGAGCAATTTTCACTTATTGTATATTTATGTTTGGCCTTCCATGTGTTGTTCGACAAATTACAGCTTTTTGCTAAATAAATGTCGCCATGTCCAAGATAAGCGAATCTTAATTTCCGAGGTTTTATCATAATAATTCATTCATAATATTATCATGGTGCTGGTGAGTGTGATACATGGTGTTTGCGGCAATTGATTCACATGAAATTTGCATAAAAAGAGGACCGATCTCAGAATGTAATTTAATCTTGCCTAACCGACTCTCGCTCGGCTGCGTAACCTCGCCGAGAAGACGATCTGGTGTGTTAGACGGCTTTTGAATGTTATCCCTGAGGGGCTAAAGGTGCTGCCATCTCACGGATTAGCCTCGAATAATCAAGCTCAAGCAAGGTGGCAGCACTGGTTGGCCCCTCACACGGCTAACATTCAAACGCCAGCAAACTGTCTTCTTGGCGAAGTTACGCAGCCGAACGAGAGCCGGTTAAGCGAGACTAGAACAATTTGCGTGTCCTGTTAGAGGCGAAGAGAGCGTACCACTGGAGTCGCCGTGTTCGCCTATGATATAGGCGTGACAACAGCTCGGCGAAACGCCGAATCGCTGACCGAGGAGGAACCGCAGGCGGGACGAATCGAGCATCGTTCCACTGCCGAAGATCCGGTTGCGTGGCAGACCGCTCAGTTTCCACGCCACCCACGTCAGCACGTCCACTGCATCGAGTACAACAAACAACAGGGGACAATTTCGCTAAGATAAATTACTCTTAAGGAAAATTCACCATTAACACAAATCAGTTCCGTTGTAACACTATTTGAAATGCGTTTTTCCAAAACGCCAATATCAGCTGTCGTACAAGTAGTGTGGAAGAAGAATCCGCTGCGATGGGCAGTTCTAAACGTCATTCCGCTACGAAAATCTAGCATTATAAGTATATGCAGGAGGAAATTCCCGGAGAATTAGGCTGAACCTGATACTAGCTATTTTTCAACAAAACGATACATCACCACTGTGCAGCCATAGTGTCAAGTGGTTGGGCGAAAGCCTCAGCATGCTGCTTCCACATCTGCCTATTTTGCACTATCCTCTGTCAAATGGTACTTTCCAGTAGTCATCTAGTTCGTCTCTCAATCGTCTTGATTCAATGGGTCTATAGTATTCCCAATCAATTATAGGCTGTAGCATATAATATTGTTAACACGAACAAGAACATGCGAGCTCCATATGCCTACTGTCATTATATAAAGAAAAGGAGTTGTACGTCTGTGATCTTGACAACACGGTCGCCGTAGCTGTGTGGTTGTCATTTACTATGCACTGCGACGAGTATATTTGACAGTTAAGCGGATTACCACTTAAAATGGCGATATTGTGCATTTTGGCAAACAACTGTGACACTTTGTGTATGTATACTACTCGTGCACGCGCACGCACGCACGCACGCACGCACGCACGCACGCACGCACGCACGCACGCACACACGCACGCACAAACACACACACACACACACACACACACACAAACACACACACAAACACACACACACAAAGATACCGACCTGGATTGGACACGATCAGTAGGATCGCTTTGGGACTGTACTTCACCAAATTGGGAATAATGTCTAGAAGAAGCAAGCGCAAAAGAACACATTTCAGTTTCTACACAAACGACTACAATACGTTTATGTGTATGCCTCAGGGTTTGTGTGCATTCCTCTTTGCGTGTATGTGTGGTATGTGTGTGAGTATGCGCGTGTGCATGCATGCCCGATTGTGCGCATGTGTGCATACGCATGATTGTAATTGGGTGAGTTAATGTGTGGGCGTGTTATCGTGCAAGTGTATGCGTATATGTCTTGGATAACTGCTTAAATTTGTTTCAGTTGCCAGTTCGACATCATCAAACCATTTTGATTAGTCTCACACTACTCCAACAACGTAACATATTCGAAAACTGCCTTTTATGTTAATGTATTTCGTGAAACCAAGCGAACTGGGAAACATTACTACCTTGATGTGCTAAGCGGTTTCTAGTCTTTACGGGGTGATAAATTATGTTTAGGGCATAATGGAGAGAAAAAGAAGAAGACTGGCCTACAATGAAGCAATGAAGTCCCATTTAAGACAGACAATTGGATCATTCACAATATTTAAGCAAAACAAGCATGGAATATAGGCCATATTATAGTGACAGATAGAAAAATGAAACATACAGCAAAAAAGGTGAGAGAGAAGTAAAAAGATATGGAGTATAACCAAGGATATTCAGAAGTAGGCTGTCTGTTAACGCGATGGTGACGGATCAAGGCAGAACGGCTGCAAACTACAAACGACCGCGCAGATTAGAAGGAAGAAACCCACGTGACAGACACGAGACTTAGAAGAAGGTGTATCGTGACGTGCACTGACTTTTGAAGATGGACACGTTCTTCTGCACGAGGTCCATGCGCGTCTGACCCTCGTGCTGTCGCGCTCCGGCCGTCACCACACAGATGGCCGAGTCCTTCGTGATGGCGTAGTCTGCGACAGACGAAGGTCAGCACTACAGGGGGTGTTTGACACGCGTCAAGTGGGGCGGGCGGGCGGGCGGGCGGGCGGGCGGGCGGGCGGGCGGGCGGGCGGGCGGGCGGGCGGGCGGGCGGGCGGGCGGGCGGGCGGGCGGGCGGGCGGGCGGGCGGGCGGGCGGGCGGGCGGGCGGGCGGGCGGGCGGGCGGGCGGGCGGGCGGGCGGGCGGGCGGGCGGGCGGGCGGAGGACGGACGGACGTACGGACGTACGGACATGGCGCCTTTTATATCTTACCAGTACTTCCTGTGATGGTGACGTCAGGAGTAAATAATAGGCCGTGTTGCAGATCCATAATTTCTCCTTTCAGTCTATCTTCGTTGATATCCACCATTGCAATCTCTGAGGCGACATTCTGCAACACGCGGATAAAGCATGATATACATTCTTATACGGAATTATGTTCACCTCATATTATAATTATATCCATTTGTTGAATGAGGTTTGGTGCTAGAGCAGGACATTCCGTGAGTGTTCTTGTCGAAATACTAGGATGATTTCTTTAACTGGTCTAGCATATGGTAAATGAGAAACAAATTAAGTTTAAGAACATGTATTTAATCAAACGTTGGAAGCTGTATGCTGTGCATGTCCTACACTGTGTGACGTTTCGGAGACAATTCAAAACTGTTTTCGTAATTTCAATCAATCGCATC
The DNA here is from genome assembly GCA_964017155.1 of Oasisia sp. SBJ-2009. NCBI lineage: Eukaryota > Metazoa > Annelida > Polychaeta > Sabellida > Siboglinidae > Oasisia > Oasisia sp. SBJ-2009. The sequence continues at coordinate 39,238,945 of OZ024861.1, read as the reverse complement.
TTCCCCATGTCTTCATGTCGACACAAGTAAAATATTCGTATCTATTACGGGACACACCATGCAATTACAGAAACGCTTTTGTTTTCTGATTTAACAATATCGTTATTCGACAATATGAGTTGCAAAACAAGGAATGGAATACATATGAGCTTAGTGGATCGTCATCGCTGGCGTAAGACACCGCCATACAGGCACATGCTGAGTGGCCTCTTACCTGGACGTTACCTGGTTTTTACACATACCTTGAGCATGATGCTGTAGGCGACAGCCATGCCCACCTGCCCAGTGCCGACCACTGTCACCTTGGTCGAAGGCTTCCCATCGGACGGGGCAATCTCCAACATAATCTTTTTCTCGGCCATGTTGCCCGGATGTATGCCTGCAGCACAGAGGAGCATGTACGTGATTCTCGTTTCCGGTCCGTTTTGAGCGATACTTAACGAGACCGCACACAACTGGTCCATGAATCGTTGTCCGTAAGCTATTCAAAGTCAAGATTACTACAATACGCAAACGAATTGATAAATAAACTTATTAATGTCTCTGTTTAAAGCCTGCAAAGTGTGGGGTGGTCTACGACACTCAATGCCCGGACTGCAACCAACACCTGTTCTTACACAGGGGGAACAGCAAGACCAATGGGCATACGAGTTAAAGAACATCTATAGTGTCGCGAACACAAGTTGAACACAGGCCACCAGTGTTTAATGAGGGATGTAAACATCCTAGGCAATGAAGAGAACTGGCACAGGAGGAAAATCAAAGAGGCCATCAACATACACAGGGGGAGACGGCTTCAAACAGAGATATTGGTCATGAACCCCGCCGGTCATGCCACAGCTTGAGTCACATGATGCAAATCATGTGACACAACCGGGAACTTCAGTCCGCTGAAGGAGGCTGTGAGAGAGCTGAATATACGGAAAAACAAGAACGTTTCTTGAGAAGTAAACCATTTAATTTATAACATGAACCAAGAAACCCGATCTTTAACATTCAAATATCGAAGTATTAACATTATTATTCAACAAAAATAGCCTGAATAAGCCTATCGGCTTGAAAGTTGAAGGTCAAGCTATCTGTCAACTTACCCTCCCAAAGAGCTGATCTCCTACGTACCTGCAAACCTTCAGAAATATAACAAGTAATTGGCGCAATAAATTCCTGCGGTAGCAATTTCGCTCTGACTCTAGTTTGACAAGTAACGGTTGCGTGAAACGATAGCGCGCGCACCTCACGTCATTGCCACGAGCATAAGCATAATACCAAAAAGCACAGTCCTAACGGTAGGCCTACTGACATGTTAACTAACGTATGCATATGCACGCACGAACGCACGAACGCACGTACGCACGTACGCACGCACCCCCCCCCCCTCACACACACTATCTGATGTTTTCCATCTTTTTGGATGTTTCACCATTATAAAGTAGATGTATCTGTTTGTAACTTATTGGGTCTGTGCTTTCGTCAAGAGTTTACATGTGCCTCTGCCAATTTTCCTTACATTTCACGTCCGGTTTAACTTTCAACATAACTACTGTACAAATCTACGGACGTTTGCAATGCCAAACTAGTCTTGAATGTGTGCATGTTCTGCAGGTTTTAGCAGACATATTACCTTCATGCATGCACTGAAGATATATTTTATATTGCATAAAATATATTTTTATAAAACGAATACCGCCTACATGAATGGTCCAGCGCGGCGGAGTGCATCTGCGCAGCTAGACTCCTTGCAATGATGCTATCTCCGTTCATACGTTACCTTAGTATCAGGTGTTACATTTGTGCCAGGTATATTTTGTGCCAGTTGCACGACTGCTTCCCACAAGGACCCATCGCGTCGCACAACGTCATTGATGCATCGTGGTGACGTATCCTAACTGGATGGGTAGTCTAATACGTGTAGGCCATCACTTAGTAATCTTAATGACATCTAAGCTGAAAATGTACACCTACGTGCGTGTCTCAGAACCCAGGCGTACGAGGGACACATGTTGGATACGGTGGTAGCAGTCATACACGGCATACTTCAGAAGCATGTCTGATCTCTGTAGTGTCATATGCAAACGTGAAGACAAGGAGAAAAACGAAGCTTGAGGTGCATTACTAGCTTCGCTGACCAGCCAACAGATATCAACAACATGATCGAGCGAAGTATGCTCGCTATGAATCAATGTTGTCATCATTCAACCAGCATACATTTTCACGTGGCTGAAACCTCGGGATGTGATTCATCCACAATCCACCAACACCGAAACCTAACGATGCAAGGATTTCGCTAGCTACTAGCTGCTGAGAAATCACAAGGAATTATAATGTAGACCTATGAATAAACAGACATTTGAAGAAGTTAATTCTGGTAATGTCATCGTTGCGGAGAGCAAATGTGTGTTACACGAACTCAGTCGATCTCTGCCTACCAATGAGAGAGTGACGAGGAACAGGATGACCATCAATGACGTTCGGTCTACGTTCATGCCCCCTTGTCTCCTGAAGAAAATTCGACATAGCCACATTGCCTATCTGGTGGCAACAGTATCAAACAAGGATCCTAAAGAACTTTGCAGTTCGTCATCTGATTTACCATCTCACATTGAAATGGCTATTTCAAGAATACCAATCACTACATAAGATCATTCACACTAGTGATATTGCGTTATCATGTGTCCGGTATGATATTGCTCGTGCGATTGACAATAATCGTGCAAATCTGTTTATCATGCTGGATTTATCAGCCGCAATTCACAACTGAGACAGTAAGTCAGCAACGACACTTAGTTGAGCTGGCGTGAACAGCCGTAGATGGGTGGCTATTGCGGGAGAGGGAATATCACGGAGAGAACTGAAAAGGAAGTGGCATTGACTCCACAACGCAAAGAGAGCAAGATAGCAAGAAATACGACATTATATCCCAGCAGAAAACACGAAAAAGTGCACACATGTTCGCCTTTGGACTATTGCAACGCACTGTTGCAAAACACACCGCAGCAAGTCTAGTACAATGCGCACAGTTCCATGAAATAGTTTTTTTTCTATACAGATAAGGACGCTATTTTGAAAGTAAATATGCATACTAACTGGAAATATAATCTATTTATCATATCATTACAGAAATTGCGAGGGAATAGGTTCCATTTAGTGGTCTCAGCCAAGATGGATTTATCTAATTCCACTCCTCTCAGCCAGCGCAGTGATCAGAAAGTAGCTGGTATCAATAAATATATATCTGCCTGTAGTGGCCGTACCTTAAGCTATGCCTATGCAAGATTTGAAACAGCAGATCCAGAAGAGTTAATGAGATACTGGATTTAACAGTGCACGGTAGATGGTGGATACAGAGTGATGCCATGGGTTCTTCGGCCCAAAGGACTAAACATTATATGATATCGGAAGTAGATAAATAAATCCATTGTAACAACACCACCTTTATTTCCAATTTAAGTTACAAACAAAACACCCCATTGTTAACAGTCTTCTGAATAAAATAACTCATGGCATATTTTACTGGAAAAAAACTAGGCATAACAACATACATATCAAATCATTCCAGTGTTAAACAAATGTAAATTGATACAAATAATATAATTACACATTAAATGTTAACATATGAAAAGTGCATACATTTATAAATTGCTAGATACAAACATAATCACAATTATAATACTTGTATATGATGACCAAACCTAGATGCACCCAATCCGTTGAATGACATACATCTACAACACCTTTTGTGTATCTTGTCAACAAGACACAAAACGAATGCAAATACACACCTGAAATGTGTAACTAGAAGGTACCACGTAGAGCAGTGTGTTAACAGTAACTTCAAATAATAACTCAGTTTACAGTAATAACTCAATTTACAATAATAACTCAGTTTACAAACACAAATAATCTATACAAAACCCCCAATGTTGCTCTTCTTCTGGCATTTTACTGCAACTCATCACAATACACATAAACTCAGAATAAAGGGTATAAGTTTACATGAAACACTTGAATCGTTTTTGGAAGGTTAGTATCAGTCTGGAGCAAGTGAATTAATGGTCGTATAGTCTTGTGCACCACCAGCACAAGCCACATTTAGGGTATCATAATCTTTGGGAATGGCAAATCTTAAAAAGGTATTATTGACACCAAAATAAATTATCACAGTAATGGTGAATGTGCCACACATTTGCAATCACAGTTGCCCTGAATCAGACGTGGGGAGCGGTGGTCGCGCGGTAGAGCGCCGGACTGTCAATCGAGGGGACGGTGGTTCGATCCCACCTACCGTCGTTTCGAAACTTACGCAATTTCATTCGCCCCACATTTGCCTGTGTCTTTCATAAGAGACACTAAAAGCCGGTGGTCCCTTCTATCTGGTGTCTATGCCAGGGGAAATAACAGATGCTACACGGGGGTAAACGTGTAACCTGTAGTGGACTCACTAATTCTAGAAAAGGACAACTCCTGCGTTAGCCCAAGTTTGAGCTGTTTGGAGGAAACCACCTAAGACATACAAACAAGAAATATATTTAACTAACATAATATTCAGCTGCACCATGTTAAATAAATAATTAAGCAAACGAAACAATAAGCATGATTATTAAACACAGAAAATTGCTAAAGAGTTGTTTACAGAATCAGCAGCAATATTATATCACAAATCTAAATGTTGGCATTATACCCATTAAACACACACAAATGTGAACTTGGAAGTATTGTTAGTGTAAGCATTTCGTTTACAATGAAGATCATTCCACCACTTCAAAAAATCTGGGCATCTAGATATTTTGGAATCTCAATCCCAAAACTGCACTGTTCACAGTCTGAGTGAGCTGATCACCTCGGCTATACTTTTCGCACTCTGTTGCAGACGTTTCGTTTCGTCGGCGTTCAGCTGTTGTCTGAGGATGTTGTTGATGCCGTTCTCACTGACCACACACGGTAGACTGAGGAAGACGTCGTCGTCTATCCCGTGCATGCCCTGCAACAGTGACCGTGACTCGTGTCTCTACTGACCACCCAGGTACACTGTGCTGCCACCTGGAGGGTAATACTGCAATAATGCTTACTTACAAAGCACCGTAATTGAATAGTGTATATTCCGTTCAGAAATGAACAAAATGCAAGATTGTTAAAAATAAACAGTATGAGGCTGGCACACTTGTAGAAATGAGCTGAGAAATGTTACATATCACATTAATCTAAATTTGAGGCATAAAAGAGCCACAGATTAATCAGTTCATATAACCCTGTTAAGTGCTGGAAAAACAATAACTACTACTCATAGAACTACATACATATATTTATATAGAGCATTTGCATTAATCGTTTCCACACATATCTGGTATGCATTTATGAAAATCTATCACTTAACATTTTATAGCTTAACATTTTGTATAGTAACCATTAGTTACAGATTACTAATAAAGGACATGCAAAGTTAAGCAAAACATCCACAATAAATACTTTTTATATTGAGAAACTTGCTGTTTTAAGTTATGTATTTCACTTCCAAGACAGATATGTCTGCCTGGAATCACCATTCTACCACTGACTTGTTTGTGATCACACACACACACGCACGCACGCACGAACGCACGCACGCACGCACGCACGCACGCACACACACACACACACACACACACACACACACACACCTTCACCACAGTTGACATGGTGTAGACTTTGCGCTCGTTCTTCAAGATGGTGTGGCACAGGGTACACACCATTACCCCAATGGCCCAGCTAGTGTACCCCTTCAGGCGGATAATCTCATAGGCACTGTTGAGAGATAGGTCACATGGTTCATGCCTTGTAAAAAAGTAAAATATATCCATGTAAAAATTGTTTTTTTAAATAATATAAACTTACTGTAAGCATGGTATAACGTAGGGCAACAGTATTACAAACTAACAAAACAATGGATCAGAGGTCTGCTCTAAGACAGTAGTATCAGAATACACGCAACTGAGGGGTCACACAGTACACAACCTTTTAATAAGATTAATACATCACACAAATACAACAATAAAATATATACATATATATATATATATATATATATATATATATACATACATATATATATATACATACATATATATATATATATATTTATATATATATATTGGTAGTGTTATTATGACAGAACTTTCCGGACATTACTGCATATACTGAATGTCTACTCGACCATGACTGGGGTAAGTTATAACCACCCAGGTCTCACCTGTTGATTACGTCCCTGTGAATCTGTTCCCAGTGTTCGGGATCTTCTTTCGTTCCCGCCAAAGGAGAAACATCGAGTAAATGTGTCCCAGCGACATTGACGCCACTCCACACGGCCACTGTAGAGTAAAAGTAAGTTCTTATATATAGCGCAGTATCCAGTCCTTAGGACTGCTCAAAGTGCTTTTACACTTTACTTCCCTGGCAGACCTGTTCAATCAGATACCATCTCAACTTCTCTCTGGGAAGCATCAAGCCATATGCTACAACTAATGTGCGAAAGGCTGCTTGTACACATAGTCACCACTGTCTATTGCCAGGTACTCATTTATACAGCTGAGTGAACTGGAGCAATGTAGAGTTTAAAAACTTGCCCAAGGTTTTAATACCGCAGCACAGGATTCGAACCCAGGTTCTCGGAGAGTCCGAAACTCTACCCCTGAGCCACTGCGCTCTGCACACACACTACACACAACTGTAGAAAGAGTAACAACCGCCTTAGTTATTATTAACATACTTGAGTAGGTCATGGTAGACCTGCTTCTTACAAAAGTAGGTTCTTATACAGCACAGCATTATGTGCTTAGGACCACTCAAAGCACTATACACTTACACCCTGGCTGATCAGGGGACCTTTTCACTAAGATAAATAACTCTTAAGAAAAGTTCATCATTAAATACAATATGTTCTTAAATAAAATGAGTTTTTTTAGATGCATATTTATATCCAGTGGCATATCACTGAGGAGACTACTTCCATGACGCGTACACCAATAACTGTGTCTATGTTAGCGCATCGTGATGTTAAAGGTTTCCATGTATTCAAAATTACTGCTAAGGATGTAAATTGATCATAAAGGCCATTATTTGGTTTAAGAACTCTTAACAAAGTCAGTGAAATGATTCCCAGTCCAATTAAACACCATTTTTACTTCTCTGGTAAGCATTAATCTACTATTAAGGTGCGAAAACTATTCGTATGCAAATATCCACCATTATCAATAGCTTATTCCTACAGCTACACACAACTATGCAATGTTGTTGACTTATAATAACCGACTATTCAAACAATCTTCCTGGTCTACTAACTGATGTTTGTCACAAACAACGTCACCCACCGCTGGTGTCCCCGTGTTCTCCGATGATGTACGCGTGGCAACTCTGGGGCGCAATGTCCAGTTTCTGACTAATAAGAAACCGAAAGCGAGAGGAATCGAGCATCGTGCCACTGCCAAAGACACGGTTCCTTGGGAAACCGCTCAGCTTCCACGTGACGTATGTGAGAATATCCACTGGCAACAGAAGCCACGGACATACAACAAACTCCCAACATATGAATAACATTGTGTTGTCTTGTGATTCTGGTGCAGTGGATGTATGCATAAAAACTGTAATTTTGTTAACAAGCCAGTAATATGATTTTGTTTTAAAGAAACTGTCAAATATGAGTTGTTTTCGCTTTCCATAATTTTTCCTGTTGTCTATATATATATATATATATATATATATATATATATATATATATATATATATATATATATATATATATATATATATATATATATATATAAGTGAAAGCAGCAAGCTTTATGTGCTGCAGTCTGTACGTCTAGACAAAGGTAGGCAAACCGAAGTTATGTACCTGGGTTAGACACAACAACCAAGATTGCGTCGGGGTTGTACTTCACTAGATTTGGGATTATGTCTGAAAAAGAGAAAAAAGACATTAAATAATAAGCTGGAACATATATAATAAGTATAAGTGACACCAGCACCATGCACGCACGCACGCACGCACGCACGCACGCACGCACGCACGCACGCACGCACGCACGCACGCACGCACGCACACACACACACACACACACACAAATACACACATACACACATACACACATACACACATACATATATACACACATACACACATACACACATACATATATACACACACAAACACACACATACCTACAAGCACATACACACAAACAAACACACAAAAACACACACATACACACATGTGCACAAATATGTGAAATTATATCATCAATTATAATCATAAAAAGTAATCAGTGTCACCTCCCTGTCTCCATATCTATTATATATATATATTATATCTCCATATATCCCTGCCTGCCTGCCTGCCTGCCTGCCTGCCTGCCTGCCTGCCTGCCTGCCTGCCTGCCTGCCTGCCTGCCTGCCTGCCTGCCTGCCTGCCTGCCTGCCTGCCTGCCTGCCTGCCTGCCTGCCTGCCTGCCTGCCTGCCTGCCTGCCTGCCTGCCTGCCTGCCTGCCTGCCTGCCTGCCTGCCTGCCTGCCTGCCTGCCTGCCTCTTTCTGTCTGTCTCCTCTCCTCTCCTCTCCTCTCCTCTCCTCTCCTCTCCTCTCCTCTCCTCTCCTCTCCTCTCCTCTCCTCTCCTCTCCTCTCCTCTCCTCTCCTCTCCTCTCCTCTCCTCTCCTCTCCTCTCCTCTCCTCTCCTCTCCTCACCTCACCTCACCTCACCTCACCTCACCTCACCTCACCTCACCTCACCTCACCTCACCTCTCTGTCTTTCTCCCTCTCTCTGTATATATATATATATATATATATATATATATATATATATATATAAGCATGAGCTGTACACATACGTTTGAATATCTCCACATTCCTATGCACGAGGTCCATCCTGGTCTCTCCCTCTCTCTGCCTCGCTCCAGCCGTGATCACGCACACCTTCGAGTTCTGCGTCACACTGTAGTCTGCAACATTACACGCACATAGGGTCATAGGGAAGGCACAATATAAAACCTTGTACACCCCAAAGTCACCTCAGCAGACAGGACTGGCAAATAAATGATTGATGCCTCTGAAAGTTTAGTTAACGTAACACAACAGTTTGATCATTTACGTGAAACTGTTGGTCTTATGTCATCAACCAACACTGACTCTAGTGTGGCATTTGTTAGTTCCAAATTAGGCTATAATTTTGAAATCAACTGACAATGCTGGCGTTGAAGATCACAATGTCACAATGTCAGACTGTCACAGTATGAGACTGTCACACACAGCCAAAGACAACGTACTACCAAAAGGGCTCTCTTGTAAAATAGTTGCACCAAACCTGCAGAATCTACCCTGACAGAGAGGTATGGAAAAGGGTTTTGTAACTGTCAGACACAGTTGTATGGGCCAATGTCTATAGGGCCATTAATGTGATTGCTCAGAGGTATAGTGGTTAGAAAGCTTCTTGCGATACAACCAGTAACTGCGTCACCTAGACAAAGTAGTACTCCCATTTATTTTCATCTCAGGACAATGTTATGTAATTCATAGTTTCTAATTGCCAACCAAAAAAGCTACAGTTTCAGTTATTGTGCACAAATGCTAGCAAGCTTGACCAGGGGACTATTTCACATAAATTAAGAGCTCTTAAGGAAATATCATCATTAATAAAATTTGTTTCAAAACTGTTTCAAACCTCAAACATCCTTAATACTGAGGACACTATTTCCACAGCCCAGTGCATGATGTGTCAACAGTGTTGGTGGTTTTCGGGTATACAAGAGCAACTGTTAAGGAGCAACATCAATTTTAAAGATGAAAATCGGGATAAGGAGCTGTTACAACAGCATTATTGAGAACCTGAGATGGTCCCCTGGTCACCTGGTGTAATCACAATATTATGATCTTTGTATATTGGGACATTTATGTCATCTTCTTCTTCCATATACTGGACTGGGCCCTTTCAGTGCATTAAAAGTCCAATTGAAGCTTGTGCACTTGAGGGCGGGGGGGGGGGGGGGCAGTGTATACTCTCTTAAAATAGTCAATATACAAAATAAAACCTCAGGACCTCTGGTGATTTAAAAAATGAATTATTATGATGTACATATCTTATGTACATCATAATAATACAGTCTTATTGAGAAATTAAAGCCAGCAGATGTTAAGGCACGCCACGGCACTATATTTGGCATAAGAGTACTTAACGGTAATTCATTCCAATGTCTGTGTGACTTCTCAACATTAAGCACCTTGATCTGACGTTATGTGTGTATGTTGTATTTTGTTTCTTTTATTTTATTTGTAAAAGGATGACCACAATTACAATTATAACTATAATTTTTAAGTATATTATAGATTAGTCTTGTATTTTATTACGATTAATGTTTACATACTGTTTTAATAATGAATTTATCTGTATTTTTATTTCTTTACTCCTGTATATTATATTTTTATGATGAACGCTGCAAAATTAATTTCCCAGTCCGGGACAATAAAGTTTTATTGTATTGTATTGTATTGTATTGTATTGTATTGTATTGTATTGTATTGTATTGTATTGTATTGTATTGTATTGTATTGTATTGTATTGTATTGTATTGTATTGTAATGAGTTACCTGTGCTGGCGATGACGGTGACAGTTTGACGGAAGGACTGACCGTGCTGTAGGTCCATCATCTCACCCCGCAGTTTGTCTTCATTCACATCCACCAGGGCTATCACAGATGCCACGCCCTGGCCAGATAAATGATGAACATTACCAAAAACAGCAAAACAACTCACCCTCAGGATAACATACAAAGACACAGAAGACGATTTCCTGGCATACTTGTAAATGATGGTTATTTATTCAATTTGTTGCAAATTTCAAATCGTTTTTCATATGTGATAATTAATCTACAGGTGGGGTAAAATAAAACCTAAAGACTAGATCTTTGTGAACACATACTGAATGTTAGTTATTACAAAGCCAAAATTTATCATCAACCAGGAATGCATCACCCACAACTAAGGGTAGAATGGGCCCCTGCATCATAGGAAACCAAGGCTCCCAAAATATCAACTATAAACTTCCTTCACAAAGATAGTGCATGCCATCTATTGTTGAAAACAATTATTCCACTATAACAAAAATTAAATACACTATCCGTTGCACTGTCAGTAACAGAGGGTAAAATGGACCTGTATAGCACTTCATAGCCAGTTGAATGGGGCGATTTACCCCATCATTCTGAATAATAATTATTATAAATATATATATAGGGACCAACTGCACTTAAGATAAAATGCTCTTGAGTTCTTTACATTGAAATGTCTAAATTAAAATAAACTATAACATAGATATTATTAAAATATATTAAATACATAAATAGCGTAAAAGAGCTGATTTAGAAATAGTAAATAAATAAACACATCAATTAAGTTAAGAGTACAAATATGAATAAAATATTACAGATGACAAAGTATATATTAGAATAGCAATGTTATGAAAACAAGAGTAGCTCAATCATATGCTTGTTTGAAGAGATGTGTTTTTAAATGTTTCTTGAAAGAGCTTGGAGTATTCAATAGTTTAATGTTCTTGGGCAAGTCATTCTGGCTCAGTGTGGCCATGTGTCTGTTTAAACAATGGTCACCATAGGTTACCTACACTGTGACAGTTACAACAGTATCTCATGGTACTTTTTTGGGCAATACTTCTGTAGAGTGTCACTCACTAGTGGTAGTAACTGGACATTCTATTTCACATACGAGTATTACTTGCCATGGACTGTGAATCTTGTTAGCTAATGGCCTATAATATGAATATGTTTATATATATATATATATATATATATATATATATATATATATATATATATATATATATATATATATATATATATATATATATATATATATATATATATATAAATATGTATATATATATATATATATATATATATATATATATATATATATATATATATAAACATATTCATATTATAGGCCATTTATTGTTGATTATTTTACTTTATTAATTTTATAATTGTTTTATTTTACCATAGTAACAATTTCATATTATAGTTATACATAGTTATATTTTCATGTATATTTTTTAATAAATAATATACATTAATGAATTGTTTTATCAGTCGTAATGTTCTTATTGTACGTTTCAGCTGTTACGGCTGCCAGAGAATAAACATTATTAATATTATTATTACTCATGTGTGACGGTGCTAATCTGTTGAGCGCCTTGTCAGTCTAGGTTTTAGCCTTCCAGCAGAGCTGATACCTCTCTGGCAAACAGCTTAAATCCTGGTGTTATGTGCTCACTCTTGTGTGTACTGGTAATTAGGTAAGCACCACAGTTCTGTATACACTGTATTCAGCGATTAAGTATCTGAGGCAAATCTTACAGCAGCACATGTCCTGCCCTATGATGTCTAGGTCAATAATATAGCACAGAAGAAACTGGACATATTCACTGCAACTTTAATAAATCTGCACAGCTGCTGTGTGCTTGGGCCCAGGAGATGGTAAATAATTGTATTCCATGATATTTAAATAGTGTTTCTGATTGTTACATTTTATGAACGATTACAAAGTTGTGACAGTGATGGGGTACTACAGATTAGCCTGAAGTAAAACAAATATTTAAATTTGTATTACTATTACTAATAATAATATAGTTCGTAGACAGCATACCCTCCTAATAATTATTCTGGCGTGCTTTACAATAGTTACTATGATTAAACTATAGTAATATAAAATATGCGTTTATACAATACTGCTTTGATGAAATATGCAATCATTCCTGCTACATACATAAATAATCACAAGTATACAGTGTATTAAAATAATAATAAATTATTAACTAAAATAATAAATAAATTAAAATAGATGGATAAATAGTTAACTAATTAACTATGACCATCGAATGTCAAAATAAACTATAAAAGGAAAAGGAAACATTACATGTCATATTGCTTCTAATCTAGAGCAATGTCAGAAATGTTGCATCTGATTGGGAA
>OZ024861.1:39165940-39220940 GCA_964017155.1 Oasisia sp. SBJ-2009 | reverse complement strand
CGGGGCGGGGCGGGGCGGGGCGGGGCGGGGCGGGGCGGGGCGGGGCGGGGCGGGGCGGGGCGGGGCGGGGCGGGGCGGGGCGGGGCGGGGCGGGGCGGGGCGGGGCGGGGCGGGGCGGGGCGGGGCGGGGCGGGGCGGGGCGGGGCGGGGCGGGGCGGGGCGGGGCGGGGCGGGGCGGGGCGGGGCGGGGCGGGGCGGGGCGGGGCGGGGCGGGGCGGGGCGGGGCGGGGCGGGGCGGGGCGGGGCGGGGCGGGGCGGGGCGGGGCGGGGCGGGGCGGGGCGGGGCGGGGCGGGGCGGGGCGGGGCGGGGCGGGGCGGGGCGGGGCGGGGCGGGGCGGGGCGGGGCGGGGCGGGGCGGGGCGGGGCGGGGCGGGGCGGGGCGGGGCGGGGCGGGGCGGGGCGGGGCGGGGCGGGGCGGGGCGGGGCGGGGCGGGGCCGGGCCGGGCCGGGCGGGGCGGGGCGGGGCGGGGCGGGGCGGGGCGGGGCGGGGCCGGGCCGGCCCGGGCGGGGCGGGGCGGGGCGGGGCGGGGCCGGGCGGGGCGGGGCCGGGCGGGGCGGGGCGGGGCGGGGCGGGGCGGGGCGGGGCGGGGCGGGGCGGGGCGGGGCGGGGCGGGGCGGGGCGGGGCGGGGCGGGGCGGGGCGGGGCGGGGCCGGGCGGGGCGGGGCCGGGCGGGGCGGGGCCGGGCGGGGCGGGGCGGGGCGGGGCCGGGCCGGGCGGGGCGGGGCGGGGCCGGGCGGGGCCGGGCGGGGCCGGGCGGGGCCGGGCGGGGCCGGGCGGGGCCGGGCGGGGCCGGGCGGGGCCGGGCGGGGCCGGGCGGGGCCGGGGGGGGCCGGGCGGGGCCGGGCCGGGCGGGGCCGGGCCGGGACGGGACGGGACGGGACGGGACGGGACGGGACGGGACGGGACGGGACGGGACGGGACGGGACGGGACGGGACGGGACGGGACGGGACGGGACGGGACGGGACGGGACGGGACGGGACGGGACGGGACGGGACGGGACGGGACGGGACGGGACGGGACGGGACGGGACGGGACGGGACGGGACGGGACGGGACGGGACGGGACGGGACAGGGTTTTTTTAGTTATGAGAATACTAATGGGAATAAATGCCAATACAGCAGGTGTATGGGAATGTTGGCACATCGTGTGTTGTATATTTAACCAGTCGAGACGTGAACATTTGGATGTAAGCAGCTGTATTTGTTTAGCCAAAATATTAGTCCACACTGGTGTAGGCAACAAGCTAATTATAACAATATTATTTTACCGATGTGTCCCGTAGTGACCCCCACCGATATGGTGTCAATTATAAATATAGTGTAGGAATATAGTTAGTGTCGGTGGTTGTTATTATGTCTAGGTCGTGTAGGTATTGAGTTCCGATACTGTTGAGGCCGGCATGCTTGCTGTGACAATGTACTGATGTACCTGTGGTGTTGTTTACATCAGGTGTAAATAAATAAAACTAACATGTCTTTAAATTGTCCTATTCCAATCTACATTGGTCTGGCATTATTGCTTAACATAGCAGGGTGTATATGCTATCTGATGCTTTTGACCTTTGACCTTCCACCGGTAGAACCGGGGCGTTGCACTCCGACGTCCAACTACCCGCTGGGGGCGCCACTTGACCTTTTGACCTTTGACCTTCCTCCGGAGGAATTTCTTCGCGCCAGAAGGGTAACGCTAAGCACATACATTACTACTCCCGTCGTAAAATAAATTTATTCTTGTCACGTTCAGAGCTCTGCGGGGCGGACCGACAGAAGCGTATTGTGTCGACCTGACGACGGGCAAGACGTCCGTTCTCCCGGGCAACACGACCGACGTGAAGTGGACATGGAAGCCGACCAGGAACAGCCGCAGACGGTGCAACATGCAGGGGATGTTGAAGATCACACCCCCGAGCTGGGTCCAGTCAGTGTCCTTCCATTTGGCTGTCGAGACGTCGAGCATGTATTCGTTCAAAATTGGAGACTCTCCAACCAACAGCGGGAGGTGTGAGACCGCTATATTGTATTCTTAAATGAGACACGTGACGTTCAGTCCCGCCAGGAGTATAGTTTAGGTAAACATCAACAGGTAAAACATAATTACATGACAGAAACGTTAAATGGAACCGGCATGAATGGATTTCTGTCTTCATCAGTTCGATGTCGCATATTTGTTTCTCTGTAGGCCCCTACTTGTATTTACAGTAAAGAAAATTCGTGATAACATGAACATTAATAGTTGTGACTTTATGATATGATTATGGCAATAGCAGAGAGATATTTGAAAAATGTATATTTGCACAATATCAGATCAAACATATTTGTTCGTTAACAGTGGCATATGGTGTGATATGGCAGACGTAAGGCAATGAAGACTGATTTGGGTCTGAATCGGGTTGTCCACTACCTCGACGGGCTTCCTGTTGTCGGTCGCAAAGGCCGAGGTCTGTGCTCCGTGTGTATCTACTTTCTGGAAGACAACGTCGGTGATTTGCACGGCCCAGAGTAGGAGATTTATATGCCGAGCCTGAGCGTTTTGACGTAGAATATAGCTCATCGGTTAATGCTGTCGATTAGCTTATCACAACGAACAGTGCAGGACTAGCAGTAGGAATTATGTCGGAGACTTGGTAGTCCATGCCTGAGTGCTTTGTAGTAGATGATGTCACATAATACAATACTGGTCGAATAGACTATCACCGCGAACAGTGATGCGACAAGGAAGTGCACATACACATACACATAACTAATGTGTGAAAGATTGCGTCTTCATATTATTTAACAAACTAAATATATTAAAACAATGCGAATAGCGACATGGAACTAAGAATATGATGGCTTGCGAAATTAACAGCTTTTTTATAGTATAAACTGATGTCAACTAAAATCGTGCACTGAGAAATGTTAAACATTCCAACTGTATACAATAAAATAGAAATTGAAATATCTACAATTACACACACACACACACACACACACACACACACACACACACACACACACACACACACACACACACACACACACACACACACACACACACACACACACACACACACACACACACAACACCAAACACACCAACACACACACACACACACACACACACACACACACACACACACACACACACACACACACACACACACACACACACACACACACAGTGATGATTTGTAACTCCCCTACAGTTATTTTCCCACAATGTAGCTACAACGTCCTTTTGCAGTCGTCGTGACTGAGGACAAAGGGAAGCTTCAATTTACACCTTGTTTCACAGGTAACCATTAATCTTAGCGCATGAAAACATAAATGTATGGGACACGAATACACTGAAATATTCTTCCATTCCAAATTACACATGCAGGCTGTTTATTTGATCTCTCCGCACCCCCTTCATTATCATCCTGCATTCATGTATGCTACCCTTTCCTCCCGGCTTCTTCTCTTCCTTTCCTACCACACCCTGATCTTCCTTCCACATGTCCCTCCCTTCCACGCTTCCTTATATTCTTTATCCTCCATCTCTCTCGTTCTCTCGTTCTCTCGTTCTCTCGTTCTCTCGTTCTCTCGCTCTCTCGCTCTCTCGCTCTCTCTCTCTCGCTCTCTCTCGCTCGCTCGCTCTCTCTCTCTGTTTAAATTCCATGCTTCCCATGCGTCTCCTCCTTTCTTCCGTGTCTTTCTCCTTAGTCCCGTCCCTCGCGACTCTTTCCCTATATATTTATATAGACGTTCAAACACCAGATACCTCTACAGGAAACTCGAAATCAGAAATGCTTATAAAAGTGTTCATCACATATACCGTCTTTGAAAAAGAACTTGACACCTGATGGTTATACAATGTGTCCATTCAAGCGAGCGACACACCTGTTAGCCAACGGACACTGCTTAACGTAGGTTTCAGGCGCGCGTGTCATGTTATCAGGCCCTCAGGCACATCCACGCCTACCTACTCATCCACAAGCACATGCACATGCACATGCACATGCACATGCACACGCACACATACACATACACATACACACACACACACACACACACACACACACACACACACACACACACACACACACACACACACACACACACACATACACATCCACAACCGAAACAACTAACAATTCGCGTAATTTTCAATAAAAATTCAAAATATAATTCTACGCAAATTGTAACAGTTGTTTCCTACTGCAATCACAGTCACAGGAAAGTTATCCCCAGTAGCTCTGTGATTAGTCCTTGGTGAATTCGACCCAAGTTTCTAGTGAATGTGGTCGAGTTTATAACAGCGACGGTGGGGTAAGGAATTCGACCCAACTTAAACATGCTATCTTAGTTTATTTCAGCCCTGTGACAATTTAGATGCGCTGATTATGTGATTTGTTTGATACTTGTTAATG
Source organism: Oasisia sp. SBJ-2009 (assembly GCA_964017155.1). NCBI lineage: Eukaryota > Metazoa > Annelida > Polychaeta > Sabellida > Siboglinidae > Oasisia > Oasisia sp. SBJ-2009. The sequence goes on along the minus strand of OZ024861.1, from coordinate 39,216,547 downwards.
GCATACTAATTTAGTTTGTCTATTTTTTGTAGTGTTGACTATTTGATGTGGAAATTGGGTGCATACGCTATTTTACGCAAGAAGAAGAATTTGTTTAATTCGACCAGTATTTCAAACAGTACACACATTCAATATGTCCATGTCAAAAAAACTCAGAACAATACAAATATGAAAATCAAAGCAACATGGTAATAGTGTATAAAATTAATAATACAACGTAAGGTCAGGAGACTTCTCTAAAACCGTGCTAGTCACTATCGAGGAGCCACCTCTTTCAAGGAAATGGCGAATGCAGCGAACTGACGGTAACGTGCGCTTATACAAAGTTGGACACACCCAACATTGTACGGGTCGAGTGCGGCAACCAGCCGAAGGTGGGTTCGGGTGAGGAGAACAGCCGCCGATTTTAATGATGACGTGAACCCACCAACGGTGCTTTCGCTTTCTGTTTTGCAACACTTGTAACGCTGCCCTAACTATATAGTTTCATTTATTGTTACTCTAAGTTAAGAATGAACGCTGCAATACGGGCCAATTCATCGCCATGCCAATGTGCACGTAATTTAGACGGAGCGGCTTTTATTAGAATGCATTTTATGAATACATTTATTTAATGTATTTGAATTTATTAATATTTATGTATGTATTATTATTATTATTATATTTAATGATACAATAATTATTATTATCATGTTTTACTTTTTAATATACCAAAATTCTTTACATGTTTATCGTAGACATTAGACATTAGATTAGTATTTTAATTACGTATTACATAATATTTTTAATTTCAATATAATACCATACTTACATATACCAATTATATATATATATATATATATATATATATATATATATATATATATATATATATATATTATATATATACCAATTATATATATATATATATATATACCAATTATATATATATATATATATATATATATATATATATATATATATATATATATATATATATATATATACCAATTATATACATACATATATATATATATATATATATATATATATATATATATATATATATATATATATATATATATCATTCCATTTACTATTTACAATGTTTGTACGCGCCTATGAACGGGCTGATCTCTGAGATACGGCGCTTTAGGTTGTAAAACACAAACTAATAATGAGGGAATCCTACAGTGCTCCCACCTCGCGGCGCTGTCAAAATTAGAGGTAACCGCACAGCTTTCCGCAATGTATGGAATCACTCAAGACGCATGACACCTTACGCAAACGCAAATCGCAGCTGTATTCGCAGGGCGCATCGGTATATATGGAATCTTAGCTTAATGCTACCAAACAGTCTTGGGGCTTGGGGAATCCGCAGAGCAATGCCAGACGAACAGGGTAGGTGTCAATTACCCAGGCTCCGTGAGATGTCAGCACTTTTGAGAATTTTGCTATGCCTTTTTGACAGCAAGGGTGGCGTTGCCCCAGAATAGGGTAGAAACGCTGATTGACTTTCAGGACGAATTTAATATTAATTAATTAATTAATTAAGAATACTATATTGAAACATATCACTCAAAATAAACATAAATGAACAATTTCCGTAGTATTTTTCATCTCATTTTGTATTTTATAATTTTTATTTTGGCTATAGCTATTTTATAACTTAGTTTTGTTATCATAAGCATACATACTATATAAACATTAATTATTATTACACGGTGTATTATACACGTAAACCTGTGAATTAATCCAAAACAGTGATCAGTGCTTCGAACAGTGACACTACAAAGCATATTTGACACGAGACTATCTTCTCGGCCAAGTTACACAACCAGGCGAGAGTCGGCTAAGCAAGACTAACCCACGGGTCAGTGGTGTAATGCACCTTCCTATGCCATGGCTATGCATGTACGGTGCTCCGATTAAAATGATGTTCTATTAAATACGTGCCACGACGTAGACCTGCCTAATGATTTTGTAATACACACTAAACTGCTATGTAATGTGTGTTTATTAAATCAACCGTTTATATATTGTTATCAACATAATTTTACATGTGCATATATTTTTTTATAGTTTATCCGGACTATAGCCAGGTTGATATCATGACATGTATACGCTGACGGTGTTGCTAACCACGCCTTCAAAACAGCCTATCTTCAATTCGTCTTCATAGGGCATGCAAAATTTATAGTTACTGCAGTTTTAAAATGTTGTAATTTGTAGAAGGATATGTCGAACTGTCGTCCATATAACATACTGGTGTGAACGTTTAACGTTTGGATTGTTTCGTATATGTAGCTTAATTGTCCCCAAGCGGCGGCGTAATACAAATTTAGCGCAACAGTGAAAGGGCAAACAATGCGCACCTTCTGCGTAGCGTGTTTTTTAGTGCAGACGAAATACGACGTCGTCGATTTTTGTATCTTGAAGCGGAGTCGGTTTAGCGTGGTTGCAGGTAGAACGTTTAACAAGTGTGTATTGGTTTGAATATATGTTGACAGACAACCTAAGATCAGTGTTTATCTTGGTCACTGTCTGTGTTGGGGTGCGTACATTGAACGTAGTCGCAAAACACTGGCTTGCTGTCTGGAGAAAGAGCGTCCAGCCAACACAAGAGATACTTTGTAACACATCCGGTACGTAGATTCGCGTGCCTTGAAAATAAGTCATTTGTCATGTGCAACATCAACTGAAAAAACGTTCAGCTTGCCTTAGACTTAGTCATATTTCTGTACAAGTCTATCTGAGTTCGGTACGTCTTTCGCTGGAATTGGGTTCTTTGGACCTGATTAAATGTGGTGGGTTTATTTCATGACTTAGGCCTACATATTTTGACCATGAGCGTAACATTTGTGAACCGTTATGTAATATTAGTGATAACGCCGTAAGCGCGTGCATTCACTTCAGTCTTGGCATGGCCATGGATGCGGAAGTATTTTGGGGTGTTAAGACCCATCGTTTAATATTGGATGTTGTTGGTGCAATGAAATGAAAAGGATCACTGGCCATGTGGTAATTACCCCCGTATTCAAATGTGCAATAGGCCGATCTTATTTATATTAACAATTTTGTTGAAGATTGATTTGAGCCTGGTATTTAAATACAACCTGGTCAGTTCAATTGGTTTTTATTTACTAAACGCGAGGTAACACGTTCTCACATCTCAGCAGTTTTAAATACAGCAACAAATAAATAATCTGCATTTGGATTGCAACACCGTTAGTAACATGTATCACGAACGCTGGATGATTGTTATTTATTAAAGAAATCGAATGTTTGCTGTAGTCAAGGCTGACTCTTTAGGCCGGCCTCGAGCCCTGACGTCAGACGTAACGACTCGTCATAATCTGGCTAATACGTTGCACACGTTAGACGGCGACTACGCTAGACTGGGAAAGGAAATGTGGGCACGTTTAGTTAATAGGGAACATCCATTGGTGACCAAGTCAACGTATACCTTTTAGTTATTTATTTTACTGATAATATCTACCACTTTAATGCAGAAAACTACCGGCAGACCGATTTTTCACAATTAAAACGTATTTACCCATTTTGAACCCAATTATGTGGCCTAACCAACATTGGTCCTATAAGTACGTACGAAAATCGAAAATGTTTGAGGTAAATGGGAGAGTTTTTATCGCGCACACCTCCCACAATATAGGAGAGAGAGAGGGCGGTGAGAAAGAGAGAGAGAGAGAGAGAGAGAGAGAAAAAAAAAGAGGAGGGGGAGGGGGAACGGAGTGTGAGAAAGAGGTAGATGGGGATAGGGAGAGCTGTTCCTCTCCCCTCTACCTCTCTACATCTCTACCTCTCTACCTCTCTACCTCCCTACCTCCATACCTGTCTACCTCTCTCCCGCTCTCTCTCTCTCTCTCTCTCTCTCTCTCTCTCTCTCTCTCTCTCTCTCTCTCTCGCCCCATATCGCTCTCTCTCTCTCTCTCTCTCTCTCTCTCACTGTCTCTCTCTCTCTCTCTCGCCCCATATCGCTCTCTCTCTCTCTCTCTCCCTCTCCCTCTCCCTCTCCCTCTCCCTCTCCCTCTCCCTCTCCCCCCTCTCTCTCTCCTATATTGTGGTAGGTGTGCGCGATAAAAACCCTCTCATTTGCTACAACAATATTCGATTTCATTGATATTTCCACTTTTCCAACGAATGCCTAACGCACTATATCACATATTATGTTGTTCAAGCCTTATCTCGCTTTCTTCTTACAAGAGCGTTAATATGCATGTTCAAATGTAAATATGGAAATCAATATTGTGTGTTTTTATTGGTTTTGATGTTAAAATTAACGTCTGCCTTTGTGCCATCCTAACTAAAGGTAGTGTTGCCACTATGCATGTATCATCATAATTAACTTGTCGACGTATTAGCAACATTAATTGTGGGTGATAATAAGCACGCTTATTAGATGCCGCCTACTGATCAAAATAGCACTAGCGGGGCGAGACGGGCAATGCGCATACGGTGGCATTTTACACAGCAGTTTTGGCAAACGTGGCTATATATTGTAATATATACAAACATGTTATAAAGTACAAAAACATATTGTATGATGACAATGACTATAATGATATTTACACAATTATCTATACCAATCTGACTACTTCCATTTCTACATACCAGTTAAATCAATCTAAGGCGGACGCTAGGTGTGCAAGATTATATTTCTTTATTATATCGATTGTATATTATGTGTTCCCATTTGCAAAGATCATAAGTAAGATGTTTGGCATCGCTGTCCAAGCAGTGTAATGACATAACAGACTGTTGTGGGGGGTCAATTGCCGTCCCTGGGCGAATGGCACCTATTGGTGGGCGTATTGCCAGGCCTGCCTTTTATTTTAAACGCATATATGTTGAAAATTAATAGTAGGGGAGACCGGGGATAGTTGTAACACGGGTAAGTTGTAACAGAGGGCTTGCAGAGAAAACTGCTAATCCAAATAATTCTGCAAGACGACAGCATGTCTATCAACAGATTTCAGCATATCATGTCTAATATCACGTGAATCCATCAACACGCCATAAAGTTACGCCATTTTAAAAGAAAAGAGGTACTATCGTGCCGGGGTAAGTTGTAATATTTTAGGATACCTCATATAACTTATTATGCCACAAATATATAATAAGTCAGGCATTTAATCGTGTGCCAATTATATACGGGAGATATGTGGGAACCCTTTGGCATGACAACAGTTTCGATCGGTTAAGAAACTCACCAGCAATCCTGAAATGTGTTATTTTTGTTACAACTTGCCCCGTATCGGGGTAAGTTGTAACACTTTAGGACACCTCATATAATACATCATACCGTAAATGTGAAATATCCCAGACAATTAATTATCTCCAATTAACTGCGGGAGATATGTGAGGACCTTTTGGCATAACAAAAGTTTCGATCGGTTACGAAACCCTCCCGCAATCCTGAAATATGTTGTTTTTGTTACAACTAGCCCCGGTCTCCCCTAATTTGACTTTGCATATTGGCTATTTTAATAAAGTGTAACATCCTCTTTGGGAGTATTAAATTGTTTTTTTTTCCGAATAAATTATTCAATTTCTTGCTTAATGTGGGCGTATTCCACCGCCCTACCTTATACATTTTCATTGCATAACATGTATACTAGAACGTCTACTATTTCCCAGGTGTTAATCATCAGATTCTGAGACGACAGTCCTCTCGATTGAATCAACTTGCCAGCGGGTCTGGTAAATAATGCTAGTGGTCGTTTCGGTTAAGAAACGAATGAACTCCTCGCAAACACCGCCCGTCGCCGGCCATCTTCACGTCACACCGACGCCGAAGGAGAGCAGCATGTCAAAGTCCCACAACTACAGTCGTCAGAAAACGACAATGATAGAAGGGAAGGCGATTGTCGCTCGCCCGCCCACGGTCGCGGCGTTGGTGGCGGCAGCGGCGGCCAACGGAGAGAAACCGAACGCTCTGAAGGGGACTTTGTGGATCGACACGATCGTGAAGCAGATCAGTATATCATTCCCGGTGACGAAGCTTGCTGCCGGTGGACGGGCACCTCTTGGTCGGATCATCCCAGTGGAGGAGAGGCAGAGAGCGCGAGGTCGCGTCGCTCTGGCGTCCGTCGCTGTTCGCAGACCGGTGTCCAACGGCGTCGCCGACGGGTGCTACATCCCAACGAATTGCGCGCCAAACACACGCACCGTCACCACCGTGAGCACGTCCTCCATGCGACCAGCAGTCGCCCTTGTGCCGGCGTTCGCCTACAGGTGAGGGCTGTGTAAGCTTACTTAGACTTGGTTCCTCTTGTTTCTTTCGAGATATCGTGCATCGAGCTTTCTCCAACGAGCACGGTCTTTTGTAATGTCTTCAGTTTCATTGCAGGTAATTTCCATTTTTGTCAGATTTTGTATACATGTCTTCCGTAGGTCTTACTCGGTCTTACTCTCTTTTAAAACATTTAAGCACCGACTCCATCGCTGTTGGATCTCTTGATAAACAAGAGATATATCCAGCTTGTCTCCATCGCCGAGACTTAACGATGGCATTCAGACTATGCATACTTGCCTTCCCCCTAACTTCTTCGGTGATGGGTTCTCTCCACGAGGTCCTAATGCAACTGTCTAATTTTGCTTCTTAAGTTGGCTTTTAAAATGTAACGATCCGTTTACACGAACGATTGATAGTGCCATTACAGGCACCACGTTGTTGCCTGATAACGAAACGCCGTGACTGATTTTATCACCCAACAATCGGACAATTAATTAGTAATGTATATGGGTGTGCGTGTGTTTATGTGTGTTTTTAACTTCGTGGTCTAATGCATGTATTGAAAGTTCGTAAAGTCGTTACGAATATTACGAGTAATACTATCCGACTAATAGGAGTAATACGTACTGTACTACATGTACTGCTACCCATTATAATTACGCACAACGAACTTTGCAATCACAGCAATGACATGAAAACATGGACCTTCACTTGGTTGCAGCTTCACATGGCACGCTGACTTAGTCGGCAACAAGCTAACGGCGCCCCGGTTTCACGGATGTACGGACGGCGCACGGACCACCGTGCAATGGACACTTACCAGTCTCGTGCCGTTGCGCACGAAGCCGTTTTGCGTCGAAACGCCAACTGGCGATTTGAAGCGCCGTCTGGTGAGCATCACCAATCAGCTGCACGCGCGTATCATTGTCTCGGCACCCCGTGGGCTGCCGATGCAGCAGAAGACTGACCCGAAGTTGACGTCGAAGATGACCAACCTTGAAAACATCATCACGAACCTTCGTTCGAGCATGCACTCCGCGCGGATCACGGGAGGCTCGGCCGAACGGGAACCGCAAGTGCTCGTTCATCTAGACGGTGTCACGAACCGCGTCAAGATCATCGAACAGATCCCGGTTAGTAAGGAGGTTGCGGAGGGCATCAGCACCAGCAGCTGTAGTAGCAGCAGCACCAGCAGCACGCGCAGTAGCGAGACGAGCGCGGATCTTCCGCAACTGTTGAAAGCCAGTACCGAATGGGATGAATTCCGGAAGTTGCGGCTTCAAGATAAGACATTGTGGGTGGACGGTGCCGATTATCCCGTCGTCTGCAGCCAGCGCTCGCAGAGGAGGAAGTCTCCGACGAGTGAACCGTGCAGTACAAGCGGGAACAGCTCCAAGCAGCGTCGACGGAGTCTGCCGAAGACGGAACCACCCAGTGACGTCATCCGGACGTCTCCCCGCAAAAGAAGACTCAGCGAGCCAGACATCGACACGGAGCCGAAACTTCTTCCGAAAAGGAACACGTTCAGTGACCCAGAAAACAATGGGTGCACCGAAGTAAATCTGCACCATAAGCCGAACGTCACCGAAACCGAAACGGCTATGATAAATTCAAAGGACAATCCATGTGGAAACGAAACTGAAAGTAGTGGTCACACTGCCGAGAAAACTGATGCGCGTGGCGGTTTGGCCAGCAAATCGAGGCGTATGGTGAAGCGTGTGCTTAAGGATGACTTCATTTATTTTTAGATGTCCAACGAGGGTATTTGTATTCTTTCTGTGATTCTATGTTTCTGCGATATATTGAAGTCGTCGGGTGTTTGCAATGTTTGTAGTTGTAGTAGTGTCTGTATACTGTGAATCGCTAACAGAACTTGCCATCTGGCAAAAAAACTTTGAGCGAAATCAGAAAAGTTCGGAACATTTGGACTCGTCTAAGCATGCGGCAATTGCACGTCTTCAGCCGAATATATCTCTGCACGATTAGTTATCGCGATAGTTTGTGATGAACCGTAGCCCTTGTTTGACAACATTAAAATGAAGTTTGTAAATAGTGACGATGCTGATTGTGTTGATCTGATGCTCTGGACATGTACCACTCTCCGTGGTTTCTGCTTCTGCAATCATGCAACTATTCACATTAGTGTCGACAAATAAAGAACTTTATGAGGATATAAAACAACAAATTAGTAAATGTGATTAACAACTAGCTGGTCATCGGTATCACAACACGGAAGCCCCGGATGGCCAATAATGGTTATGTTTTTTTTTTTTTTCCCACGTTGTTACTTTCCTGCTCATTCAGTTTCATGTCCTAGTCCTAGCAAATCTTCCTGAATGACGTTGTTATGACATTTTCTAAAGTCTTTCCTTACGCAAACATTTGCAACAGGTTGTAAGAATGTCTGACAATAGAATGCCGAAAGTGTATTATTGTATTGCAAGATAGCCATACAGATATATCTCGATTCTTCACAAGAGACGATTAGAACAACGCTGTTCTTCCGCTACTTTAGGTATATCCATAAGATAACATAAATTAATAGTACCCCTACACTGAACGAGGCCCTGGAACGATTGTTGTCACGTCACGTAGGTCACGTAGGTTAATCTACAAGTATACCATTATGGTAATTTTTATATTACTTGAACAGTAAGAAATAAGAACAACTTCATATTACACATACATCATCGTCAATACATTTACGTCATCACTATCATCGATAATCACAAAGACAACGAGAACGTGAGGATGACAGCAATGTAGCTCCTGACGGCGCACACAGACATAACCGTGCATAACACTCAGCAAATGTACACATTCGGGCGTTGAACACTGCAAACGAGTCAACATGACACGGCACGCTGCAATTGTCACAGAGTCTCTTGGCTGTGTTACCACAGCAAGCACAGCGGCGTTGTGGTGGCCCTCATTTTATGTGATGCTTTTGTGACATGTGTCATCCCGTATCTTCTTCATCGAGGCCCCGCAATCGACCTGTCTTGCGATCTGTCGCTCACCAATGGAGAGATGGGTATATCAAACATAAATTTGCTGTTTCTTGAATACAATGAAGTCTACACACGCGCGCGCGCGCACATACGCACGCATGCACACACACGCGTACACAAACGAACAAAGAAACAGACACACACACGCGCACACACCCGCGCGCACATACACACATGTGTACGCGCGCACACGCACACACACACGCACGCACGCACGCACGCACACACACACACACACTTGGCGGGCACCAAACAACATGTAATAAAAGGAGACATCGTTCTTATCTTGAATGGACTTGATCACGAAAATGAATCGCACGGGGACTAAGATACCGACTGGGTGGTCACAACCTAGTAAATGAGATTTGGGGATTTAATTTGTTGATAGCATTTGACAAAGACAATTTATTTATTAACAATTATGATGTCTTGCCCGTAGAAAATCGGGCAACTCAGCTACTAATGTTTTGTAAGAAGACCGAATGCATTTTTACATAGATTTATAAATATGTTATTAACAGTATATATATATATTTCCCCCCAGCTTTTGCAGCATCAGGTTTGTAGCACGAACGCCTATTATTCAGAGCGTCTATATATATTCGTAAACACCCATTAGCCGGAGCACGCTGTAACTCTGTACAATTTTGCCTGTGTCACCATGGCGGACGGGATAGAGAAACATGTTAAAACAGTATTTGTAAGAAATCTGCCGCTTGACGCAACGACTGAACAAGTTGAATCACTCTTTAGTGAATTCGGGCCACTGAAGCGTTGTTTTATCGTTAAGGAAAAGGGTATGTATTACAGCAGGTAACCAAGTATGATGAATGTTCTCTTTTATCGCCCACACGCAGCGTGGACGGTCGTCTCGTTTCTGAGTCCTGTGACTGCTGCTCTGTTTCTGGACTGATCCAATCCGAGGTTGTTTTCATTTCTCAGTTGTTCTGATGCAACAGCTGACGACTTTTTATTTGGAACTCTGTGAGCATCCAAAGAGGGTATGTATGACACTGACACTGTGTAATACAAAACATATTTTATGGCAACGAGATAAATGTCATTTTATTTACATCATTAAGATCACCTGTTATTACCTTAGGCTTAGCTTACGGGCACCACTTGATGCCTCTGTGACTGGGGGACAGTCCCAAATTATTTCCACAGCAGAGCATCTCTTCTTCAGAATACCGCCTAGCCTCAAAATGCTGAGGATACAGGCGGGAGAACAGGAAAAATCTGAAAAATATTATACAAAGAGAATGGTCATGGTATTTTTGCCTAGTATGATCAACTCAGCGTTCAGGAAAAATCAGCCAAATTAATGCAAAATGACCAGTCTGGCAGTTTTATCTGCTGTACCAGTTGGTGATTGTTGAGAAGCCACGATTGACAGTTGAGACAGCCAAATATGCACCATTAACATCCATCCGTCAAAACTAAAAAAAATGTGAAACAAATTTAATTATCTATGTCTTTTAATCTGTTACGTGACATGTTACCTAGCAAAATTCCGCAAGCAAAACAAAAACCTATGCCTATAAGATGGTGTGCCACATAGGTAATGTGATTGATGTTGTCAGCACTTGGCGTTATAAAGGACAAAGCTTGACAGGTGTTACGTGTGTACATAATTTAGTTTATGCAGGCAGTTCTGTGGTGTACAGATGTGGATTAACTTGGAAGCGATTTATTAAGATGTATTATTATAATTATATTGAATTTTTATAGCTGATAGTGATAGTATATTGGTTATGTAGTCGTTGTAGTTCTTAAGAACTTTCATTTAACAGTGAATGTATAAAATCCTTTGTACTTTTACCATGGCATACAGTTCAACAATAATAGTGCATAGACTGCATAATACTATTACATGTACACTGTTTATTAACATGTACAACATTCATTCTTTTCAGGCACTGACCGTGGGCGAGGATTTGGCTATGTGACGTTCTCGCTTCGGTAAGTTCACATACTATTTGGCAAAACAAACACTGTCTCTTCGTTTTCTATCATGTTCTTATGAATGTTTTTGTAACTTAACTTAAATATGATCAAACAGTATGGAATGTTTGACACTCTGTTTTGCTACCAAATTTAAATCATGCTGACTATAAATTTGTTTTTAAATAGAAGAGTTGTTGCTATAGGGAAGATGCTGAAACGGCCAGTGGAGCTACACATACTCTGAGTGGACGGAGACTTGGCTGTGAATTTGCAAAAGAGAAGCCAAAGAAGAAGAAAGCCACCAAACCAGAAAAGACAGAGGATGAGGAGGCTGACGAACCAAATGATACAGGTAAAGTTGCATGATGGTTAAAGATACACTGGTGATGTTAAATGTATGTAGCCATTTCTGAATTTGAATTATTAATATTTTATTTCAGCTGCATTTTTTGCTAACTAGTACAATATCCACTACATGCCAGGGCTTTATGCAGGATTACATTTTTGCCAGTCATATAATCTTTTAACAGACACATGGATGTTAACTCATAATATCTCATATACAGACAAGCCAGCTGAAATGTGCTTTATGACCTGAAATAAACTACAAACACGTGTGTAACAACCATTTTAAAGGCACAACTTTATTTACTTATAATATCTATGATTTTTGAAGATTTTTTTGCTCCTTCTTTTTTACCCATTCGTCACCCATCCACCCATATTTCTACCCGTCCACAACAGTTTTGCATAAAGTCATGCAATAGTGTTGGTTTAATATCAGGTTTTGTTCGATACCGATCAATACCTGAATTTTGTTTAACAGTTACGTTGAAGTAGTGTCTTGTGCCACTTGACATGCATCCTATAAATGTGCTTTTTATTTAAATAAACAAACAACAGTTGTAACTGTTTTAATGTAATTGATTACTGTTGTAAAACTAAAAGGTAATTGTAGTATAATATTAAAAAAATAAAGACAACTGCAATAATGTATTCTGTGTGTACAAATTGTGTGGTGAATGCCATTCTATTTGATACTACATGTATCCAGTATACAGAAGGTCCAATATAAATTTGTTTATTTCTTTTCAATAAATTTCACTTTTTCCCATTTTAGTTAAACCTTTTACTGCAAAAACATGTGTACAGATGATTCTGACAACATCTCTGTGTGACAGGTCCCAAAGGTACAGAAGAGAGCCCTGTGTCCACGGTGCCAGAAAGACCCAAGAAGAAGAAGAAGAAATTGGACAATGCTGAAAATATCACACAGCAAGCAGCCATAAAGGGCAAAACAGCCGCAGCAACTGTGGTACTGAAAGGTTTCAAGAAAGCAGTCACCAGAGCCAAGCTTCAACGTTTGCTGAAGCAGAGGTAACATTTCCCTATGTTGATGCATCATTTCTATATACATGGCCAAATAAAATGTCTGCATCACTCCGTAAACTGATTTTTGTTGACCATGGCAATGAGTAGTGGTTTTATTTGGCCGTGTTCACTGGCCTCGTGCTTGGTGTTTGCAGTGGGATCAAGGAGAGAGCCGAGCTAACATTCCCTGTAGCCGGCTGGACCCTGCCTACTGCGTTTGTGAGGTTCCAAAACAAGAAGCAGGCAGTGGAAGCTGCTCGCACACTGCAGAGGTGGAAGCCAGCGGAAAGTAAGTACAGGGTGGATAACACTGATGTTACAGAGAGGCAGTTGGTTCCCCTGTCCAGAAGTAATAACATTAAGTTTGAAGGGTTGTATTTGAGAAAATGTGAAATTGTTGAACAGTAACGGATACTGTGGTCAATTCAGCTCGCCTCAGTAACTTTGGCAATAACATTTCTTTAAACTGGATGTTTTCTTTACCATTTGAACATGCTGCATTGTTGATAATTTCAAATTGCAAACATTGGTACAGGCAGTAAACCAATTTAATGACAGTACACCTTCAACGTATTTATAGTAGTCTGAAGAACAAAAAACGTTAATTAATAAATGCAAAATACTTGGAACAGAATGTCCCCTTTTAAATGGTGCTACAGCAGCATGTGTGAGAAACATTTCTATAGTTATTGCGACGTGTGTTATCAGCTGTAATAACTCGCTCTATGATTGCTGTTATTACTTTTATGTAATTGAGCATACTTGTTGATACTCACAGCTTGTGTATATTATAATTGACCAGATTTGTTGAGTTTGCATCTGTCTGTTGATTCCTGTAGAAATCAGTGGAAATATATAATTCTATGCTAAGGGATATCTTTGCTCTGTAGTGTGTGTGTATTTTGTTATTTGATTGTGACTATCTATATATGAATTACTGTTAGAAATTGTTTGATTCCAGGTCATATATGTGTGTTACAGTGTTTTTGATTGGCTATATATGAATTCAAGTATCCGTGAGTGGATATATTTATGTCATAGAGTGGTTTTGATTGGCCAAAATATGTTAGAGTGGTTTTGAGTAGGTATATATGTGTCAGAGTATTTTTGATTGGCTGCACTGATAGCATATGCTCCGAATTCCAGTTGTAGATGGATCTCTCTCTGTTCTTCGACTCTCACAAATGGAGATACTCACAATGCCCAAGAACCTGAAACAATGTCGACTAATTGTGAGAAACCTGTCTTTCAAGGTGATGTCAGCTTAACTATATACAGTGTATAATATAATTTGTTAATGTAAAACTAAAAAACAAATTAAGCGTCAGTGACATTCTGTATGACGCTGCATCCTGTGCATCATATGTATGATATGTGTTTATAATCACATTATTAATTATTAATTTGATGATGTATTTAAATCACATTGGTAATTTAGAATTATTGCTTACATGTTTCAAATATGCTATGCTTTTCCAGTTGGCTTTGTCATCGTCATTCTTTGAATTGTTTTACGTGATGCCCTGTATATTATAAGGTCTTACTGATACCATTGATCTTGTTTGCAGTGCAAGGAAGAAGATTTGCGCAAAGAATTTTCCAAGTTTGGTGAACTTACAGAGGTCAAGATACCTATAAAACCAGGTATGATATATTAATTTTAGGGAGCCTTTTTATTTGTATTTCAAGTGGTAAATAAGTCAAAATCTACTGTCTGTCAATTTTATGAAATAGTGTTTATTCAAGTATGACGTAAACTATTACAGCATTTTTTTCATGTTACATTACATTTCACATTGTATTGTATTTGTAAAAAAAAATTAAAAGTAACAGTAAATTCTTGTAAAGCGTAGTATCCAATCCTCAGGAGTCAGGATTGCTGAATGTACAAAAAACTGGCAGATCTGTTCAGTTGTGCAACATCTTGACTTGTTTTTAGCTGTGTTTAGAAAGATGTACATTACTATTATGGCATAGGGTCGCTGTAGCACAGGCGGAGGATGTTGTAGTGCTGGGTTTGGTTTAGGATAGTATTAAGCTTAGTAGATTAGCCTGTATTATCAATGCTCATCAGCCTCAAGTAGGTGCAGACATAGATGGATCTATGACCATTTACAGGTATTTGTTTTTTAGGTGGCAAAAGGTTTGGCTTTATCTATTTGGCAGCCTGTGTCTACTCAAGATGATGTCAATTATTAAAACATGTTATATGTGATATTATATTACACATTACAGTGTGTTGTTAAAATTATTCAGGTTTTATTACGAAGGTATCAAAGGTGAATTACACTTCTGTGACAAATACATGCGTAACTGATCGATTGTTTCTTCACCCAGAGTGACCTGGAACTCTGGACTTGTTCTAGCTACGCGTGACAGTGGCTAGACTATTGCATAGCAGTGTTGATGCATCACAGACAGTGTAGTTCTGGTGTAGTGTATAAAATACATTCTGATGAGTAGCGTGTTAGTCTTTAGTAAACACCACAACCAGTGCGCGTGTAGGTGCAGCATGTGACCTCTGTTTGTCTTCCAGATGGCAAGATGTTTGGCTTTGGCTTTGTGCAGTTTTTGAAGATCACTGATGCCAACAAAGCATTGACAGAAAAGAATGCTAAACCAATTCTAGGTATGTACCTGTGATAAACAAATGTACTGTTTTACATAGCTTATGACCCAAAATAAATACCACAGTATACTTATTATAGAAAATTCATTCAGTCCAATGCTGGTATTTTGTTAGCTTCTGTACAAATGTCGGTGCAGAGTTGTTGGATAGTTTGGCTCATTTTAGACATCTTGGAATAGTTGTATGTTTCTGCCATGTTGCAAGTCATTGACACATTTAACTTTTCTGTGGTGTTCATTTCTTCATACAATCACATATATTTCAGTTTCTTCTCACATCATATTCCAGAATTATTCTTTGTGCTTCATTTATATATTAGACTCTTCAAGTTACATATGTAATTCATTATATATTGTTTTCGTTGTGAGAAATCAGCTGATGCCCATGTTTTATTGTATGATGTTGTACTATCGGAAGTAACTATAAAAACATGTTCATGGCACAGGTGTTACTCTTGTTTTTAGTAAATGTTAATGTTGTTGTGATATTTCGTTTCCAGGGCGACCTGTGGCTGTTGATTGGGCCGTTCCCAAGAGCAAATATGTGGATGCAGTGAAGCAGCCAGGTAGTAGGGTTACTTCAGTCTTTATATTGAGACAGTAATATATATATAGTGATTTCATGGTGCACTGTCATCATAAAGTAATTTATTTGGAATACATTTTGACAAGTGTTTGGGTAAGTAAAAAAATTCTACATTTTAGAAACATAAATTAACATGTACAATTCATAATTATAAAATAAATAATGTTTATTAATTTTCTCAAATAGTTCAGATACATAATATAATATTTTATATAAATATGTACATTTTATATTTTTGAAGCACATGTATTTGTTGAACCACATACACATATTAGTCTGTTTTTATCGATAACACAAATCAAGCCAGACCTCATATATGATGATGACTTTATTTGTCACAGAATTTTTTCGAAACAAATGAAATATCAGACGTTAACTTATACAGTATAATAATAATAATAATACAGTTTTTATATAGCGCTAATTCCCACATGGCGGATCGATGCGCTGCACAAGAAAAAAAACTTAAACTAAACTACTAAAATTAATGTATATTAATAAATACAAATGTAAATTATATAAGTTAATATAAATCATATTAACTAGCAAACCTTTGTATGTAAATAATATAAATAAATAATAAATAAATTATATTAAACACTGCTTTTAAGATGTATAGTACTAAAACATGGCATGTAAATTATATATATATATTAATATAAAATTAAAACCCTTTCTAAAACTCTGTATGTAAACATACATATAAATCTATAAATTAATCTAAAACATAAACACTAATTAAAATATGATAACACTAGAAAGAAATAATAATGCAATGTCCGTCATTTCAAACACTTTATAAATTAATTGAAATGTCTAATGAAAAGATATGTCTTTAAATACTTTCTAAACAAAGGTAATGTCCCGGATGCACGAATCCGAACTTATCATAGTTGAATTCGTGACATATCATATATGATGTAACATTTCAACCTCAGATGATGACAAAAGGGAGAGCTCCGCAGACCAAACGCCAAAAGCAGCAAATGAGGAAGATGACAGTGAAAGTGATGAAAGTGAAGAAGAAGAAGAAGAAGGTACCAACGTTTATTGTACTACATGTTTTATGATTTGTTTTCTCACTTTTCATGTTGACTATTTTGTATACTTATTAGTAAAATTTCTTACACACTTTGGTTTATATACACATTTGCCTAATTGAAGAATTAGAAGCTTTTTTCCTTTGGTTTGTTGACTGCTAAAACAGTATAGTACCGGCACAGTGGCTGGTTGTGGAAATAATAATATTTATGATTTAACTTTTTACTGGCAGTACCACAAGATGTCTGTTATTACCAGAATCACTAATGGTAAATGACATAACTTATGTTACCACATAGCACTTTGAATGTGTACAATCCATCAGAATTATTCTCATGCTTTTGAAAATTGGTTCTGCTCACGGGAAATATTTAGTTGTTTAGTAAAAATATGATTTTGTTGTGTTGAAATATCTTGTAGAAATGAAGTCTGATCATGAGGAGGCAGAAATTGCCAAGGATAGTGAAGATGATGAAGAAGATGATGATGATGAGGATGGAGATGATGATGATGAAGATGAGAAAGAATCAAGCAATGATGATACAAGCGATGAAGACACAAATGATGATGAGACAAGTGATGATGATGATACAGGAGAAAATAAACAAAGTAAAGGTAAATAAATCTAATGTTCCCTGTGATCACATAGAGTACAACTAACTTATCATCATGTTGACACAGCAGTGTTTGTTATTTTGTATGTCCAAGAATATCTTCGTCAGCTTCATATTATTAAATTGTGATTTTGTATGGCGTGGTAGCATTGCACTGGCTGACTGATTTAAGTGTTTATTGTATATCTTCCAGAGGCGCCAATTGAGATGGGATAATACTGCAGTGTTGTAGTGAGAACATTGTAGTTATCCATCGGCAAAATCTCTTTTATCGCGAGGAAACTAGCTAGAATATATTAATAGGTGTCTTTTCTAACAGCGCAATGCCAAGGTACTTGATAAGTGTATTAGTAATTCATTGTAGTAAAGAACTATATTGTTCATTTATCGTGTTCTTGGCTCAATAAACTAAGTAGTTTGTGTGAAATGAAAAATTCATTCTGTGTCGAACCATCAGCTGAGAAGACGAAACAGAACTCAGCGCCCAGGAAGAGTGACGTGGACCAGGGCCGGACATTGTTCATCAGGTGAATAGTGGTTTGTTTTCTAATTAAATGCCCTGTTTCTGGCTGAAATGATGTCGTATATCTATGGACGATGTCAAGTTTGCTAGGGCCTAAAATACATTTGTTCAGGCCACTTTAGCAGTGTGCATTATGCAATTTCTTTAATTCATAATTTTTTAATAGTGGTCATGTTTTTCACTTGCAGTTTGTTTGTAAATATTATATGTCATGACGACCAAACTACACACACTTAATGCTAAACAATTTTGCACAGTGCCAACTTAGCTTTCACTTCTGACATGGTCTCCAAACTTTCCATATTTACATCTGTAGTGATTTTTGTGCTTTCAATAATTGCCATTTAGCATTATCTCCTGTCTTTTTCCGTTCAGAAATCTCCCATTTGATGCGGAAGAGGAGGATTTGGATGAGCTGTTTGAACCCTATGGAGAATTATGCTACTGTCGCATAGTGATGGACCCAAAAACAGAACATTCAAGGGGTAAGTAGCTAACCATCTGTTGTTTTTATGGGTTCATGTCATGTGAGTGATGTCACCCTTCCATGTCATATGTGTGCATCAGTCTAGAGCCAGAGTTTAGTAGTAGTGGTAGTAGTGGTGGTGGTGGTGGTGGTGGTGGTGGTGGTGGAGGTGGTGGTGGTGGTGGTGGTGGTGGTGGTGGTGGTGGTAGTGGTAGTACCAAGGTAGTAGTAGTAGTAATATTATTAGTAGTAGTAGTAGAAATAGAAATAGTAGTAGTATTTGTAATAGAAGTAGTAGTTGTACTCTGTAGTAGTAGTAGATACGTTGGCAAACTTATAATACTTCTAATAGCTTTTTTCTGAAAACTATTATGGTACATATTTAGCATTTTAAATGAAATTAATATCTAGTATTTGAAAGAAATAGATGATACTAAATCAAGATTAATGCATGTTCACAAACGGGCACAAATGCATGTGTTGATATCACAGATGACACACGTTCTGATGAAGCTTGTACGACTATATATATGAATATGTTAAAAAAGTAATTAATGCGATAACAGTAATTAAATATGAAGATTTTGCAGTAACCATGATAAGTAAGTTTGATTTCCATGACTTTACTTTCTCTGTTATGGATGACATTTGCCTGTGTCACCAATGATCATTATAGCAGTTTCTGGTTTCAAAGGAATTTGTCTGCTGCGGGTGTGTTTTGAGATCAGTAATCATTGTGTGTGACATTCCCAGGGTGTGCGTTTGTACAGTACAAAGAGAAGAGTTCTGCTGATGACTGTCTGGAGGCTGCTAGTGAAGAACAGGTATGTGGAGGCACTACCCTACCCCTGACAGGCACCCTATGGTGGCACTACCCTACCCCAGATGGGCACCCTGTGGTGGCACTACCCTACCCCTGACAGACACCCTGTGGTGGTACTACCCTACCCCTGACAGACACACTGTGGTGGTACTACTCTACCCCTGACAGACACCCTGTGGTTGCACTGCCCTTCCCCTGACAGACACCCTGTAGTAGGTAATACCCTACCCCTGACA
Source organism: Oasisia sp. SBJ-2009 (assembly GCA_964017155.1). NCBI lineage: Eukaryota > Metazoa > Annelida > Polychaeta > Sabellida > Siboglinidae > Oasisia > Oasisia sp. SBJ-2009. Next base: position 39,197,066 of record OZ024861.1, on the reverse strand, counting down.
GACACCATGTGGTGGTACTACCCTACCCCTGACAGACACCCTGTGGTGGTACTACCCTACCCCTGACAGACACACTGTGGTGGTACTACTCTACCCCTGACAGACACCCTGTGGTTGCACTGCCCTTCCCCTGACAGACACCCTGTAGTAGGTAATACCCTACCCCTGACAGACACCGTGTGGTGGTACTACCCTACCCCTGACAGACACCCTGTGGTGGTACTACCCTACCCCTGACAGACACACTGTGGTTGCACTGCCCTTCCCCTGACAGACACCCTATGGTGGTACTACCCTACCCCTGACAGACACCCTGTGGTGGTACTACCCTACCCCTGACAGACACCCTATGGTGGTACTACCCTACCCCTGACAGACACCCTATGGTGGCACTACCCTACCCCTGACAGACACCCTATGGAGGCATTGTGACAGTGTGATACACCATGTGACTGGCATTGACAGGGGGCAGGTATGGTGATTGTGACTGTGTGATACACCATGTGACTGGCATTGACAGGGGGCAGGTCTGGTGATTGTGACGGTGTGATACACCATGTGACTGGCACTGACAGGGGGCAGGTCTGGTGATTGTGATGGTGTGATACACCATGTGACTGGCATTGACAGGGGGCAGGTCTGGTGATTGTGACGGTGTGATACACCATGTGACTGGCATTGACAGGGGGCAGGTCTGGTGATTGTGACAGTGTGATACACCATGTGACTGGCACTGACAGGGGGCAGGTCTGGTGATTGTGATGGTGTGATACACCATGTGACTGGTATTGACAGGGGGCAGGTCTGGTGATTGTGACGGTGTGATACACCATGTGACTGGCATTGACAGGGGGCAGGTCTCGTGATTGTGATGGTGTGATACACCATGTGACTGGCATTGACAGGGGGCAGGTCTGGTGATTGTGACGGTGTGATACAACATGTGACTGGCAGTGACAGGGGGCAGGTCTGGTGATTGTGACAGTGTGATACACCATGTGACTGGTATTGACAGGGGGCAGGTCTGGTGATTGTGACGGTGTGATACACCATGTGACTGGTATTGACAGGGGGCTGGTCTGGTGCTGGAAGGAAGGCGGCTCAACGTGACAGTGGCCGTGCCGAGGGAGAAGGCAAAGGAACTGAAGAAGCCTGCGGTGACGAAAGAAGCCAAGGACAACAGAAACCTGTACCTTGTGCGCGAGGGATGTAAGTCCTGGGAGTGGAGAGGTTTTGGGGTCCATTTCACTGACATTCTTGTTATGCTAAAATTTCTAGTGTTACATATGAAATAATTTCGCTACTTAATATCAATCTTGAGACCTGACAACATGAATGCTCCCGTGGGGTGTCACGCAAATAATGTCCTCTGATATGGCAGCATTTTTGAAAGATCAGTGAATTTAGCAAACAACCGATTCTGTTCATGACAGATATTGTTCTTATGTGCTTATTAACATAGTGAAACAGTCCCTATATTCTTACATATACACTGCTATCACTCCTGTCATTCTGTCTGTCTTAATCATGATGTCCAAGTAGTATTTAGACATTGTATTACAAGTTGGAGTAACAGTTTCCCCAAGAGGGTACTCAGATGTAATTTCAGATTCCCATCACTCCAGTTATATATCTTTATATCTTGATGTACACATTACCACTGGCTTAGTCATGATAATATTGCATTTATAATAAATGTGCGATCAATTAATCATTACCCAGTGCACTGCTCACAGCAAAACTAAAAACACTGCTCTTCAAGAAATACATTTGACGTTGGGATGTGTTCGTGTTTCAGTGATTCGTCCCGGAACTCAGTCAGCCCAAGGGCTGTCTCAGGCCGATCTCACTAAAAGAATGAAGGCAAGAACATTAATTGCACGCAGCTGTCTCCAGTTTCAAACTAATTATTTCCAGTTTAATTTCTAGATTGTTACAAGACATTATTAGCCATGATGTAGTTGTGATTTTTGGAAATGTTTGTTATATTATTTATTACTTTTTAATAACACAAATAATGTTTATTCTGTTATAGTTGTTACAATAATGTTAAGTTAGTTTTTTTATTTGACCTATACTACTGACTGACTTATTCCTTTACCGTATGTAGACAAGCCTGAGTTTGCCTCCATGTAATGTAATGAATTCTGTGAACACTGGCATGTCACTTTATCTCAACAAAACCTAATTAATATTGTAAACATTCCCGTGATATTCTTATTAAGGATTAGTAGTAAGAATTATCTATGACGAATAGGAATGGTCCTTCCCTCTAAGTGTGATATTTTTAGTTACACATGAAACCTATTTCTTTCCTCTACTTCACGTGTATTTTTACTGAATATCTTAGCTAACTACAGAACTGTTCATATAATAATGGACAGTGTTTAAATAATTTTATGTACTCTCTGTCTGATGCATTTAATGTTATAGGATTTGCTTGGAGATAGATAACGTTGAATTGTTATGTCAACGAACTTGTAGATAGAAACAGGGAAGAGACAGAAGCTGAAGAACGAGAACATTTTTGTGTCAACGACCCGGCTCTGTGTTCATAATATTCCTGTGCGTGTGGATGACAAGCAACTGAAGACTACATTCCTAAAGGCTGCCGGAGACCGCCAGGCTCACATCACAGAAGTAAGTGATGTTTATGTCAGTTCAATACTCTGCAGAAATACTGCCATGAGGTATGTAAAGGAATAAATAACTAGGAGAAAGTATATTACTCAGTTGCACAATTTACACTTGTTCCATGAGGCTTCACTTATTCTTTATAGACTCACTTGTTCCACGTGGCTTCATTTGTTCCACATGACTGCACTTGTTCTGCATGGATTCACTTGTTCCACATAGTCAATCATTCCATATGTCTTCACTTGTTTCATGTGGCTTCTCTTGTTCCACATGACTTCACTCGTTCCACATGGCTACACAAGTATTTTCGTTGCATTTTTGCAGTGTCGAGTCATGCGTGACATGACCCAGGTGAACAGCCAGGGAGTTGGCAAGTCTCGTGGGTTTGCCTTTGTCAACTTCACAGAACACACGCACGCCCTCCAAGCCCTCCGCAACACCAATAACAGCCCAGATATATTCGGCGAGAAAAAGGTGAGTGAATATTGGTCTAAGAGCAGGAGTGTTTTATGGTGCCAAGATGTGTCGGTAGCTCTCATAGCATAATTATTATTGGGAAATGAGGGTTTATTGTGTGTCTTGCAATGTAACAATTACTTTCAGCTGTGTCGGAAGAACAGGATATTTATTACAGCCTCATGACCATCTCTGGATGTATTAAGTCAGTTAAAGTTAACATTATTATGAAATTAAAAATTATACTTAATTGGAGACAGTTAATTGTGTGTCCGTATTGTTGGTTTGAGCTTTTACACTTATTGCATGTTGGTTGGTGATGCAATGTGCATATAGTCCCTGTTTTAATATGCTTAACTGTTTCACAATGTGCCACTTATTCAAGTATAACTGTATATATTCTATTGTTTTGTCAGTCCTAAAGTCGAATTATGCAATCTCGAAATAGTTGTATGTTGCTTACAATAAAACTAGCTACAAGTATTGGCCTTTGATTTCCTCCACAACTGAAGTAAGAAAAGTCAGATTCCATAACAAAAGCAGGGCAGACAGTTCAGTGGATACTTATGGTATGAAGGTTACTCAACAGTTGTGGTTAACTGGTATGGCCAAACACCTCATGGACAAAAACATCCAGTAGAATCTAATCCTTTGTTAGAAACACCAATATGTGGGATCGTTTCTTAGTATTGGTAGACAAATTCTATCAATAGATCAAATGTTGTAAGACAAAATGTCAGACATCTTATTTATATTATCAGTGGCTGTTCTTAAATGTGATAATAATAATAAGTTATGCAAAATAACTATTATTCTCATTTGTAAGTTTTATACTGTAGTGTATTTGACTTACTTCTGTATTTTTTTACAGCGGCCTATTGTTGAATTTTCACTTGAAAACAAATTGGCACTGCTTGCGAAAGAAAAACGTATGGAACGGATGAAGGTAGGAGCATTTTTATATATACATATGCATAGAAAACAAGTGAAACCTATATTTTGTTAAAATATAATATAATCATTATTATATTGATCTAATCTATACAGTGTATAAAATCATATTTGGTTAGAAAATAATCTTTTTGTATGAACACACGTCACACATGCACAGACACACACCAACACACATACACACACGCACGCACGCACGCACGCACGCACGCACACACACACACACACACACACACACACACACATAGACAAACATAGGCACATATGTGTACACGCATACACTGCAATATAAGTGCTTGCCCCAAGCATTTATAGCTGTGAAACGAACACGTTCACTGTTACTTCAGACAAAGCAAGCCATGCTTGGCAACAGGACAGATGGTGATCAGACGTCAAGAAATATGCAAAGGAAAAGCAAGAAACTGAAAACTGATGCACCGTCGTTAACAAAGGCAACAGTGGACGTTACACCTGGGCCAGAGCTGCAGAAGTCTAAGGGTCCCAAGGGTTTGCCCTCACATTGGGGCCCAAAGATTCGACACAAGGCCCGCCCAGCACCAGCCCCAGCAAAGAAACCCAAAAAGCAAGCTGCACAGAAACGAACAAATTCAGAAAGGAAGGAAATGTCAAACGTAAGTTAAATTTGTGTAGCTGTTAATCATCATGCTTAATACTTTCTAAGTAGTAGTTTCATAACTTCAATTAATTAGACTTGTTGTGGTTGTTGTGATTAATAGAATAGTTGTAAATAGGTGGCCATACATTTCTAGAAACAATATAAAAGGCATCTTTAAAAAATACACAAGGTATGACATGAATGTATCACTTTTTAAATGTTTAAAATTGGGATATATAAATAATTACAAAGATGTTTACTTTTTTCATGTTATTTAACTGTTTTAATCAGTTTGTCCGATTTCTTGTTTTGTTCAACTGAACATGTATATTTAATTTATGGAATATTATATACTGCACCACATCAGTTATATGTTATTATTGTTGTTGTTGTTATGCTATATCTAACACACCTTTTCACCTGGATGTTTACTGAGGCAAATATTATAAGTAAATTATAATTATTAATCTTTATTTGAAAATTTCTGTTTTCAGGCACCATCAAAACAGAAACGACGGCGAGTACAAACGGACGATTTTGATAAACTTGTTCACAAATACCAGCAAAAGTTGACAAAAGCAATGACGGGTGCACCCAACAAAAAATCTACAAACACAAAGTGGTTTGACACATGATGTCCAATGTTACGTCGGCCAGTCCTCGGAGATGACTACGAGGCCTTGGAACCATATGGCGTGGACATCATGGATTAAATGCCGTATCCATTTTGAAGATGGATATGAAATAACTGCTGTGCAATTATAGTGTAAATTGTGTCATTCTATTGGCAAGTAAACATACTGGTATGAACCAGTATATTATTGTCTTCAAAAAGTGTACATAATTGCAGACAAAATGTTACCATCTGTTACAAACAAATCGTAACAGCAGTAAGTAAATGTGTATGACGCTTATCGGGGATACATTTGTATGCATATTGTGAACTGTTTTGACCATTACAGCTACAACGTATCTTTCCATCTGTGTATACTCTGGTGGCTTAAGTACGTATGTCACTTCGTTATGATCCATTATACAAAATTTACATAAACTAAATGGTGTTGTAACAATACAAATTGTATGACACAATACAAAATAGTATTGCGTGACATCAAGATTTGATTGTGTACACGTGATCTAATATTCGTATAGCAATAATAATCGTTCACAGTTTTGGATTCTTCCTTAGTAGCGTGTGTCAAAGACACTCTGGGAACTGTCTGTCTAACCACGTCTAGTCAGACAGCTGTTTCGTTCTTCTTGTGAGATGCTTCATTTTAAAACTTCATTCCATCAGCAGGGGTGCATCACTTAAATAGCTGCACACTGGAACAGTAGCTATTTATACAAATTATAGGGGGCATGTCCTCTTTTTTGTCGATAATAAATGTTAATTTGCATTGCAGTATCATTCGTTTATAAGATAAACTATCTTGGATTCCATTTGTGTCATACCTATGAAATGATCATGGTATTGGCACCATTTGATACCCACATTTCCGTTACAGTAGCCTGCAGCCTTGGTATGACCAAACTGATAGAATATAAACTTACGGCGTTTAACGACGTTTTATTTGTAACGATATTTTGCTAAGCCGCGGCAAATTGCCGTCTCGTTAATTTCTGAATCGGAACTGGCTACCGGAAACTTGGAAGTTACACAAGTAAGATGTTAAATGGCTATATCCGTGCTATATCGTTTAATTCGCAGGCCGCTACTCATTGCATTATTGAAATCACGAATATTTTAGTACTTCGCTGAGAATATGATTGAATAACACCAATACATTTTAGTTTTCTTAGAAACCTTTTTTGGAATACATAAATGACATAGCCTCCGTTTAGCATAACTTACTAAGTACTAAAATAACTTATGCTGGTGGATTTTGTTTCGTGCGTGTGTTGTTTAATTCGAATAGTTTTTTCAGTAAAATATGATAATTTGTTATAGAAATTATCATAAAGGATTAATGGAAGCCGCACTTACGCCATTACCATTATCTATGCCACTAAGAAGAGCGTAGAAATACGGTAATTTCCTACCATTTGAATTTCTCATATTTCTGGCTGCTGTATCAGTACGACCGTTGGCCCTCGCGTTATTATTAGTATTATCTGTGTATCCGTGTATGGTTTCATACGTTGCCTGGAAACCACAAACAGTTGTCCAGTTTTTAAGACGAGCACTTGTTCAGAAAATGATCAGTTGCAACCATAGCCTAAGAAATGGTAAAAACAGATCAGTTAACGCTGCATCACCGGTTCTTTACCTACCGCCCATAGGCTTTTGGTAACTTCAACATCTGCCTCCAGGCAGCTTCTTGTTGAGAACTGAAAGTAGGCGACATTATAGTTTTACAGCTTTTACAGTTGCTCTGCACAGATCACTTAAAACACAAGAGAACGCCCGCCACCCGCAATACTCCTGTTTGCTTCCTTGTACTTCATCTGTCACGTATGTTAAAGTTCACATGCCAATTTGATGTATGTTCTCTATTTTTTCTTACCACAAGTGGGTGTCCTCAAGATAAATATTGCATTTTATATTAGTACACATTCAGTGAAAAACTTACAGGATTGTCTTAACGTTAGAAATAATGAAGAACTACTTCTAAGTCATCATGTGTTCCGTGTATACACAGTTGACACAAGATTGTCATGAACATGGAGGGTCATCAGCATGTTTCGTTTCAGTATGAATCGTTACATTTTGATTCTGTAGGTTTCGTTTCAACTGGAATTGTTACGTTTCGACGTAACAGGGTAGTTGAAACATGACGGAATCCGTTTGTCACACCGGTTCCATCTCGCTGCTGTACGCCTTGCAGCACCGTTGACATAAAGAAGCAACGAATTGAACAGTTCCGATTGTCGACATCGTATCGTGTACTTTTGTCGAGCGCAATATTCCGTCGAGAGCACCATTCCGTCATTTCGACCTAAACGATTTATACGACCAGTTGGGTGTCCAATCCAGCACGTTATATTTTCACAAATCCGGGTTATTACTCATATTGAACAAAGGAACATTCGTCATCACCACGGGTGGATCTGCATCCAGCACACATGTTTTGTTTTCTCGTACAGCATATATATATATATATATATATATATATATATATATATATATATATATATATATATATATATATATATATATATATATATATATATCGCCACTGGGGGCCTTGGGTTCCCCAAGATATTTGGTAGGCTGGTAGCTTGAACTAGACAGCGAATGGTGGTAGAGTTGAAGGATTGTGATCCACGTCAAGACAGGTGCAGTTGGTGAGTGTCGAGGACTCTCAATGGGCTTCAGCCTCCTTACGCCGTCCCCGATAGCCACCACGTTCTGACGCCGACGTAAAACAAGATTCACAATTAGGAACACGTGATCGTTGGAAGGATTACATCTACGTGCGTGTGTGGGCGTGCATGCGTGCGTGCGAATACAAATACATACTATTTTAAAATGAAAAATATTTGTTGAATCTGACACATGAAATACACGCATGCACGCACGCACGCACGCACACAGAAACATCTATGTTGTATTTAATTCCTGAAACATCATACACAGAGCATTTTGGTGATATGATGGACAAACACCTTAAGCAAAAATACCACATTCGGTGGGCGTCTCAATGGGCAGGCACGATGCTTTCAGCCACGGCACCCGAGATCAACATTTGTTTTTTGTCATACAGTCCAGTTAAAAGTCACTAAAATGTGGAAACTCTCTACAACGAGGAACGAACTGCGTAAGCTACAAATAAAATTCTGATAACAATTCGATTTAAGAAGAGTATAATTTAGAAATATCTCTGGTTGTGTCTGGCCGAATCTCGTTCGCCCTTTTCTTGGTTCATGCGCTTCTTGAACTGCTGGACAACTACAATTACTAGCTATATTTATGCATAGTTCTCTACCAGGTGGAAACGGTGCATTCCTTAAGTGGTTAGCTACTCTCCAGAGGGCGCCACTGGCTTTGCATATTAGCAGCTGACGTCGCAGTATCCACCGTCAAACGTTACAAACACTGTACATATGATTCAAGTACAATTTATAATTACACAACTAATAATTTCTACTCACTTCACAACTTGATGAACATTTTCACGACAGTATATATGGTTACACAGTCTACACATACATAACATTACTAGGACGGTTTGCCAGACAGAATTACTGTTTACAACACAGGCCTACATTCCTGCTTGCTTATAGCATTGTCGTATATTTTTTGGAAAACAACTTGATGCGGCAATATTAACAATATTCATCACATGATACGTACGACAGATGTTGGCCATGGCATGTTAAGCTCCGACACTAGACTAGACACTTAACTGGTTCACAGCTAATGGTGCATTTTACATCGTATGGCGTATCAACCCATTTATCAGTTATTCTTCATATATCATGCAGTGCATAATGCAATTTAAAATCTAATTAAGTTCGCCCAGTAGTGGGCTTTACTTACTCCATCTTGTGATTCCTCCCTCCAACTGTCTTTATTTATAGTCCGGATGTGCTCTTGAGAGTTTGTGCATTAACAGCATCTTTCAAACTGCAAGTAGCACTTATAAAGTTACGTACAAACAAATAAAACAAGTACTTTCATAACTGATGTATCTAGGTTGCTTACCAAATTTCATCAAGCGGTAAATAAAATGGCTGCCTGAACACGTGTTTTTCATCATATATTTCTTGAAATTCTTATTTCAGAAGATTATCTTTATGACAGAAACCTAATGGAAAATTGCTAAAGTGCCAAATGTATGTAGTGGTGTTTTCCCTAGGAGACGACATGTCGCAGTAGTAATGTAATTCACATATTTAACCATTATTAGTACAGCTTGATGCAGCATTTTGATTGTGACGTAAGCAGACCTATACGTACTGGAGACACCAACAGCACATGATACGTTACATTCGCTCTACATTGTACGGATGTTTTGCAGTAGGCCCTACCATTCGAGTACTTTCACAACGTAGGCCTACCGTAAACACATGGCTCCAATGCAAATCATCACAATTGGCATCGCAAGCAGCGTCAAGTACATCGTATAGTCTCCAGGATGCACATCCGTTAGTTCTACCCTAGCCGCTGTCGTTTCCCTTTCTGTCGTCGTTCCGGGTGTTTGCCGCCTGATTCGGTTGTTACGAAATAACTGGCCGCCGGCTATATAAACAATTCACAAGTCACACTTTATCTTGACCGAAGATCGGACCGAAGATCGGACGCTAATACTGCTTATCGGTTTAGAGATAGACCAACACTTATTGTCGTTCATCATCTCTTATGAGTTTGGTTTCCAAATAATTTAGGCGCATTCTAAGTTATGGTATTAATATTATGAATAACTGCGGAAATACAAGGCATATTGTAAATCTGAGTTTGGTTTCCAAATAACTTAGGCCCAATCTAAGTCATCGTATTATTATTATGAAAGTATGCAACATAACTACGGTCATGGACATGTGATATATTGATAGCTGCTTGCAGACCACGGATTTTGTCGGCACCAATACTAACAAAAAGACGGGCATCGAATCATAGGAACTGTTAGAAGTTTTTAGTTTATGTAAAATACTAAATCGTTTCCAACGAATAAGATTAACAGTGTTTCCAACCAAATCTACGGGAGCATGCTACAATGGCTGCAGCAGGCCTATGGCACAATATAGTTACAATAGCAGACCTACCCAACTCAAGAGCGAACATTGGAGTAACCACCGATACGACGAAAAGGACCTTCGGTGCTTGCATTGTCGTTGCAATTGGTATTCGTTTAAACTGACTTGTGATATATTGATAGCTGCTTGCAGACCACGGATTTTGTCGGCACCAATAGAATAGAATCAGCATAAATAATGACAAAACCACCGGATGTCACATATAAAACAACAATGCTTGTTAAGAAATCCCTAAAGCGAGACTGGAAGCTGTAGCTGCAATTGAAGCAAAACAGGTCGATCTCAACCGGACCAGGCGTGTTTCTAGCTGATGACTTGAGTAAAGAAGACAATTATATTGAAGGACCTGTAATACCAAGACCGATAACAGTCCCCAGCTCCATTTGAGCATGGCACAACAAAACCAGAACACATGCAAATATCAACACATCTGTACACAGGTTTAACACACACACACACGCACGCACGCACGCACGCACGCACGCACACAGATGGAAGAGAGGATAGGATCAGAGAGGGCGAGAGAGAGGGAGATATCATGGGTACCATATATACATTAAAATGCATGGTGTCCAGGGGTAGATTACTTCTCAATTTAGTAGCATTTTGCAGTTTGGAAACATCGCGCCGCAAATGCAATGAATAAATCAACTTACTTAAATATTTATTACAGGTTTCAGCAAGCTACGTGTTTTCTGAGTAAAATTACACTCACAGTTTGCTGCTGCCAAGTAATACACCGACAACAAAACTAATCTCACAGCTAACGATGTCAGAGGCATAGTTGTAATTTATAGAAAAGACTACGTTCTTGCGAGCTCCACTATTTAATTATGAGTCGTAACGTGACGTGACAATCGACGCCTCGCTATGAATGTGTTAATACGATGGATTGTGGTAGCAAGTAGTAACCATGTCACGTGATATATCGTGACTTGCAATTGGTCAACATCACACAACACAGTCTTACGTACATAAAATAAAGTTAAAGATAAAATATATAGTTCACAGCATTACTAATACAATTATAATTAAGAAATAAATAACATAATTTAAAATATAATGGAAATAATAAATAAAATTAAAAATGAGCATACATTAAATACAAAATAAGTCAGACATATTAGGTATTTTCCTACATTGAAATCAAAATGAGAATAAGGTATTTAAAAAAATCATTTAAACAATGTGCCATTTCCATTGTTAACAAACGTTCAGTGTGGCACGTTCTCGTACTCTATTGGAAAATATTAATAAAAAAATTAACTACATCAGTGATCTCATTCAGCGGTTTGCACCAGTCTTGACCCACGGTTCGAATTGTCCTGAAGGACGCCTTAACTCCATCCATAGTTGGAACGAGAGGAGCTAGGACCTTTGGAATTTACCCGAGGCGTGTCTGAGCACTGTGGCAGATTAACCAGTAGGCATGCCAAGTACGTGCCTAGGGCTCACGAAGGCCCGAGACCCAAGAAAATACCCGAGCATATTTTTAAATAGAATGTTCACAACATTCAGTTAGGAAGACACAATACGGCACTGCTGTCGAACCTCGAACCACCTAGATGTCGACGTTTTAATTTTGATTGCCTAAATTTTATATCCGAGTGCGTTTGCTCCATCATTCAACATCATCCAAAGCATATTTATATTGTCAAAATATATATAATATATATATATATGGGTGTATATATATATATATATATATATATATATATATATATAGGGTTTATATATTATATGGAATTACTTCGAATTATGCAACTAATGCACTGGCATATCGTGTTTACGTAGAACTATTGTTATAACGCAGAATCGAGATGGGTCTGAATTCGACAAACGCTTGGCGAATAGAGATTACACCATAAGTTTCATTAGTACTTCACTGAACGAAACAATATAAAGGTGTTATTGAATAATTGGTTCTAAAGGAGTGAACATTTTGTTTCGTAGAGCGTGTGAGGACTAACATGTTGAAATTAGAGTTGGGTCAGAGCCCACGGATATGCCGGCCTGGCTGCCTATGGCCCACAATCTGAGTTAGCCTTCCGTACCACATAGACCGCTTGAATGTGCCCTCTCGGCGAGGAGGCGTGCGATTTGGAGGTTTTTCGACAGTTTAGCAAATTATGAACGTCGCCGCGAACAAAATAAAATCATCCGATATCAATATGACATTTAGGTGTTTCTGACAAGGTAATCATTCTGAAAGGACACATGTTTTATTTCACACGCTCGACGAAGCTGTTGTTATTATATTCGTGACTAACGACATATTTGTCAGTATTTGCCTCTTTGTTTAAATGTACTTTTACTGTAATTGTGCTTTTCCACCAAAGCTCCCTGGCTTATCCGTACAGCTGTTGACAACTTGTATGCAGCTTATCTGTTTTGACATTGAGTAACATTGTTTTCTCAATAAGCCTCTGGCCTTGGTTTCGAATGATTTAGGAACATCTGAAGATATCTTGTTTTAGTTAATACGATCATGAGACTAAGACAACATTCATTGTTCTGAAGTTCCGACAAAATATCTTTAGCGCACGTCCCACTTATCTTCATGTTTCATGACCCGACATACCACAGCAGTCCCGCGCGCTGGTCTGGTGCTGGTCTGGCGCTGGTCCGGCGATGGTCTGGTGCTGGTCTGGCGCTTGTCTGGTGCTGGTCTGGCGCTGGTCTGGTGCTGGTCTGGCGCTGGTCCGGCGCTGGTCTGGTGCTGGTCTGGCGCTTGTCTGGTGCTGGTTTGGCGCTGGTCTGGCGCTGGTCCGGCGCTGGTCTGGCCCTGCATGATCTGGCGCTGGTCTGGCGCTGGTCTGGCACTGGTCTGGTGCTGGTCTGGCACTAGTCTGGCGCTGGTCTGGCGCTGGTCTGGCGCTGCATGATCTGGCGCTGGTCTGGGGCTGGTCTGGCAATGTTCTGGCACAAGTCTGGCGCTGGTCTGGCGCTGGTTTGGCGCTGCCTGATCTGGCGCTGGTCTGGTGCTGGTATGGCGTTTTCTGGCGCCAGTGCAGGCTATTCGCGAGGCTCCGGGATGCAATTGCAAATGTTTTGCCGCTCTTACTTCCCTCTCTGGGTTTACTCCTGCAGTTCCCGTTTTTTTTTTATCGACAAGCGATATGACTTTAGTCTTGAATCTGCATCACGGAGGTGTTTACTGAAGCAGCGCTCTGGGTTACCTAACTGCAAAACTTGAGGAGAACAACTTTTCGTCTACAGTTAATGCTTGCTAGTTAAATATAGGTGTCATCTGTATGTCGGTCTGTCGGTCTGTATACCTCTGTTTTTCTCTCTCTTTTCACACACACGCACACACACACGCATGCACGCACACGCACACGCACACACACACACACACATACACACACACATGAACACACACACACATGAACACACACACATGAACACACACACACGCACGCACGCACGCACGCACGCATACACACACCACACACACCACACACAAACACACACACACTCACACACACACACACACACCACACACACACACACACACACACACACACACACACACACACACACACACACACACTTCACAGCGATCGCAACGACGATGTCGCGATGATTATCTCAATGAAAAAGAGAAAGGACACGCACACTCACAAAACTCATGGCGTGAACACAACTACAGACGCTGAACTAGTGGCACTGAAACTTCAGCACAATTTTTTTCCAACAGTTTTCCAACGCAACGCGGGTTGAACGTCTGCATACTAGCACGGTGGTGTTATGGGGACGTGACACAGCACCATGATGTATGCGAAGGAATCATGGTCGACAAATCTGGTAAAGTTTAAAAGAACAAGCCGCAGAAACCACCAGAAGCCAAATACAAATTGGTGGAGAGAGGCTAGAAACCATGTACTCATTTGAGAACCTGGACTCGACACTAGACTGCAACAGTGACGACATGGAGAACGTGGCACACCGAATGGCCGTTGAATCGATGTGTGACTCACTATCGACTACATGCGCTCATCACCTGTTTCCTTCCTGTAAGCTTAGGACCTACCGGCTACACACTGACACAAGCTTGCACTCAAGCCAACGAGGCGGTGATGCGAACGATAAATGGTTGATGCCTACACATCATTACCGGTACTGACAACAAAACGACAACCGCGGCGCCTGAGGTCGACCTGTCGTTGACAATTCGTAAGCGTCGCCAACGCCACATTGATCATTGCCCAAATTAGGGTGGTGTAGTGGTAATATTATATGCCCTACTTAAGGGCGGCACTTGTTACCTTAAAGCCTAAAAGAAGTGTTTTGCCTACTGTTATTGCATGGAGGAAAGCATGGTGCAAATGGACTCGTGACAGGTTGGTGTGGGCCGCCTACACCAAGGCACTCCACTAGCCGTTCACGACGCCATGTCAATGCACTCGTTGAGTCACGCATGGATGTAGGGCTTGCACACCTTGTTTGTGGCATATTTTATTTTAGCTAATTCTGATACTTTTTGCCAGCCATTCATGATAAATGTAGGCTTCCTGATAGAACGAATATCTAAAACGGCATTGCATGTTGTGAAGTTATTAATTTATTGAACATAAAAAAATATATATAAAAAGCACTATGCTTTGCAATACTATTCTCCTATTATTGCAGTACACAACTGCTGTTAAGACCAATTTAACAAGTGGCGAAAATATCAGTAGTGTTATGTATTTTCAAAAAGAAATTGTAACGTGACGCAATGTGACCGTGACAAGTTTCGAATGGTACAAATTGCTAAACCGAACATGTCGGTACACAAACATTTAAATAATAGTCAATATTCAACAATAAGTGTCTATTCCAACAGTCAGTCGGTTGCGAATTTCCAAAGCAAGTGTCTTTTCCTTGGCGCCGAGAGCGATAACGCACATAGACCGTCTTCGTTGGTGTAAAATATATCCTGAAATATCACACGTTCAGACAGTAAGTATATTTGAGCGTGTGAGAAATGCATGCACGTGGCGATGATTCATTTAAGCTGATGATGATGACTTATGATAAGGTTATGGATAGACAGAAGTCGTGATGATACTCGGTGGAACAAGGAATGAAATGTACAGATGCTGTTGAGTAGTTGTAAGGACTGGTTATACCGCTACATAAGAACTTACCTTCAAATCCCTAGTTTTTTCGCCAGTCCATGCCAGTTACCATTCACTAAGTCATTCCAATAGTCATATAAACCATACTCTTCCTCTTTACTGTGTAACACAAATACAATAACGATGTAAAATACACGTTTTGTTTACGGCTTCCGCCACTCGTGTTAATTTATGAAAATGTCTAAGGTGAAACCAATCTACGTAAACAGCCGTTCTATCAGCTGGGTTGTTTGTAGGTAGAAATGTAACACATTCATTGTTTGATCAAGGGGTGTTACTTCCGATAATGCAATAATCGCGCAATCGAGAGGAAGATCAGCGAGACGTTGGAAAGCCGAACTAGTCGCAGAGGACTGTACAAATTGATGTAAAATATAACTGTGTATTTGTTTGCATTGTGTTTGGACTGCCAATTTATTTAATATAACTCTGTCTTGCCTGTGCCATATTAAAATTACTTTGATTTCTTAACAGTTATTCTTCGTGGTGTTTGGGTACATTGAATTTCGCGGTATGCACATGAACGCGTATCTACCTAGGACACTTTGCGTATAGACTGAATGAACCGATCTCCGAACAGATGAAAGGATTGCAATTTATGCTAATGTTGTTATTGAGGGAAGCTATATATATATATATATATATATATATATATATATATATATATATATATATATATATATATATATATATAATGATATATGTATGTATATATATATATATATATATATATATATATATATATATATATATATATATATATATATATATATATGTATATATTATATATATATATTTTATATATATACATATATATATATATGATTATATATATATATATATATATATATATATATATATATATATATATATATATATATATATATATATACGCTGTATATTATAAGTTATTCATATTTTATCGACTTAACACTGAACGTACGTTTAAAGTATTTTATTTACTATGATAATAGTTTTATCTATAATCCACCGATATCTATACAGCATGTTGTTTTATCTTACTTTGTATTTATTTACTTATGCATTAAATTTATTTATTTATATTACTTAAATGTGTAAAATGTTTACTATTTATATTGTAGTTTATATTGTAGATATATGCGCTATACAAAATAAAAATTATTATTATTGTTATTATCGGTCACAAATTATTACATGATCGGGCAGGAGCAGATCATTGCATTATCAGTCAAAAATATTACATTATCAGGCGACCAATGTATTGCATTATCGAGTGATTTTATTACACTATAGGGCAGTTATTACATTATTGGGTATGTTATTATTACATTATCAGGCACTTATTATATTAACGGGCGATTATTACATTATCGGTTGTAGCAAAGAGATTCAAGCTGGAAATTATAATGAGCCTCAAATATGGTTGTGATTTGATTTATGGTATTATATAGTATGTATCACAAAGGCGTTCTGTTCTCGTCAATACAGTACTTGGATTCACTACTGATGGAGGGAATAGCGATTTCATCCTTGACCTGGTCCATTTCCTTGTGCTTGTTTCTTATTCTCTTCATAATCAACATCAAGCTGAAAAGGACGGATTGCATTATTTAAAATAATTATAATTAGGTGTCAATCATGAGAGTTGCTCACCTCGTAACATAACCAGACATGAAACCAGTACGTAAAACTGCTCGTCTTTATATTCACTCTCGAGATTCACATAATAATGTGCTTATTTAACACAGGATTCTCAAATTTCTCGAGCATAGGCTTGCATCCTCTCACTAACACCCACTAACATTACAGTGTGTCCAATCCGTAGGTAGACCGGCAGAAGGTACCCGGATACGCGCCATTACAACAATAATTTTTATTAATTAATGTTGTTAACGTTACGACGATCGTTCTGTGGTCGAGGCTTTTCCAAGTTTGGTCAGATATGTACTAACTGCTATTTCATGGAAATTGCATATAGATCTCTGTAAGCCTACGTGACAGCCATATTCGCGAGATTTTCGTCAAGCTTTACCTTCGTCAACAAAGTTGATAAGGCTTATAGGTGAGTGGCAAATCTCGAAAATGTGCTTCATTTTAGGAGTTTAAGTGCCCCCCACACCCACACACATATTATATCATTGGAATGTCATGCATATCCCCGTTAAGATTAGGCACGTATGACGTAGAATGGCCAAATGGTGCAGTAACCGTTAGTCCGAAGTCAAAAAAGGTCACCATCAAACGATCAGTTTTATTAATTGGGGGCTTCTGAAAACCTGTTCATATTTAAATGGCTATGTAGCTACTTATTTAAATATAAAATGACAATACAAGCCAGTTTACAACATGTTGCTGCATCGTAGAACGACAAGAGTAACGATGAGATCAAACAGTGCCACCCATGAAATGACGAATATTCAAAGGTTTACAAAGCAGCGAACGAACATAATAGAGTAACACTGATTGTGTGTCTATTTCACGAATATGTAAAGTCATATACTGTATGAAATTTCCTCCCTGCGAAACGCGATTTGAAATGGCGCTGTGAGGTGAAGCAGTTTGTATGGAGCGGCGTTCAAAACGAGTCACCGTAAATTTGTCAAAGTTAAAAAATAAAACAAATGGTGCCATGGTTTAAGACATTTTACTGTAAAATTATTTTTTTACAGCATGGCTTACAAATATGGGTAGAAAAGAAGTATTTTGTGATTTGTATAACTGAAATAATCTATCTTGGCAATAGTTGGTTGATGAAAAATAGTAAATAATTATATTACACTAGCTGACTAGGGGACCGTTTCACTAAGATAAAGCGCTCTTAAGGAAAACCCATCCTTAAAGAGAATCGGACGGAAAATATAAGAACTTTCAAAATGCGTTTCACTAACGTTACCTTTGAGGAAATCGTAATCACTTTTGCTAATTGATAATCTATATAGTTGGTACAGTTTGGCAAAATCACACTTAATGCTTGTCAAAAGGTGTATGAAAATACGCCACACCGATCATTTGTCAACAACTTAGGATTTTTTACTCGCTGTGCGAATATTTAAAACAATCTTATAAAAACCGCCGTCGTATTATGGAGGAAACTATTTCGGTCGGCTGCGGAACTACGCCGAGAAGACAGTCTGGCCACATTTGCCGGCTTTTGTTTGGTATCCGCGTGATCTATACAATGCTGCCACCTCACGGACACTGCCGTAATATTTGTTTTTATAAACAACTGCAAATTTCTATTTCTATTTATTTTGTGTTAATATAAGTTTAACTCTGAATAGTTTTTATAATACAGCATTATTTGATAAAAAGGTATCCTTATTTAATTTGTATGCTATCCGGGTGGGGCTAGACAATGCTGCCACCTCACGGATACTGGTTAATCCTGCCGTAATTCTTATTTTATAAACAATTGTAAATTTGAATGTTTACTTACTTTTGGGTTAATATAAGTTCAATGTTGAATACTTTTCATGATATTATTATCTTGTAAAAGTATATCGTTATTTTAATTTTAATTTCATAGTTGGCCTGAGAGCCAATCAGCGTCTCTACCCTAATCTGGGGTAAGGCTACCCGGATGTAGAAACTAAAGACCAATTAATATCCCAGGCGAAGTTGAGGGGCTTAAAAGTGCTGCCACCTCACGGGGTCTGGGTAACCGAGGCTAACATTTAGCGGAAGCGTCGCTGTTAAAAATGTTCAGGTTACAAGATTACAGAGAGACCCAGTATTTTAAACTCAGATTCTGTCGTCGACTATACTAATATCAAGGTAACTGTATGCAGTTTAAATTAGAGCCATAGAGGCACTTGTGTAGAATTCGGACCCACCTCAAATCAATAATCAATTGTGCAATACTAGCAACTGCAAATTTGCTTACATTCATTCGATACCTCATACTAACTCTCCTAATTGACCTAAACATGAGAATTGATGACTCATGATCAATCAGCATTCCTAGCCCAGTTATATTTATGTTTCACAAATATTGCCTTTTGAGACCCAAATAGGGCTTCGATTTGTGCAAGTCACATGACAAGCGCAGCAGTGCATGTGTTATTGCGCCGTGCACATAGTCATGGAATGAGCGATAAACAGTTTGTTTATGCCTACCGCACTGTTTTTTAGACCTGAGGCTGAGTGTGCTAAGCCTAAGCCAAGGCCTAAGGCTAAGCCAGGCGCGCTGATAATAAAATATAAATATGCGTGAAATTATGTTAATTGATTGAATTAACAAAATAAAGTATCAAATGTTGGCGAAGATTCGGTTATAATGGCAAAATTGAGGTGGGTCCGAATTCTACACATATGCCAAATTAGATTGAGCCCAAATTTCCTCAAAAAGCCTTTAATACATATCACAACATTGACCTTCGCAAAACCGTAAAATGCACTGCAAACGTCAAAGGGTCAAGTCCCATATGTACCATACGTGTAGACAAGTAATATATTAGCAGACTTTTAATTGCTAACCATTTGAAGACTTATTTAGCTGTGGACAACTGGATATTTGCATGAAAGTGGACTTCAATTAAAATGCAGTTAGTCAATTATAACTATTTATCATGTATATCATTGTATTCAAGTGTGGCACGGGACTATGGCATATACTTAGACATGTGCTTTTCTACCAAGTAGGTGCACTTTTATGAACCGGAACCAGGACGAAATGTCAGTGAAACGCAAATTTTCATTTTTGTCCTATATAAGGAGAACTTTCAATTTTATGGATCAAAATTAGTGTTAAGAATGTTAGTGAAACAGCCCTCTGGTTTGACTATACACTCCCCAAACATAGGGCCTCAATGCTCAATTTAATCCTTTATACCTCTTTGGAGGACAGAACCAGATGAGGCAAAAGTGTACATGCGATGAGTGCTATGCCCCATATTTTATCAACAAGCTACACAATTATTATATTATAACAAGAATACAGACTTTTGTTTATTTTAATGCACGTATATAATCCAGCCTACAAGCAAAATGAACACTGTCAAAGAACGATATCGCATCAAGGAAACGGAATGCAGAGAACTTCAATGTACCGCTTGATCAGCTGTATCTAACTTTTCCCGCTCACGATTCACGTATTATTTGCATGGTCAGACAAATAAATTATAGATGAACGCTTCAGCTGTATATAATAAAGTCAATGTATAATCAAATATATTTCTATTTTAGAATATGATATAAAAACGAAGCTACGACGTTTGTGTACGAACAATTTGGCATTAGGGCTAGACTAGGACAGGTCTGGGTCTAGGATCGACCAGACCTCTCATATCAAGACTCGAATCCAAGAAGTAGGGTCCGTTTGAGCAATTCGATGAACTGCGCCTAATGCCTCGCAGTATTGTCTGTCTTATTATTTTATTTGCACTGTTGGATTATTTATCATAGATGTTGACGTGGAAGGAGTACGTGCTACCACTCGGTTTCTGTCGTCTTCTGTATCGTCGTAATCTGCTTGTTGGTGTGGCTCTCATGCATATGATAGGATACTGTACTGTCTGTAGACTTAGTGTATGATGGATGGTATGCCCTCTCATCTCCGTTTCAACTCGTGCTTCTGGTGTTAATGATTCCTCGAGCAAAATGTCATTCTCTGGGCCATTCTGAAATGATATAATAGGGAAGATAACACTAGCTAAATGCAAGGTAAACAAAACATACAGAGTGTAGGTTTCACGAAAAATTATTATTCTCCGCTCCTTCGGCTTACGGCGGTATATATTACATGCACGGCTTTCGACGCTGGCATTTTGTTTTTACAAGATTTTCAAATTGCGTTGCTCTATGTTTGTATTTGACCACTCAGTTTCTGCCTTTCGCAGTTTGTTTTTCATACATTTTAACCGAATATGTGTTAGAAATTTGATAACTTACTGGATCATTTCACAGCGGTTTGGTTAAAATTCCAAAAAGCGAAGGCGATTGGATGCAATATTAAAAAAGCCTATATAGGCTGTACGATAGAAAACATACTGCACTCACCATTCACATCATTGCCGCCGCCCGATGTTCAGGCCGGTGATAGCGCCCGCTTGTAGTATTGTTGAAGCATTCATGCCCTTGAAATAGTTCGATCAGTTGTTTTCTTCCATCCATGTTGAGGAAAACGCTGTTTATTTTCGACGCAACTGTTGCTGATGACGGTGGCTTCTGATTGGCCATTGCGTGCAACTAATTTGCAGATTATAGAACGTGTTTTTAAACTTGCAACTTGCTTGAAACAGAATTGCATCCAATATATTGCATGCAACGGGTTCAACACACGGTGCAACTTAGTTGCACGCAACCGTTGCATGCAAATAAGTTGCAACGTGTAACGGTACCTTAAACGTAATTCTCCGATTCGCACGAGGGATATACAGTCCCCAATGTTGCGAGCTCGATTTTTACACTAAATATACCATATACTACATTAGCAATTTAATCCTATTTTTATTTGACGAACATTAAACGACACTGTCAGTTACACCTTCTGATAACATTTTCGAAACGTTGTTTTAAACTTGTTTACAATAAAAAATACATCGATTATATATATATATATATATATATATATATATATACATATATGTATATATATATATATATATATATATATACATACATGTGTATATATACATACATGTGTATATATATATATAAAATACATCGATTATATATATATATATACATGTATATATATATATATATATATATATATATATATATACATGTATATATATATAATCGATGTATTTTTTATTGTAATCAAGTTTAAAACAACGTTTCGAAAATGTTATCAGAAGGTGTAACTGACACTGTCGTTTAATGTTCGTCAAATAAATAAATACATAAATAAATATATATATATATATATATATATATATATATATATATATATATATATATATATATATATATATATATATATATATATATATATGCATGCAACGCAGTTTTACTTGTTGTTTAAATTAAGGTGATCGTATTCGAGTACTTACAAGTACCACCAGAAGCACAAACAATACGATGCCGGCAGCACCGTCATTAGCCCGATGAATCCCCACGGAATGATCGGCGGTTTCACATAAAATGGTGCCAATGTCAACGGTATAATTGTTGGCCGCGTAATTCTGGCGGGTGTCACGATTATTTGCGTTAGCGGAGGAACCGTGTCGTTTCTTCGACCCAACGTAGCATTAACAGCAGCAGTAACAGTAGGCGTAGCAGTAACAGCAGCAGCACTAGTAACAGTAGTAGCAATAAGAGCAGCAGTACTAGTAACAGTAGCCGTAGTAGTAACAGCAGCAGTACTAGTAACAGTAGTCGTAGCAGCAACAGCAGCAGTACTAGTAACAGTAGCTGTGGTATTACCAGCAACAGTACTAGTAACAGTAGTAGAAGTAGCAGCAGTAGTGTTAGTAGTATTAGAGGTAGGACTACTACTACTACTACTACTACTACTAGTAGTAGTAGTAGTAGTAGTAGTAGTAGTAGTAGTAGTAGTAGTAGTAGTAGTAGTAGTAGTAGTAGTAGTAGCAGCAGCAGCAGTAGTAGTAGTAGTAGTAGTAGTAGTAGAAGCAGTAGTATTCACAACAGCAGTAGTACCCGCAAGGGTTGTAATACTAGAAGGAGCAATACTAGAAGAAACATTTGTAAGAGCAGGAGTAACAATAGCAGAAGTCGTATTCACAGCAGCAGTAGTACCCGCAGGAGTTGTAATACTAGAAGGAGAAATAGTAGAAGAAACATTTGTAAGAGCAGGAGTAACAATAGCAGAAGTCGTATTCACAGCAGCAGTAGTACCCGCAGGAGTTGTAGTACTAGAAGGAGCAACAGTAGAAGAAACATTTGTAAGAGCAGGGGTAACAATAGCAGAAGTCGTATTCACAACAACAGTAGTACCCGCAGGAGTTGTAGTACTAGAAGGAGCAACAGTAGAAGAAACATTTGTAAGAGCAGGGGTAACAATAGCAGAAGTCGTATTCACAGCAGCAGTAGTACCCGCAGGAGTTGTAGTACTAGAAGGAGCAACAGTAGAAGAAACATTTGTAAGAGCAGGGGTAACAATAGCAGAAGTCGTATTCACAACAACAGTAGTACCCGCAGGAGTTGTAGTACTAGAAGGAGCAACAGTAGAAGAAACATTTGTAAGAGCAGGGGTAACAATAGCAGAAGTCGTATTCACAGCAGCAGTAGTACCCGCAGGAGTTGTAGTACTAGAAGGAGCAACAGTAGAAGAAACATTTGTAAGAGCAGGGGTAACAATAGCAGAAGTCGTATTCACAGCAGCAGTAGTACCCGCAGGAGTTGTAGTACTAGAAGGAGCAACAGTAGAAGAAACATTTGTAAGAGCAGGGGTAACAATAGCAGAAGTCGTATTCACAGCAGCAGTAGTACCCGCAGGAGTTGTAGTACTAGAAGGAGCAACAGTAGAAGAAACATTTGTAAGAGCAGGGGTAACAATAGCAGAAGTCGTATTCACAACAACAGTAGTACCCGCAGGAGTTGTAATGCTAGAAGGAGCAATAGTAGAAGAAACATTTGTAAGAGCAGGGGTAACAATAGCAGAAGTCGTATTCACAGCAGCAGTAGTACCCGCAGGAGTTGTAGTACTAGAAGGAGCAATAGTAGAAGAAACATTTGTAAGAGCAGGGGTAACAATAGCAGAAGTCGTATTCACAGCAGCAGTAGTACCCGCAGGAGTTGTAATACTAGAAGGAGAAATAGTAGAAGAAACATTTGTAAGAGCAGGAGTAACAATAGCAGAAGTCGTATTCACAGCAGCAGTAGTACCCGCTGGAGTTGTAATATTAGAAGGAGCAACAGTAGAAGAAACATTTGTAAGAGCAGGGGTAACAATAGCAGAAGTCGTATTCACAACAACAGTAGTACCCGCAGGAGTTGTAGTACTAGAAGGAGCAACAGTAGAAGAAACATTTGTAAGAGCAGGGGTAACAATAGCAGAAGTCGTATTCACAGCAGCAGTAGTACCCGCAGGAGTTGTAATACTAGAAGGAGAAATAGTAGAAGAAACATTTGTAAGAACAGGAGTAATAATAGCAGAAGTCGTATTCACAACAACAGTAGTACCCGCAGGAGTTGTAATGCTAGAAGGAGCAATAGTAGAAGAAACATTTGTAAGAGCAGGGGTAACAATAGCAGAAGTCGTATTCACAGCAGCAGTAGTACCCGCAGGAGTTGTAGTACTAGAAGGAGCAATAGTAGAAGAAACATTTGTAAGAGCAGGGGTAACAATAGCAGAAGTCGTATTCACAGCAGCAGTAGTACCCGCAGGAGTTGTAATACTAGAAGGAGAAATAGTAGAAGAAACATTTGTAAGAGCAGGAGTAACAATAGCAGAAGTCGTATTCACAGCAGCAGTAGTACCCGCTGGAGTTGTAATATTAGAAGGAGCAATAGTAGAAGAAACATTTGTAAGAGCAGGGGTAACAATAGCAGAAGTCGTATTCACAGCAGCAGTAGTACCCGCAGGAGTTGTAATACTAGAAGGAGCAGTAGTAGAAGAAACATTTGTAAGAGCAGGGGTAACAATAGCAGAAGTCGTATTAGCAACAACAGTAGTACCAGTAAGAGTTGTGATATTAGAAGGAGCAATAGTAGAAGAAACATTTGTAAGAGCAGGGGTAGCAATAGCAGAAGTCGTATTCACAACAGCAGTAGTAGCCGCAGGAGTTGTAATACTAGAAGGAGCAATAGAAGAAGAAACATTTGTAGGAGCAGGGGTAGCAATGGTAGAAGTCGTATTCACAACAACAGTAGTACCCGAAGGAGTTGTTATATTAGAAGGATCAATAGTAGAAGAAAGATTTGTAAGAGCAGGGGTAGCAATGGTAGAAGTCGTACTCACAACAACAGTAGTACCCGAAGGAGTTGTGATATTAGAAGGAGCAATAGTAGAAGAAACATTTGTAATAGCAGGGGTAGCAATAGCTGAAGTCGTATTCACAACAGCAGTAGTACCCGCAGGAGTTGTAATATTAGAAGGAGAAATAGTAGAAGAAACATTTGTAAGAGTAAGGGTAACAATAGCAGAAGTCGTATTCACAGCAGCAGTAGTACCCGTTGGAGTTGTGATATTAGAAGGAGAAATAGCAGAAGAAACATTTGTAAGAGCAAGGGTAACAATAGCAGAAGTCGTATTCACAACAGCAGTAGTACCCGTTGGAGTTGTGATATTAGAAGGAGAAATAGCAGAAGAAACATTTGTAAGAGCAAGGGTAGCAATAGCAAAAGTCGTATTCACAACAGCAGTAGTACCCGCAGGAGTTGTGATATTAGAAGGAGAAATAGCAGAAGAAACATTTGTAAGAGCAGGGGTAGCAATAGCAAAAGTCGTATTCACAAAAGCAGTAGTACGCGTTGGAGTTGTGATATTAGAAGGAGCAATAGTAGAAGAAACATTTGAAAGAGCAGGGGTAGCAATGGTAGCATTGATAGGAACTGTACCATTAGTAGGAGTTGTCGAAGTTGTGATATTACTAGCGGTAACACTAGTAGCAGCGGTAGCATTTGTAACAGCAGGAGTATAAATAGCAGAAGTAGTATTCACAACGGCAGTAGTACCCGTAGGAGTTGTGATATTAGAAGGAGTAACTGTAGAAGAAACATTTGTAAGAGAAGGGGTAGCAAACGTAGCATTCGTAGGAAGTGTAGCGTTAGTAGAAGTTGTCGGAGTAGTAATGTTACGAGAAGTAACACTAGTAGCAGCAGTAGCATTTGTAAGAGCAGGAGTAGCAATAACAGAAGTAGCATTCGCAACAGCAGTAGTACCCGTAGAAGTTGTGATATTAGAAGGAGTAATAGTAGAAGAAACATTTGTAAGAGAAGGGGTAGCAAACGTAGCATTCGTAGGAAGTGTAGCATTAGTGGGAGTTGTCGTTGTAGTGATATTACTAGAAGTAACATTAGTAGCTACAGTAGCATTTGTAAGAGCAGGAGTAGAAATAGCAGAAGTAGTATTCACAACAGCAGTAGTATCCGTAGGAGTTGTGATATTAGAAGGAGTAACAGTAGAAGAAACATTTGTAAGAGAAGAGGTAGCAAAAGTAGCATTCGTTGGAAGTGTAGCATTAGTGGGAGTTGTCGTTGTAGTGATATTACTAGAAGTAACATTAGTAGCTACAGTAGCATTTGTAAGAGCAGGAGTAGAAATAGCAGAAGTAGTATTCACAACAGCAGTAGTATCCGTAGGAGTTGTGATATTAGAAGGAGTAACAGTAGAAGAAACATTTGTAAGAGAAGAGGTAGCAAAAGTAGCATTCGTTGGAAGTGTAGCATTAGTGGGAGTTGTCGTTGTAGTGATATTACTAGAAGTAACATTAATAGCAGCAGTAGCATTTGTAATAGGAGACGTAACAATAGCAGAAGTCTTATTCACAACAGCAGTAGTACCCATAAGAGTTGTGATATTAGAAGGAGAGATAGTAGAAGAAACATTTGTAAGAGAAGGGGTAGCAAACGTAGCATTCGTAGGAAGTGTAGCATTAGTGGAAGTTGTCGGAGTAGTAATGTTACTGGAAGTAACATTAGTAGCAACAGTAGCATTTGTAAGAGCAGGAGTAGCAATAGCAGAAGTAGTATTCACAACAGCAGTAGTACCTGTAGGAGTTGTGATATTAGAAGTAGAAGAAACATTTGTAACAGAAGGGGTAGCAATAGTAGCATTCGTAGGAAGTGTAGCGTTAGTGGGAGTTGTTGGAGTAGTGACATTACTAGAAGTAACATTAGTAGCAGCAGTAGCATTTGCAAGAGCAGGAGTAGCAATAGCAGAAGTCGTATTCACAACAGCAGTAGTACGCGTTGAAGTTGTGATATTAGAAGGAACAATAGTAGAAGAAACATTTGAAAGAGCTGGGGTAGCAATGGTAGCATTGGTAGGAACTGTAGCATTAGTAGGAGTTGTCTGAGTAGTGATATTACTAGAAGTAACATTAGTAGCAGCAGTAGTATTTGTAACAGCAGGAGTAGAAATAGCAGAAGTAGTATTCACAACAGCAGTAGTACCCGTAGCAGTTGTGATATTAGAAGGAGTAACAGTAGAAGAAACATTTGTAAGAGAAGAGGTAGCAAAAGTAGCATTCGTTAGAAGTGTAGCATTAGTAGGAGTTGTCGGAGTAGTAATATTACTTGAAGTAACATTAGTAGCAGCAGTAGCATTTGTAATAGGAGGCGTAACAATAGCAGAAGTCGTATTCACAACAGCAGTAGTACGCGTTGAAGTTGTGATATTAGAAGGAACAATAGTAGAAGAAACATTTGTAAGAGAAGGGGTAGCAAACGTAGCATTCGTAGGAAGTGTAGCATTAGTGGAAGTTGTCGGAGTAGTAATGTTACTGGAAGTAACATTAGTAGCAACAGTAGCATTTGTAAGGGCAGGAGTAGCAATAGCAGAAGTAGTATTCACAACAGCAGTAGTACCCGTAGGAGTTGTGATATTAGAAGTAGAAGAAACATTTGAAAGAGAAGGGGTAGCAATAGTAGCATTCGTAGGAAGTGTAGCGTTAGTGGGAGTTATTGGAGTAGTGATATTACTAGAAGTAACATTAGTAGCAGCAGTAGCATTTGCAAGAGCAGGAGTAGCAATAGAAGCAGTAGTATTCACAACAGCAGTAGTACCCGTTGGAGTTGTGATATTAGAAGGAGCAATAGTTGAAGACACATTTGAAAGAGCTGGGATAGCAATGGTAGCATTGGAAGGAACTGTAGCATTAGTAGGAGTTGTCGGAGTTGTGATATTACTAGAGGTAACACTGGTAGCAGCGGTAACATTTCTAAGAGCAGGAGTAGCAATAGAAGCAGTAGTATTCACAACAGCAATAGTTCCCGTAGGAGTTGTTATATTAGAAGTAGCAATAGTAGAAGAAATATTTGTAAGAGCTGGGGAAGCAATAGTAGCATTCGTAGGAACTGTAGCATTAGTAGGAGTTGTCGGAGTAGTAATATTACTAGAAGTAACATTACTAGCAGCAGTAGCATTTGTAACAGCAGGAGTATAAATAGCAGAAGTAGTATTCACAACAGCAGTAGTACCCGTAGGAGTTGTGATATTAGAATGAACAATAGTAGACGAAACATTTGTAAGAGAAGAGGTAGCAAAAGTAGCATTCGTTAGAAGTGTAGCATTAGTAGGAGTTGTCGGAGTAGTAATATTACTAGAAGTAACATTAGTAGCAGCAGTAGCATTTGTAATAGGAGGAGTAACAACAGCAGAAGTCGTATTCACAACAGCAGTAGTAACCGTAGGAGTTGTGATATTAGAAGGAACAATAGTAGACGAAACATTTGTAAGAGCAGTGGTAGCAAACGTAGCATTCGTAGGAAGTGTAGCGTTAGTGGTAGTTGTTGGAGTAGTGATATTACTAGAAGTAACATTAATAGCAGCAGTAGCATTTGTAAGAGCAGGAGTAGAAATAGCAGAAGTAGTATTCACAACAGCAGTAGTACCCATAAGAGTTGTGATATTAGAATGAGTGATAGTAGAAGAAACATTTGTAACAGAAGGGGTAGCTATAGTAGCATTCGTAGGAAGTGTAGCGTTAGTAGAAGTTGTCGGAGTAGTAATATTACGAGAAGTAACACTAGTAGCAGCAGTAGCATTTGTAGGAGCAGGAGTAGCAATAGCAGAAGTAGCATTCACAACAGCAGTAGTACCCGCAGGAATTGTGATATTAGAAGTAGAAGAAACATTTGAAAGAGAAGGGGAAGCAATAGTAGCTTTCGTAGGAAGCGTAGCGTTAGTGGGAGTTGTTGGAGTAGTGATATTACTAGAAGTAACATTAGTAGCAGCAGTAGCATTTGCAAGAGCAGGAGTAGCAATAGCAGAAGTCGTATTCACAACAGCAGTAGTACGTTTTGGAGTTGTGATATTCGAAGGAGCAATAGTAGAAGAAACATTTGAAAGAGCTGGGGTAGCAATGGTAGCATTGGTAGGAACTGTAGCATTAGTATGAACTGTAGGAGTTGTGATATTACTAGAGGTAACACTAGTAGCACCGGTAGCATTTGTAAGAGCAGGAGTAGCAATAGACGCAGTAGTATTCACAACAGCAATAGTTCCCGTAGGAGTTGTTATATTAGAAGCAGCAATAGTAGAAGAAACATTTGTAAGAGCTGGGGAAGCAATAGTAGCATTCGAAGGGAGTGTAGCATTAGTAGGAGATGTCGGAGTAGTGATATTAGTAGAAGTAGCATTAGTAGCAGCAGTAGCATTTGTAACAGCAGGAGTAGAAATAGCAGAAGTAGTATTCACAACAGCAGTAGTATCCGTAGGAGTTGTGATATTAGAAGGAGTAACAGTAGAAGAAACATTTGTAAGAGAAGAGGTAGCAAAAGTAGCATTCGTTGGAAGTGTAGCATTAGTAGTAGTTGTCGGAGTAGTAATATTACTAGAAGTAACATTAGTAGCAGCAGTAGCATTTGTAATAGGAGGAGTAACAATAGCAAAAGTCTTATTCACAACAGCAGTAGTACCCGTAGGAGTTGTGATATTAGAAGGAACAATAGTAGAAGAAACATTTGTAAGAGCAGTGGTAGCAAACGTAGCATTCGTAGGAAGTGTAGCATTAGTGGGAGTTGTCGTTGTAGTGATATTACTAGAAGTAACATTAGTAGCAGCAGTAGCATTTGTAAGAACAGGAGTAGCAATAGCAGATGTAGTATTCACAACAGCAGTAGTACCCATAAGAGTTGTGATATTAGAAGGAGCGATAGTAAAAGAAACATTTGTAAGAGAAGGGGTAGCAATAGTAGCATTCGTAGGAAGTGTAGCATCAGTGGAAGTTGTCGGAGTAGTGATATTAGTAGAAGTAACATTAGTAGCAGCAGTAGCATTTGTAACAGCAGGGGTAGAAATAGCAGAAGTAGTATTCACAACAGCAGTAGTACCCGTAGGAGTTGTGATATTAGAAGTAGAAGAAACATTTGTAAGAGAAGGGGTAGCAATACTAGCATTCGTTTGAAGTGTAGTATTAGTGGGAGTTGTCGGAGTAGTGATATTACTAGAAGTAACATTAGTAGCAGCAGTAGCATTTGTAAGAGCAGGAGTAGAAATAGCAGAAGTAAAATTCGTAACAGCAGTATTACCCGTAGGAGTTGTGATATTCGAAGGAGCAATAGTAAAAGAAACATTTGTAAGAGCAGGAGTACCATTAGTAGCAGTCGTAGGAGTTGTTATACTAGTAGGAGTAAGAATGGTAGTAACATAACTAGATGCAAGTGCAGTTGTAATATTGGTAGCACCAGTAGCATTTGTAAGAGTAGACGTAGCAATAGCAGCAGTAGTATCCGTAGCAGTTGTTATATGAGTTGTAATATTAATAGGAGTAATAGAAGAAGAAACCATTGTTAGAGCAGGAGTAGCAATAGTACCATTCGTAGCAGTTGTATTGTCAGTAAAAGTAACTGTAGTAACAGTACTCGAAGCAACTGTACTGGTAATACTGGTAGCAACAGTAACATTTGTAATAGTAGGAGTAGCAATGTCAGTAGTAGTATCCGTAGAAGCAGTAGTTTCGATAATTGTTGTAATATTAATAGGAGTAATAGGTGAAGATGCAGTTGTAGCAGTAGAAATTGTGATATTAGAAGGAGCAATAGTAGAAGAAACATTTGTAAGAGAAGAGGTAGCAATAGTAGCATTCGTGAG
>OZ024861.1:39135940-39160940 GCA_964017155.1 Oasisia sp. SBJ-2009 | reverse complement strand
GATTCCAATGCCAATAAGTAATAGTTCAGCGGATTTCGACGCCGTAGACATAATTAGAATAACGGCCAGGCTGTGTTCCATCCAGCCGTGAAGCTAACAATATTATAGGATTGTGACGTTGCGTGACGTAATAAACGTTATCTCCTGTAGGTTATGTAGACGTGAATTTGTAAATTTCTCAGAGTTAAATTAATAAATTTAACCTTACCTTTATTTGGTCTTCTAATTTTAATATGTTCTGCTTTCTTGCAAGTGTTCTAGTTTATTACTATTTCAAACACCATTGTATGGCATTAGTGACAATGTTTTGAATAATTGGTTGGTTAATTGTTTGATTGATCGATCTGTCGATCGATTGATTGATTGGCCATGGTCGCTCGTGCGCAGAAATGAACTATGCCTACTTTAAGGAGGTACCATGTGATTTAAGATCAAGTTTAGTTAAAGTTACAAACTATTCCTTGGACTCGACACGTTAGACCTACGTCACGTTTGATTGGTTACCCCCTGTTCTCTTTGTTCTTTCTATTGTTTGAAAGGTGTTACTGATATTTTCCTTCATATAACAAACCTGTCCAACCAATCGGAGTCGTCTATGACGACGAAGACATGTCAGATTAATGCATTTTTCTGGTCTAGTACCATCTCTGTTGGCTAGGCAATGCATTAAAAAACATATAATAAATCAAAACATAATACTAATAATGGTATCCATTTTTTTTTTCGCAATTCCCTTTGCGCTGCCTGGTCTCTCATTTCGGTGATGTGTATCGCCTAGACGTCTAATTCGGGCGTGATAATCTCTACCGCATCTTCTCATGGTTGTGGTTGACTGACACCGTAAAGGGAGACACACAAGATAGCCATCCAACTCCAGGCTACTATGATTTGATTGTTCCAAGTGAGGACAACTATATGATTATTATGTAATATATTATTGTTTTATCAATATATGTACATACTAGGATGCCACTGTAGGTTGTTGTATGTTTCTCAACGAAATATTGCTTCAACAAAATGTTGCATATTATATAGCCAAGTTTATGATGGCACTGCTACTAGGCCCTAGGGCAAACAAAATTGCTGCTATATCCTGCAAGACCTGCCTCACATTGGAACTCCGCATTCCACACAAATGCACAGTTACCATCTTTGACAATCTTGTATAGATATGGTTGGTTTTTCATATCAACCGTAGAGTATGACGATACGGTGATATTGACTTCAATTTCTGACATGTGCCCAGACGTGTAGACTTTATTCCTTTTCGGTTTTTTTCTTCTGCAGCTGGTAACATGAATTTATCTACGACAACTCCACCCATGGACAACACAACCGCTTTCTCTTCACCAAATATTCGAACATGTGGGTATATTTAAGTTTTTCCGGAATATTACAGTTTCTCGCCAGTTACAAAGTGCCGTAGAAGTCATCTTAGGAAATGTTTCGTTTATATAACTCTGCACAAGGTCATAAGAAACATTCTAGTCCGGTCAATGGTATGCTTTGAAAATTCATTTAATATTTTGTAAATATATGGTAGAACACTCATATATAAAAATGTTTACATCTCATTCATCTCAATGTTTACATCATCTCATTTTATGTGCACACAGTAACTTTTCCTGCACAGTGTAGTTGAACTTCATACTGTAGCAAATCAGTATTTCCTAAAACAGTAACTAACCAACCTGTTGTATGAAGCTACACAAATAGAAGTACTGTCACTTTGTCATTAGAATTATTCATGGCTGCAACATGTACAGCGAACATTAAAAACGTATTTCCTTTTACCTGCTATTGTGGTTTGCAAATATTTATTGTCATACCGATGACATGTTAAGTCACCATGTATACATCACTTGCAACTCACAACCAGTGATCGGCATGTGTTTTATTAGATTTTGAATTTTAGTGACACTTGACGTTTGATTTAAGATAACTGACAGACTTAGCACACGTGACATGCATTACAAAAGAATCTTTTTATTCCGCCAAATGCGAGCAAATAAAGTGTTTGAAAGTCGCTTTTGATGAAGTGCTACAGACAGAAAACATACCTCGTAAAATATACATGTGAACTTAATAACCGACGTCCGTGCGTCCTATTTAATTGTGTGGAAGTATTTTGGCCTTGGCTTTTCGGTGGGGTCACAACGTGCATCATATATATGTATATATGTATATTTATATATATATATAATATATATATATAATATATATTATATATATATATATATATATATATATATATATATATATATATATATATCACATTGATTTATTATTGTACTGTTTCATATAATATAAAATATTGTAATATTATATTTCCATCATTATGCTTATTTCATCAATGTATCATAGTGTGTTAATGCATGAACCAGTACATTTTGTGTACTTTTATGAGTCCACGTTTGTGTGGAAGCCACAACCCATCTCCTGCAAAGTGATGTGCCATATCATATGTACTTAGCCAGGATTTCTGCTAGGATCCACTAAAGTTGTCTTTTGGTCGACATGGCATATAGTAGTGCCATGCCAACGGAATTTGTAAAAGTCTGATTGACCTATTTCCCATTAACGCATTCTTTCTTCATTCAGACAGTCTTTCACAAGGCTGTCGGCTTTCTTTGCGACTGGTTCTGATAATGATATTTCTCTACAAGCTGTATGCAGTTAGCATGGCATCTAAAAAAAACAAAGGATGTGTATGCATGAGCACAGGCTCCTGTGACTTCACAATGACATCATGAAAATGTGTACATTTATAAAACAGGGATACAACATTGCTTCTGTTGCAAACAGCATCACTATAACACTGCAAAGAGTGATTATCTGAAGACGAAAAATACTTCTACAAAATAGATTCACAAGACACAAAGAAAGAATTCATAACATCCTTTCGCTCACATAAACCTATATTCTGTCAATATCAGTTTACTTGTAAATAATTCACGCTCTCCTTTAATGATGTGATTAACAATCAGTGCTTATCATTACAACATAATTTCTTCGATCGACACAAAACAAAACCATCAACAAAATATACAACAGCCTGCTCCTGCTAAACCTAAGATTGACCCTGATGAGCTCCTCCATGACCTTAAATATAATGAATGATGGGTTAAGTATGGTTAATGAGACCACAAGTCCAATTAATATGCTTTGACAATGGTGAAACTCTGCAGATGAGATATTTTGACAAAGATGGGAAGACCTCAAATTTCAAACACTTGTTCAGTGGTGATGCTGTCACTGCGGTGACTCCTTGTGACTTGTACTGAATATAGAATACAAATAATATAAATATAATACTAATATTAAAGTGGTAATATGTAAGAGAAATATAGTAACTGTATGTAATGTATACATATCAGCATCCAAGATGTTATAATCAGCTACGAGCAACAAGTAGAAGCACCAGGAGGAGTAAAATATTTGAAGGCCTAATTTTATTTAGTTGCACGTAATATTATAGAATGCTGTGAAAACAACACGCTAAAAGGTCCGCATATTCAATGACGTTTATCGTAATCACTTTAACTCCAATCATAGTCATAGTGATAGTCAAACATAGAATCCCTCAATCACAAATGACATAATGCCACTGCCATGGCCTCGATCATGGAGCCATGGCAAGACGAGAAGTTAAGAGAATAAACAATTGGTTTGGCATGTACCAAAGTACTGTACTATGGCAACACTACATATGTTATATATGCTTGCTTAATTGACTAAACGTTGGATATACAAGTGCTGTAGTGCCCAGTATATCTCATCGAGACCGTCGGCGTCACCGAGTGATACTAAACAGTGAATGATACCTGTAATATCGCTCGTATTGTTTTTGTCTTTTGCATGACTTAATGTATGTCTGCGTTTTAAAACAAAAACTGACAATAAACTATCCATATTATATGATGATTTTCCGATTTAATCTTACCTCAAGTACATCCTGAAGTTCTTACATTGGTACAGAATCCACTGCCGTACGTGTTGCCACTGTTGGAACAGTGACCGTCCATGGATTCGACTTTCTATGACTCCCGGTGAGGGCGCTGCGAAATTCCAACATATTTTCCCGCCATTCGGAGTCGGCGATCCATTCATATTTATGATCATGTATAGCAATGTAATGTTAACGTCGCGCGACTACCTCTTTGTAAGACGTAGCGCGACGACCTCGATGAACGAGGGGGGACCTGTATTATCGCGTACACGAGGAGTTGGGAATAAACCCAATAACGCCACAGTATTCTCTAATAGGGCGTCTAAGTCTCGCGCGCGAAAACGAGGCTGGGGGCAGTTGGGGGCAGGAAATCCATATTCTCCATGTTAACATATAGGACTTTGTTTTGTTTTTGTTTGTAATAATCGAACTGTTACAAATAGCGTGTTTCGGTTATAGAAGTGGCTATGCCTGCGGCTGCGGCTATGGCTATGCTTACGACTCGTCGTAGCCGTAGGCATAAATCCCAGGCTATGCTTACATCGGTCGTCAATTTCCGGTTGCGCTTGCGTTCGCACAATCGGCACTTCAGCCATGCCGCTTTCATGGGATGCGGAGTTTCGTAGTTTTCACGAACTACAACTTGCCATTGAGGTATGGGAAAAGGAAAACGCGACCAACATGTATACACGAGTCGAGATGTTCCCGGACATTAGAATCAGCCAAGAAGAGGGACCCTAAAAAGGCTTTTAATCCAGCATTAAAGTACTTTTCTATCGACTTGGCGTGCATCCATGGCGGTCGCAAACACAGACTGAACACAGTCACAGACACAGTCGATGGATCCCGGCCTCAGGCTCAGCAATCGTAAGTATGCCTACCCTACTAGTAGTACAGTGGTAGTAGACGTTATAATAGTGTACTGTTTTTTTTTACAAGCAACCAGTAATTCAATGAATAATGTATGGAGTAACCTCTTAGGGATTGTTCATTTTGATGACCTTAACAGTTACAGTTGACCTATTTTCCACATTTGGCCTAGATATAGCTTACAGCATGGAATTACTTCCTATGAACAATATGTAGCTGAAAATGGACACAATGGACTAAATAATATTTGTAATATCACCATAGTCTATGTGCAAAAATCCTTGCACTGTGCACCGAATGAAGTTCCTAATATAACCATAGTCCATGTGCATAAACTTTCAACAGGTACTGAATAATATTCATAAACTCACGTCATAGTATGTACTAATCAATTGGCAACTACTAATGTTCGATTTATTACAGACAAGACAGCCTCGCATCCAAGAAAATCTTTGCAGTTACATAAACATGGCTTAGACCATAATTATTATTATCAAGTTATATGATTACTTATCCATTACATCGATCATAAGCTACAGTAAGTTTATTTATAAACTGTACAACAGATTAATAGCATAACGACTATTTAGTAACAACAAAAATAATAGTTTCAGGTAACAGCAAAGTGTAACACCAGGGTTGGCAGCTTTTGTTACAAGTGGTTGTGTTACTTTGATAATAAAGCTGTTACACTCACAAGTCCAAAAGATGTGAATAACAAAGTACCCAACATCTGCTCTCCAAGACTTTGTGTGATAGTTTTACTTTGATGACAGGACTCATAGACCCACAAGTCTAAAAGGTGTGAATAACAGAGTAATCCAATCCTGTGTGA
The DNA here is from genome assembly GCA_964017155.1 of Oasisia sp. SBJ-2009. NCBI lineage: Eukaryota > Metazoa > Annelida > Polychaeta > Sabellida > Siboglinidae > Oasisia > Oasisia sp. SBJ-2009. The sequence goes on along the minus strand of OZ024861.1, from coordinate 39,155,286 downwards.
TATTCTGCTCTACAGAGGTGTTATCTGTTTCAGACATGTTTAAGGGTGGTAGACCTAGAAAGTAGAAACCCCATGTGGGATAATTTACTAGTTACAATAATTATGACTATGGGAATGAGGCGCAAGTTATCTTCCTTATTATTTGTTACAATATTGATCACCTTATAATAGAAATGTGACTGCACTTTGCTTGATCTGTCTGCAGCCTTTGATACCACTGATCATAATATCCTTATGGAATGCTTATTATATAACTAATATAGCTCTTACTTTGTTTTCTTCATATTTACTTTAGTAGATAGACAACAGAGCATAACAATTGGTAACTGTTTCTCTGCTGCATTGTCCATTTTACTCTCTATACTTACTTACTTATGCCTTTTCGCTCGCTCGGAGCATAGGCCATCGACTAAGGAACGCCACTGTTTTCTGTTTGTGGCCATCTTCTCCATTTCTTTCCAGGTGTACCCCATCTCTTTTGTATCTTTTTCTGTGTCTCTCTGCCAGGTGTTTCGTGGCCTACCTCTTCTTCTCTTCCCTGGGGGGTTCCATGTGATGGCTTGACGGGTGATTGATTCTGGTGGTTTCCTTAGTGTATGTCCTATCCACCTCCATTTTCTCTTCTTTATTTCATTTTCTATGGGTAGTTGCTTGGTTGTTTTCCAGAGTGTGGTGTTCGGTACCTTGTCTGTCCACTTCAAGTGTAGTATTCTGCGCAGGCATTTGTTGATGAAGGTCTATATTTTCTTTAGTGTCTTCTGTGTGGTTCGCCATGTCTCCGCTCCGTAGAGCAAAACTGCCTTCACATTTGAGTTAAACAATCTCATCTTGGTGTTAATTTTGATTCGTTTTGCTCTCCAAATTTTTCTCAACATGATGAATGCCACTCTTGCTTTCTGGATTCTTGCTTTGACGTCTTCTTCTGTCCCTCCTGTTTTGTTTATTGTACTGCCCAGGTATGTGAATGCATCTGTCTCTTCCAGTGGCTCTCCGTTCAATGTAATGGGGTTGTTGTTCTTTGTGTTGGCTTTCATAGTCTTTGTCTTGCTTCTGTTGATGTTGAGTCCAAGCTGTGTTGACACTGTGTTTAGCTGCTCTGTTTTTTCCTGCATCTGTTTATGGCTGTGTGAGAGGAGAGCGAGGTCATCCGCAAAGTCCAGGTCCTCCAATTGGCTCCATGGTGTCCACTGGATCCCATTTCTTCTATTTTTTGTAGTCTTTTTCATGATCCAGTCTATGGCGAGCAGGAATAGGAACGGTGACAGAAGACATCCTTGCCTCACTCCTGTCTTCACCATGAAGGAGTCCGTTAGTTGTCCTGCATGAATGACCCTGCATGCCATGTCTTCATAATTACTTCTTATCAGAGATATAAATTTCTCAGGTATGCCGTAGTGCTGTAGGAGTTTCCACAGCGTGTCTCTGTCAAGGCTATCAAATGCTTTCTCGTAGTCAACGAAGTTTATATACAGTGATGAGTCCCATTCCATGGATTGTTCGACAATGATTCTCAGTGTTGCAATTTGGTCGGTGCAGGATCTGTCTTTCCGGAAGCCAGCTTGGTGGTCTCTGAGCTTGGCATCTACACCTGTTTTCAGTCTGTCCAAGATTATTCTGTTGAGGACCTTTCCGGGTACTGATAGGAGCATTATCCCTCTATAGTTCTTACATTCTTGCATATCGCCTTTCTTTGGGAGCTTCACAAGGTACCCTTCTTTCCATTCCGTTGGTATTTCTTCTTGTTCCCATATCTTCCCGAATAGGTCATGCAGTATCTCGGTGGAGGTCTCTATGTCAGCCTTGATTGCCTCTGCAGGAATTTTGTCTGGGCCGGAAGCTTTCCCTCTCTTCATGTGCTGAATGGCTTTTTCAATTTCTGCCTTACTTGGTCTTTCGCAGTTTATCTGGAGTACTTCTTCCGCTGGTGCGATGTCTGGAGGGTTCTGAGGTGGTGGCCGGTTTAGCAGTTCTTCAAAATGTTCCCTCCATCTCTTCAACTGGTCTTCATCACTGGTAAGTACATTGCCATTCTTATCTTTGATGGGTCTGTCTGTGTTCTTGTACTTTCCTGCTAATTTTCTTGTTACATCATACAGTTGTTTCATGTTTCCTTGGGCTGATGCATCCTCTGCTTCTTTGGCTAAGTCTTCAATGAAGTTTGCCTTGTCTGTTTTTACGCTGTTCTTGACTGCTCTGTTTGCCTCTGTATACTCTTCCTGTGCTGCTGCTTTTGCTGCTCTCGTTCGGCTGTTGTTAACTGCGCCTTTCTTTTCCTTCCTCACTTGCACTTTGTTGACAGTCTCTGCAGAAATCCAGTCTTTTTGTTGGTATTTCTTCTTTCCCAGAACTTCGCTGCATGTGCTGGTCCACATCTCCTTGATCTGTTGCCATTGTGTGTCTATGTCCATGTTTCCTTCATCAAGGATATCTTGTAGGGCTTCGTATTTGTTTCTGACTGTAAGTCGGAAGGTCTCTTTTGTCACCCTGTCCTGTAGGAAGTCCACATTGTACTGCGTTCTGGTGCTTCGCTTGACTTCTCTCTTCTTTAGCTTCATCTTCATTCTGGCCAGCACTAGATGGTGGTCTGAGGCTGCATCTGCCTCTCTCTGCACTCTCACATCCTGCATTGATCTTCTGAACTTTCGTCCTATGCAGATATGGTCTATTTGATTTTCTGTCCTGTGGTCCGGTGATACCCAGGTTGCCTTGTGAATCCTGCGATGCGGGAACACGCTGCCTCCGATGATCATATTGTTAAATGCACAAAAGTCGGCCAACATCTCGCCATTTTCATTCATTTTGCCAAGTCCCTGTCTGCCCATGACTTCTTCGTACCCGCTGTTGTCTGATCCGATTTTGGCGTTCAAGTCTCCCATGAGTATTGTCATGTCCTTCTCCTTCAGTTTGTCACACAATGTCTGCAGTTTGTTGTAAAAGTCGTCTTTTGTTTCTTCGTCCTTGTCGTTTGTGGGTGCGTAACACTGAATGATGTTGAGCTTGATGTTTTCTTTCTTTGTTTTGAACGAGGCACAGATGATCCTTGGTCCCGCTGCTTCCCAGTTAATGAGAGCATTCTGTGCCTCATGTGACAACATGAATGCCACGCCTTCTGTATGATGTGCATCTTCCTCTTCATGCCCCGAATAGAGAATCATTTCTCCCGTATTCAGTCTGACTTGCCCTGACTGTGTCCACCTTGTTTCACATAGCCCTAGTACTCTCTATACTACCCTGTATATACTAATCACTCTTTAAGTCAGCTTTACAAGTGGTCTATTGTATTTTTTTTATTGTTCTCATATGTTATATTTGTCATATTATGTCATGTATCTGTCTGTGTTCTTTTTACAAGAACAAACCACAACGGAAATAAGTGCTTGCAATTTAGTGTGCCATCCTTATATTTAACGTACGTTGTATTTATATTTTATGTATTTATATTCAATAAATTCATCATATGTATTATCACCTGTAATTTACATTATTTTCAGTACTCTGTTAATGGGCTGTCCTTTCACCATCAAGATCTGGGCATCGAATGATGGTGAGAATTTGATTGTCAAGCATATTGATTCATCATACTGCCATGGACTCAGTAAAGTAAGTATATGGTAGTTTCTATGCACATACATACATAGCATGCAGTGCTCTTCATGTGAACGTGGCAATTATGAACAATGCCAATGACATAGACCTACAATAAACAGAGCAACTTAACACACAGTGATCAAATATATATAATCAATCTAGATATTTCCAGAAAGGGAGTGACTAAAATCAAATAAACTAAATAGAAACTAAGTCTGAAAAGGTTTACAATTTAAACAGCCAGAGAGTAAACCATTACGAACTGTCTAATAATAATAATACAAGTGTCTTCCACCCTCGTGGCAGCCAGGTTGCGCGAGCAACCCGCTCCTACGACCGCTTACTCCGCTCCTCTAGAATTGTTTTGTGTAATGTAGAAGTAGAACTGTCTAAGTAGAAAAAAATCCGCCTGCACCCTTTAAGGTGTAGTTTCATTCAGTTCACCTGGAACCTTCGTCTTGTTCCAGGAAGTATTTCAGTTCATGGCGAAGCAGCGCGAGCTGTCACCGAGTGAAACTGCCGAGGTAGAGTCACTGGCTCACTGCTGAAATTGAAGGCTAACAAGACACTGATACAGAATCATCTTCAGCTGACAACTGGAATGAAAGTGGTTCTCAAAGACATCCATAATGTTGCAAGGCGTCATCATAAGCAGAATGATTACCAAGAATTAGTTGCCGAAATGAAGAAAGTTAAAGGTAACTTGGCAGGCAGGAAACTATCCGCTATACAGTATGGCCATAATCTGTTTGCAACTAATAGTGGATCATTTTATTGATTTTATTCATTCTTGACAATGTTCTAATAAAGAAGGAAACATTGAATCAATATGGCCTCAGTAACAATAGTTGTCTTGAATACTTGAATAATTTCCCTCGAATAAACATATAAAGGAGCACTTATTTGCGGTGAATGATTTATTTCCAAAACTGCCATTAAATTAAACAAATTAAAAACATATTTTATTGAAAAGAATGATGTAACATTTCCTTGACTTTTGTGTTAACTTGGTAATTACATGTGCAATGTAACCAAATAACCAAGGTCAAAATACGACCTTGTGTTTTTATGAACGTTAGAGACATTTTAATCTATTCAGAATTGAAATTGTCTTTCAGATGCTAAAGTTTAAGTGTTTGTGAATGAATCGGACACGCTACAAGCCATCTTCTTCCAGACAATAGAAATGTGTGATGCATTTGAGGCGTATCCTGAGGTCATTTTACTACATGCGACATACAAGCTGAATGACTTGCATATGCCCCTTTATGTCATGTTGAATGTTGACGGCAACGGCGAAAGTGAAATCATCTGTTTCTGGCTAGTAGCCAAAGAAGATAAGGAGACGATTGGTGCACTGATGGACACATTCAAAGAGAAGAATGGCAAGTGGAGCAGTGTGCAAGTTATCATGGCTGATAAAGACATGACAGAACGGGATGTTCTTACCAAGAAACTACCATACGCAGACATCTTAATCTGCTTGTATCACACCTTGAAGTCATTCAGGGGGGAGATCAGCATAGAGAAAATGGGAATTTCGGTTGGTGAGAGAAACCTATCTCTAGAGATGGCGTATGCAAAGACGGAGGAGGCATACCAGGAGGCATTCCAGGACCTACAACAGTTTGCACCTAGGGCTGTGCGAGAGTATTTTGAAACTAACTGGCGTCCTATTCGAGCTGGATGGGTCGATGGGCTGAAGTACATGAAGAGCAACTTGTCTAACAGAAACAACAACCGCATGGAATCGACCAATCAGAAGCTCAAAAGCGTCATTTCTCGTTATTCCGGCATCACTGACTTCTTTCTCGATCTGATGAAGTGCGTATCAGTACTGACAAATGAAAGGGTCAGTTGAGCAGCCAAACTCGACCTGAAAGTTCCAGTAGGCTGGGACTTGATTGTTGGACCACTACGGCAGTACCATAGTTAGTTGACACTATATGCATTTGCTTTCGCCAAGGCCCAGTTGGACTATTCAGAGAAAGTTTGTGTAACTGGTACTGAGGGAGATGACTCCGTGATCATCAAGACAAGAAGTGGTCAGGTTATTGTGGCGTCTTCAGTATCTTGCTCATGCAGCTTCTTCACAGCAATGATGCTGCCTTGTCGGCATATACTATCAGCAAGAAGGCGCTTCAGTAAACCAATTTTCGATGCGAATCTATGTGCTGAAAGATGGACACTTGCCTACTTCAAGTCATTGCATCGCATCTACCAGACTAGTCATTTCCAGTAAGCTAAGCTGATGAACAGGGATACATGTCCATCGACATTAGTTTGCATGAAGTTACAATCCACACGTCTCAAAATGCTGTACTTTCCGAACTGCAGAAGTACCGGAAGTGCCGGGATGTCGTCCTCACTGTGGCCCAGATAATCGCTGAGCAGGGAATGAGAGACTTCAATTATAACATGGGTTTATTGGAGTCTCTACGCGACCACCTGCGAGCGAGAAAGAAAGTCGTCCTACAGGAGTCAACATCGCAACCAGCCACAGAGTCAACATCGCAACCAGCCACAGAGTCAACATCACAACCAGCCACAGAGTCAACATCGCAACCAGCAACAGAGTCAACATCGCAACCAGCCACAGAGTCAACATCGCAACCAGCCACAGAGTCAACATCGCAACCAGCCACAGAGTCAACATCGCAACCAGCCACTGAGGCAACATCGCAACCAGCCACAGAGTCAACATCGCAACCAGCCACAGAGTCAACATCGCAACCAGCAACAGAGTCAACATCGCAACCAGCCACAGAGTCAACATCGCAACCAGCAACAGAGTCAACATCGCAACCAGCAACAGAGTCAACATCACAACCAGCCACAGAGTCAACATCGCAACCAGCAACAGAGTCAACATCGCAACCAGCCACAGAGTCAACATCGCAACCAGCCACAGAGTCAACATCGCAACCAGCCACAGAGTCAACATCGCAACCAGCCACAGAGTCAACATCGCAACCAGCCACAGAGTCAACATCGCAACCAGCCACTGAGGCAACATCGCAACCAGCAACAGAGTCAACATTGCAACCACCCACAGAGTCAACATCGCAACCAGCCACAGAGTCAACATCGCAACCAGCCACAGAGTCAACATCGCAACCAGCCACAGAGTCAACATCGCAACCAGCCACAGAGTCAACATCGCAACCAGCCACACAGTCAACATCGCAACCAGCCACAGAGTCAACATTGCAACCAGCCACACAGTCAACATCGCAACCAGCGACAGAGTCAACATCGCAACCAGCCACAGAGTCAACATCGCAACCAGCCACACAGTCAACATCGCAACCAGCCACACAGTCAACATCGCAACCAGCCACACAGTCAACATCGCAACCAGCCACACAGTCAACATCGCAACCAGCCACACAGTCAACATCGCAACCACCCACACAGTCAACATCGCAACCAGCCACAGAGTCAACATCGCAACCAGCCACACAGTCAACATCGCAACCAGCCACACAGTCAACATCGCAACCAGCCACACAGTCAACATCGCAACCAGCCACAGAGTCAACATCGCAACCAGCCACACAGTCAACATCGCAACCAGCCACAGAGTCAACATCGCAACCACCCACACAGTCAACATCACAACCAGCCATAGAGTTAACATCGCTACCAGCCACTGAGTCAACATAGCAACCAGCCACAGAGTCAACATCACAACCAGCCATAGAGTCAACATCGCTACCAGCCACTGAGTCAACATAGCAACCAGCCACAGAGTCAACAACACAACCAGCCACATAGTCAACATCGCAACCAGCCACAGAGTCAACATCGCAACCAGCCACTGAGTCAACAACACAACCAGCCACATAGTCAACATCGCAACCAGCCACAGAGTCAACATCACAACCAGCCACAGAGTCAACATCGCAACCAGCCACAGAGTCAACATCGCAACCAGCCACAGAGTCAACATCGCAACCAGCCACAGAGTCAACATCGCAACCAGCCACAGAGTCAACATCGCAACCAGCCACAGAGTCAACATCGCAACCAGCCACTGAGGCAACATCGCAACCAGCAACAGAGTCAACATTGCAACCACCCACAGAGTCAACATCGCAACCAGCCACAGAGTCAACATCGCAACCAGCCACAGAGTCAACATCGCAACCAGCCACAGAGTCAACATCGCAACCAGCCACAGAGTCAACATTGCAACCAGCCACACAGTCAACATCGCAACCAGCCACAGAGTCAACATTGCAACCAGCCACACAGTCAACATCGCAACCAGCGACAGAGTCAACATCGCAACCAGCCACAGAGTCAACATCGCAACCAGCCACACAGTCAACATCGCAACCAGCCACACAGTCAACATCGCAACCAGCCACACAGTCAACATCGCAACCAGCCACACAGTCAACATCGCAACCAGCCACACAGTCAACATCGCAACCACCCACACAGTCAACATCGCAACCAGCCACAGAGTCAACATCGCAACCAGCCACACAGTCAACATCGCAACCAGCCACACAGTCAACATCGCAACCAGCCACACAGTCAACATCGCAACCAGCCACACAGTCAACATCGCAACCAGCCACACAGTCAACATCGCAACCAGCCACAGAGTCAACATCGCAACCACCCACACAGTCAACATCACAACCAGCCATGGAGTTAACATCGCTACCAGCCACTGAGTCAACATAGCAACCAGCCACAGAGTCAACATCACAACCAGCCATAGAGTCAACATCGCTACCAGCCACTGAGTCAACATAGCAACCAGCCACAGAGTCAACAACACTACCAGCCACATAGTCAACATCGCAACCAGCCACAGAGTCAACATCGCAACCAGCCACAGAGTCAACATCGCAACCAGCCACAGAGTCAACATCGCAACCAGCCACAGAGTCAACATCACAACCAGCCATAGAGTCAACATCGCAACCAGCCACACAGTCAACATCGCAACCAGCCACTGAGTCAACATCGCAACCAGCCACAGAATCAACATTGCAACCAGCCACTGAGTCAACATCGCAACCAGCCACAGAGTCAACATCACAACCAGCCACAGAGTCAACATTGCAACCAGCCACAGAGTCAACATCGCAACCAACCACAGAGTCAACATCGCAACCAGCCACTGAGTCAACATCACAACCAGCCACAGAGTCAACATCGCAACCAGCCACAGAGTCAACATCGCAACCAGCCACAGAGTCAACATCGCAACCAGCCACTGAGTCAACATCGCAACCAGCCACAGAGTCAACATCGCAACCAGCCACTGAGTCAACATCACAACCAGCCACAGAGTCAACATCGCAACCACCCACAGAGTCAACATCGCAACCAGCCACAGAGTCAACATCGCAACCAACCACACAGTCAACATCGCAACCAGCCACTGAGGCAACATCGCAACCAGCCACAGAGTCAACATCGCAACCAGCCACACAGTCAACATTGCAACCAGCATCTGGTGCTCCTCTGCAAGAACTGACGACCACGAGTGTGGTAAAGCTACCAAGGAAGATGGTAAAGCGAGGCAGACCCTAAGGAGCAGGATTGACTGTGATTGGATTGCCTGCCAGAAAAAAAGATCTGTGCGCCCGCAAATCACCAATGTGAATCCATTGCTTCAATACTACCGGTTGTTTCAACTATTATTGCAACCGTATGCCGAACAGTAAGGCATAATTACTCAAATTTACCATAGATTTAGCCACAGATTTAGATATACGTCTATAAGCAGCTGCTAGATGTCACGCCAACTGAAGAACTGTCGAAGACTCGAAGTTGTTGACCCTTAACAACGTCGCAGGAAGCTGACCGGCTTCAGCAGAGGCAATAGAATGCCGCGCGCTGAATGGCCAAGCCAAGTTAACCCTTCACCTATGGCGGCGTCTAGACCATCGTGGATTTCGTTAGAATTTTAGACTTTAAAGTCACATTCTGAGTAAACCGCTGACGTTACAAAATTGAGTATATGTGGAAATTGTTACTTTGTATAAACTCTATTAGGTGTATGACGCGAAACCGTATTCTTTTTTTGTCCTTTAAATACTCTGTATTCATCATGCCTATAATTTGCTTAATTACGGCTATGAAGTGTGGGGAAATACATATGAGAACAAGATACTACCGGTATACATGTTACAGAGAAAAAACAATAACTATATGTAAACATGAAGGGTACTTGTCACAAGCAAGACCTATCATAGTTATTTTACAACTGTGTGTGTATACGATATTATTGATTTAAACCGTATGGTGTTTAAGTTAACAACAGTTTGCTTTCAAATCATATATATTAAGTTACTTTGAGAGAGTATAATCACAATCATAATATATGCAACATAAATATTAATTACAAAATAAATTATAGTAGAATTAGTACTGTGGGTCTTAAGTTGTGGAATCAGATACAGTCAGACCTGTAGTATGGTTTATCAGTTCAACAAACATTTAACAAGAATTCTTATATAAAAATATGAAAGGTAGTAATAACAATGAGTTTATTACTGTTTAATATAAAGTATAGGATGATGTATTACTGTATCAAAAAACATAGAAAAGTGTGTGTAATTTTCTAGTCAACATTATGTTTATGTAAAACAAGAAATTAGTTTAGGAACCTATACAAATAATAAGTGTTTATTTTGCATTTTCTTTCAACACGCCTATAAATTGTGTTTCTTATGGAATATATACACAGCAAATAGATGCTGTGTCTAGATTCATGTGTATGTGTTACTTAAGAATTCACATTGTACAGTACATGCACACTGTGTGTCATTGTTTGTTGAATAAATTCAATTCAGTGTGTACATTCATAATTACATGACAATATTGCACTATGCCATGTCACATCTGGCACGGTTGCATAGTGTTGGAATCATAGACCTCTTAATTCAATGAATTCCTCCGTGTAGATAACAATTCTAAATCGCTTTGAGCTGTCTTCATAACTTGATGCAGCATTGTGAGAAGTTTTAGTTACTGAAGGCAAAAGTGTCACACATGTCATGTATACTAACATGGATTTCTATCAAATGACCCTTTGAACTAGTCTAAGGCATGCATTGCAAATAATAATTCGTCTTTATAAACACTATTGTGGACATGATATTAAATGCCACTGAACTGCATAAGCACACATTTGGGGGAGGCAATGTTACAAGTCTATGATTGGATGTGGTGTTAATATCTTAAATGTATTTCTTTGACCCCACCAATTTCCTCCGGCACAACCGAGAATGTACGGCCACTCCCTTACAAGTACTTTGTCAAAATATGAGACTTATTACAGTGTAACATATTTATATTTCAGCACTAAAAATAACATTTGCGCTATCTTAGCATTGGAAAATTACGATTGATTTATTGCATACAATATAAGCTGTAATACAATCATGGATGCTCAGATATTTATTTATTATAAACACCGAGTGCAGCGTGACAAATGCAGGCTAATTCTGGTTGATGTACTATTTAATCTTTTGATTGTGTGTATAATTGCTGTTCCGTTGTTCACTGCGAAGTAAGTTCCGTGACCATGCAAAAGGTATTCTGTCGACATTCCCTTCGTTTTTCACAACAAATAACCACATGCCACAACTGGAACTGCGAAGGTCTTCGTCCATCATTCGTTTTATAGTCGTAAGTTGATATTGTTTATAAATAGTTGCAAGTTTGTTATCTTCGTCAACCAGAGAGTTCCATATGGCCGCTTCCGTATTTAAATAAAACTGGGTCATCGCGTCAAACGAGCTCCCTCTTTAGCACGCCGTTGAGCATATCCTCAAGGATATTATAGCTGTGAAGCTATATAATCCTTTATATGCTCAATGCGGCGTACTCAGTTGAGTACGTACTCAAGACGTTTTATAACCACCGTGAGCACGCACTCTCAGCTGAGCATGAGATCTGAATCTGAGCACGGATTTGAGCATGAGCACCGAGTACGGTTTTATAACCTCGGGCCCGGTCTTACTTATTTTATTCATGACATGGCTTCTTCCAGTACCTCAACATTTAAAATATGTTGATATTCAGCCAACATAAGCAGTGCCCAGAAGCATTTTTCAACTCTGTGGGAAGCAAAGAAATTATCTGCTTTTCAGGACGCCACAAGTTGTGTTCAGGCATATTGTCTACGTTCGATTTTTTTTAGCGATACTGATATATTTAGCGTCATTGAACATGATCACACTTTATGGCAGCTATATTCATTATGTAATTTAATTAGAAATGCCGACTTACAATGTTAACGTGACTGTATGTCATAAATGACCAACGAAAACAACGATCTTGTTTCTTAACAATAAAACATCAAGAGTCCAACACAAACACTACATCCGCTCTTCTAAACTGATTTGTGCGATTTTGTAGCAACTTCTCGTTACAAAATGTGTAAGTCACAAAAATATATTTTCCCAATCTATGTTTATTTTCATTTCACTCCACCCACTGTTGATTGTACATTTGTCGTGAGAGTGACCCATTTCTTATCCGTTTTTGCCTGCCACTCTTGATAAATGCCGGTTTCCTGATAGAACAAACACATAAACGGTACTGCATGTTATGAAGCGATTAGTTTATTGAGCATTTAAACAAAATAAAAATATTTTACTATACTATTTTCCTATTATCGCAGTACACAACTGCAGTTAAGACCAATTTAAAGGTTGCGAAAATATCAGTGTTGTTATGTATTTTCGAACAAACTGTAACGTTACGCCGTGTGACCATGACAAGTTTCGAATGGTGCACATTGTTAAACCAAACAGTACACACATATTTAAATAGCGTCAATATTCTACAGTGTCTATTCCAACAGTCAGTCGGTTGCGAATTTCCAAAGCAAGTGTCTTCCTTGGCGCCGAGACCAATAATGCGCGTAGAGCGTCTTCGTTGGTGTAAAATAGATCCTGAAATAACACAACGTCAGACAGTATATATATTTGAACGTGTGACAAATCCATGCACGTGGCGATGATTCATCTAAGCTGATGATGATGACTTATGATAAGGTTATGGATAAACAGAAGTCGTGATGATACTCGGTGGAACAAGTAATGAAATGTACATATGCTGTTGAGTAGTTGTAAGGACTGGTTATACCGCCATATAAAAACTTACTTTCAAAAGCCAATTTGTTTCTCAATCCAGGCAAGATAAAGTTCACCACGTTGACTCAACAGTCAAGTAATCCATATTCTTCTTCACTGTATAGTAAAAACACAATTTGTAAAATATATGTTTTGTTTACGGCGCTTCTGCAAATCAGGCTAATTATGAAAAATGTCTGAGGTGAAACTAATCTAAGTACACAATCGTCTTAGCAGCTGGGCTATTTGTGGGTAGAAATGTAACACCTTCATCGTCTCAGCACGGGGCGTTACAACCGATAATGTAATAATCGCCTGTTTATGTGTTAAGTGCCTGATGATGTATTAAAACTCCCGATAGTGTAATACTTCTCTTTAATGTACAATCTCCCGATCATGTAATAAACTTGCTTATTGATAATGTAACAATTTTAACTGATAATGCAATAACGTGCTCCTTCTTAATAATGTTATAATGTTTGACCGATATATATTTCACGTAGGACTTAGACATGGGCCGTTTTCGTAGATTTCGTTTTGATATCGTGCACATTTGGTCTGTTTCGCCTATTTCGCAGGAATTCAATTATCGTTAGTAAGATAACAATACTCTTTGTAGATCATATTCAATATGTTGATTCCACATCAGAAGTCAGATATGCCACAACAAGTCAGGATTTTGAGCACCATATATACGAATGACGAATTGGTCATAATGTGCTACTTTACCACTGAGAGCTTCACCGGTATCGATGGCCGCATCCGGTTCAATCCTGGTGTGAAAACCACATGAAGAAATGGTTTATTAAGACATGTTTTATAGGGATGTATCACGTAAATTCTTGACACTTTCGCGTTTGTATATATATATATATATAATATTATATATAATATTATATATATATAATATTATATATATACATATTTATATATATATGCATATCATTATAATATAATGATATGTATATATATATAAATATGTATATATATTATAATATTTTATATATATATATATATATATAATTATATCATTATTATGCATACATACATGTTATTACAAGAGAGTTCCTCTGCCTGAGGACCTACATATATGTTAAATGTCCATGTATCAGCTGACATTGTGAATATGATCTCGTAGGCCCTCGTGGATAGTTCGTAGATATATACATGTTATGAGGCTACAAGGAAGAAACTAAAAGCCGCGCAAACATAGATGGAAAGAAGAATGTTAAACGTAGCAAAAGACAGATCACAGACGTGATTGAGTAAGTCAGAAGAAGAAAGTGAACTTGCAGGGCGACATTAGTAGTGTGTGTGTGTGTGTGTGTGTGTGTGTGTGTGTGTGTGTGTGTGTGTGTGTGTGTGTGTGTGTGTGTGTGTGTGTGTGTGTGTGTGTGTGTTGTGTGTGTTTGTGTGTGTTTGTTTACGTATGTGAACACATTGAACTGGCATTTTCAAAAACAGACACTGTTCTCGTGAATACATTACCTGGATTCAGTAATGAATGTCAGATATCTGATTTCATCCTTTTTGTCCTCTTCTCTCATTTTATTCCTCAGCAACAGTACGCTGCAAATGATGGATTGCATTATTTAAAATAATTATAAGTAGGTGTCAACCGTGAGAGTTTCCCACCTCGTAATATATATGTATACGATTTGAAACCAGTACATACAGCTCCTCTTCTTTACATTCACTCAAGATTCACATAAAAATATTATGCTTGTTTAACATAGGATTTTCAAAATGTTCGAGCTTATTGGCCTGTATCTTCTCAGATAACTCACACCCAGTAACAATACACGTGTAAATAAATGTATAAATATAAAAATAAAGTCTGATATGGCTCCGTGCAAGCGACAGCTTAAGACAAAGCGACACTTGGTTTGCAATGCCTGCCACTGATGGGTCGATTTTGCGTTGTCTGGCTGCACAAGACAATGGGCAAACACGAGAGAAGACGGATTTACTTTCCGGTTTATGGGATGTTCGAGGGTGGAATGTCTGATGAAGGAAGTGTATTAGCTGACAGCTGTGGTGAAGGAGATGGAGGATGAACTCAACATGAAAATAGATAGCATAGAACACGATGACAGGGAGAGAGTTGGGAATACTGTGACACAGAAAAAACAGAGTTGTGAAACAGAGACTGAACAAAGGAGACTGAGGTAGGGAAGGTGACAGGTATGAAAGAACAAGGGAAATGGGTACATACAAAGGGACGACGAAAAGGTGTCCGACAGATGAAATGTAAACGAGTCAGTGGGGATAGAACAACGTGCAGCAAGACTATAGAGATCCGGGGGAGAAGGGTCAGAGATACAAGTGGTGAACCGGTAGTTGCTAATGTTGATGAGGAGCAACAACTGATAGAAGGCAGGAGCTATGCAGACGCAGTAGCTAAGGGGACAGAGAGGAGACTGCGAGTGATCATGAGGGATTCCATTGTCAGGAAGCTGAACAAGATAATAAACAAGGGGGGTGACGTGACGGTATGTCTACCTGGGGCAAATATTGAGGATGTCACAAAAAGAGTAGGACAGGTGATGGGTAACGGCCACGGGGATCCATTCTTGTGCATGTGGGCACAAATAATGCTGAGAAGGAAGGTACGACAGCCACCATTGAGAAGTACAGAAAACTAGTCTGCACACTGAAAGGGGTACGCGTGGGGCCGACTGTGTTCTCTGGAATACTTCCGATAGTGGGCAGCAAAGGAAAATACTTCAAGAACTGTATAAGAATGGCCATCAACACATTGCTACATAAGTTATGTATGGAGGAAGGAATCGGCTTTGTTGACATGTGGGCAAGCTTTGTAGAGAGAGAAAATGTGTTTATGAATGACGAGTTAGATATATCAGGAAAGGGAGCAGCAGTTTTGGTGAGTGAGTTCATAAGGTGCATAAATGAAGGCAGAGGCACAGTTGAGTGTTTAAACTAGGTGCACAGGGGGATACATAGAGCTACTTCAAGAAAACTGTACAATCGAATCTACAAGGAAACAAATCACGAAATATCAATAAAATGAACTTAGATGTATATGCTTAAATGCCAGAAGCATAATAAATAAGAGAAATGACCTAGACTTCATGATAGCGGATATATAACCCGATATAATAGGCATCACAGAATCATGGGCACATAAAGACATGGTTGATGCCGAATTAATGCTCTCAGTTTATGTAATGTTTCAAAAGGACAGACAAGAGAGAAGGGGAGGTGGGATCATTATGCATACTAAGAATTCTATATATAAGCATATGAAATACAGATGAAAAAAGGGAGCCGAATGCGAAGAAGCAATTTGGTGCAATATAGCCACAAAAACTCAACATTAATTTATCGTCGTCCTAACATACAACAGGATGATGATCAAACATTGCACAATGCTATAAAGGAGATTAGTAAAAGGGAATGTG
Organism: Oasisia sp. SBJ-2009; assembly: GCA_964017155.1. Classification (NCBI taxonomy): domain Eukaryota; kingdom Metazoa; phylum Annelida; class Polychaeta; order Sabellida; family Siboglinidae; genus Oasisia; species Oasisia sp. SBJ-2009. The sequence continues at coordinate 39,139,166 of OZ024861.1, read as the reverse complement.
TTATAATGAGTGATTTTAATCTTGGTCCTGTTCAGTGGAAATCACTAGAGAGTGTTGGAAGAGATGACCAGCAATTGTTACTTCCAATACAGGACTGTTTCCTTACGCAACATGTTTTAGAAATAACTAGAGGTAGAAATGTGTTGGATTTAGTATTCTCCTCTCAAAACGAATTAGTTGATAACATTAAAATAGGTTAGCCTTTGGGATCTAGTGACCATAATCAGATCCATTTTAGTATAAAAAATACAAACAGAGATTACTGGTAAAAAACTTAGCAAGCATAAATTGGACTGACTTAATGAAAGGCAAGACAGCAAGAGAATGTTGGATAATTTTGAAAGTTGAGATTGAGGGCATTATTGAAACATTGTTCCTATAATAAAATCAAGGGAAACGATCTAAGAAGAAACACCTGTCAAAAGAAGCTATACGAAAGATTGCCTACAAACCAATAATGTGGAGAATATACAGAAACACTGGAAATATAGACGACTATAACAATTACAAAAGGCCCTTGACCTTGCTACAGCTAAAATGAGAAACTCAAAACGGTCTTTTGAGCACAAATTAGCGAATGACATGACAAATTATACTAAGAGGTTCTACGCTTATGTAAGGAGTGAACAGAAGGTTCGAGATAAGGGAGGGCCACTAGAAAACAGTGCAAGTAATGTAATATCTAATGGATTTCAAATGGCAGAGGATCTGAATGAATATTTCAGCTCTGTGTTCACTAAGCAAGATACAAGTCCACTGCCGTTACCTGCTAGGAATTTTGAGGGTGATGAATCAAATAATTTAGGGCAGTTGTTTGTAACTTCTGAAATGATATACAAAAATTAGATGATGGAGGGAAATAAATCACCTGGAATTGACGGAATACCACCAACATTGCTTAAGGAAATTGTAAACGAAATCAGTATACCACTTGCTAATTAATTTAATCTGTCCATTAAAGAGGGAGTTGTTCCAGCAGAATGGAAGGAAGCAAATGTTACACCATTATTTAAAAAATGATCGAGGAGTAACACATACAATAATAGACCAGTGAGTTTAACATCACTGTTAGCCATACCCAATTTCTGGGAGTGATAATAGATAATAAAATCAATTGGAATGAACATATAAAATATACATGTAAAAAAATATCTAAGAGTGTAGGCATTTTCTGGAAAATCAAGAACAAAGTGAACAAAAAAACTTTGATTAACTTATACTATACCTTCATATACCCTTTTATTATCTATTGTAATATAGTATGGGGAAGAGCCCCAAAATTATATTTATCTAAAATTCATATATTGCAGAAACAAATCATTCGCATAATAAGTCATGCTGAATTCAGAAGTCATACATATGTTTTATTTAAAGCACATCAAATTATGACAATTTATCAACTGAATAAATATGTAACTTGTATATTAATGTGCACACATAACAGGGGTATATTACCAACTATATTTAATGACATGTTCATGATGCACACACCCTCACACAACTACAATATGAGACAACATATAGCTTACAAAATACCACATTGCAAAACTAATATCAAGCAAAATACACTTACTTATGTTGGTCCAAAACTATGGAATACTGTTATTATGAAGAATCATATTGATAATTGTATGTCTATTAGTATATTCAAAAAGGCAATGAAACAATACATCTGGAGAACATATTAACAAGAAACACTGCACACTTAGGATACATTGGTATAATTTAATATAATTGTATGTATGAATAATTTTGAATAGCATAGCTAATAGTTAATTGACAAAATGTATCATCATGTTTTTTATGACATTTATTTGATTAACTGTGGTATGTTCGCATCAGCACAAGTGCACCAAGGTGGCATACATGTTTTGTTATTACTTGAAAAAAGGAATTATAAGCAGTTTGCTTCTTTCCTGCTTATTGTTGATTGTCTATCCTGATTTGTATGTATATTTCATGTGTTTGTATTCGATATTGTTTCTGACAATCACTCAATAAAGCAATTGTGTTCAAGCTATTATGCAAATTATTAGAAACTTTTATTAGGAACCATATGGAAGATTTTCTTGTAAGAAATTAATAGCTAAATCTCAACATGGGTTCCTAAAAGCTAGATCTTTTCTAACCAATCTCTTAAGTTTTTTTAGAAGATATTACTAAGTGGGTAGATGATGGTTCACCGGTGGATGTAGTATACTTAGATTTTCAGAAAGCATTCGATAAAGTGCCACATCAAAGACTGTTAATTATGTTAGAAGCCTAAGGTATATGGGAAAGTATGATCAGTTGGACACAAGCATGGTTGACAGACTGAAGACAGAGAGTAATAGTAGGGTGGAGATACCAAACTGGAAACCAGTTTTGAGTGGAGATTTGTGATATTTACAAATGATTTGGATGATGAATATTAAGTAAAGCACTTATATTTGCAGACGACACAAAAGTGTTCAGAACTGTAAAAATGATGCAGATAAAGAAACTTTACAAGATAATCTAACCAATTTAGTCAAATGGTCTGAAAAATGGGAGCTGTTATATAATTTTGGTAAATGTAAATGCTTCCACATTGGACATGGTAAGCCATGGTTTCACACAGACAGACAGACAGACAGACAGTCGTCATCATATCTATCAAACACTTCCAGTACACAGTAAGCTCTCTTCAAATTCAGTCAGAAGTTATTTATGGTGTGCCGATTAAATGCGTCAAATCAACTAAATTGAGCTTTGATACAGTATGTGACTTGTCCATAGTCTCGGAGTAGACACGGAGTCAGTGGAACTTTGTGATGTTCGTGGCGCTGTCCACTGGTGAATAGTCGTCTTTTTATGGGTGACCTTGTTTGGACTTCTCGTCACTCTTATAATTTTAGGATACAACAATACATTGTAAATCGGCTTGGGGTGAGATAATGCGCTTTCCAACAATAATATGGTTTGACCATTTAAATGAAGTAGATTAGCTACATAGCCATTTAAATATCAAGACATTTTAACAAGCGACCAATTTCTAAAATTTATGGTGACCTTGTTTGATCTTGGATTATCGCTTACTGCACCAACTGGCACGTCTACGACAGGCATCATCGTGACGGGCTGCAGGGCTTTCGAATGCTATAACATTTAGGCGTGTGTGTGTGTGTGTGTGTGTGTGTGTGTGTGTGTGTGTGTGTGTGTGTGTGTGTGTGTGTGTCTGTGTGTGTGTGTGTGTGTGTGTGTGTGT
>OZ024861.1:39118440-39130940 GCA_964017155.1 Oasisia sp. SBJ-2009 | reverse complement strand
GCAAATTTTAGTTGTAGCTTGGTTAAGTGTTTCTTTATAAATGGTATAGTCTTCTTCACTTCCAGTATGTGTCTATCATTTGCTTGTGATTGATTTTTGTAGTGGCATATTTTGATAAGTGTTTCTTTTTTCTGTTTCCCTGGTTTTGCAAGGGGACAAATTTATTGACGCTGCTGTCAATTTCACTTTAAGATATTCCAGCATTATGTTGCTGTCTCATTTTTAAGTGTGTTATTCCAGTCTATTTAAATATTCCCTCATGTCCTTATATTTTCCTTTATGAAACCTTTTCCTGTACCGTATTTTTTATTCTGTTCTCCTTCTAATTTGATGATAACATATAGCTGGTTGTGATCCCTACACCCAAGAGGCTCACATATATTGACATTATCAACAAATTCCTTAGTTGAGGTCAAAACTATGTCTAACACGTTGTCGCCCCTGGTTGGTTCTAACACATGTTGAGAAAGGAAACTAAATTGCACTAAGTTAAAGAACTTTTGATCCGCACTCTCAGTACTCTGTATATGCCCATGGATGAAATCCCCCATAATAATAAAGTCCCGTTTACTCACTTCTTTTATAGCGTTTTGTACTTTCTCTCTCTCAATAAACTAAATCAACAGTTAATATTGAGTGTCCTGTAACGATGTTACACCAGAGCGCTTCTTCACATTATGTTTCTTTTTTTAATTGTATTTCATAAGCCTGGATGGATTTTTTAATATATAAAATAACTTCACGTCCCCTTCTCCCTATTCTATCTTTCCTAAACATTACATATCCTGTCATTCCTAATTCAGCATTTGATATATCGGTGGTGGCCCAGATTCATCTATTATGTGAGGATTAGTGTCTTCTACAATAATATTTAGTTCATTTCTTCTGTGTACTATGCTCCTTGCATAAACAATCACATTTATAACCAAATTCAGAAGAGTTTTCCAGACTGTTCTTTGCTGATTTCTTTATGCTGTCTTTATTTATGCCTCCAGTATTTATTCCCGCCGATATGTTATGTATGTGTGTAACATAGCTATTTTTACCTGGCCTAGGACAGCGATACAGCAGCGGATAAATAAAGAATCCAGCGACGTGTTGACGTTTACGTAGCATTGTCAAATCGGTGATCACATAGCAAATGTTTCGAGCGAGAGCATTGTCGATGGCGACGCAGTTTGGCGACTGCAGACATGCATATTTGCAAGTCTGCAGCGAAACGGACCCAGGCACCAATTTGGAGTTCGGCACGTGTCCAGGAATGCGGCCAAATATATCAATGCAATCTGAAAACGGACTTGTTGTTACAAAGCGAACCGACTTGTCCTTCCGCGGAATAGTGTGATGTCCAGCGGCAACGTTGACACATAGATTACGCCAAAGTAGATTACTATGAAAGAGTATGCCATGAAAAGCAACATACACGTTGATGATATAAAGCAGGGCTCTACTGAAAGGGCACTGCGTTACTATGGGATTTAACATAGAGGAAGTATTTTACAAATGTATCATCGGCCTCACACGCATTGAACCAGTAACAACGGGATTTACTTTCTTACAATTAATGTCACAAGAGTGAAGTTTTATGCAAATATTTGTAACTATCGTATTAAGAAACAGGTTTGCATGCCAAAGGACATACCTGTTAATACAATTATAGTCTACATGTAGTTTGAATATGTACTGTAGTCATATGTTGGTTCCATCCTAGAGATGGCGCTATCAATTTATATAAATGGCGTGCAGTGGAGTGAATCTGCTCTATGATACATTAGGTTTTTGTCAAACTCTACGACGATATGCACATGTTAACAAACACCATAGTGTTTGTTTGTGTTAATGTGATATTCGTGTGATCGTGCGAGTGCTTAGTGCATGCGTGTGTGCATGTGCGTGCGTTCTGGTAAAATACCTCACCTCCATCAATCCTTTGTGTGCAACCTCCGCCCGATTCTGTAGAAAAGACGAGATTGCAACGTCAATATAATGCACTAGACTTCAATAGGAACAAACTGCTGCAGAATATTGTCAAAATCATTTTCTGTGAAGTCTTCACAATCCCATATTAAAAGTCCTAACAAATCCATGCAGGAGAAAGGTGTATAATTTGTGTAAATCAAATGTTGCCATCATAAATAACAATTCCTGCCTTATCGTTGACGTTGATGATTAGTATTTGAATAATTTAAATTATATGACGGAGATGTGTACAAAATGATTCATTTGGAATATATTAAAATGTTATCGGTTGACTGACTAATTCACGTATATCCTATACTGCCGTTTCCATTCAAACTATTGCCTTTTGTGCTGTGCGATGACATATTGTTGGTGTAATTTAATTTCAATAAAGGATGTATGGATATAAGAATTCATCTGGAATACATAAAAAATCTAAATGGCTGGTTAGTTAACTTGAATAAACACGACATGGCCCCCATAATACAAAATCTTCCCATGCATTTCGTTGATGACAATGATTATTATATGAGTAATTTACATTATGTGACGGAAAAAATGATTAATTTGGAAAATATTAAAATGTTTTGGTTGAATGACTAATTTACATATATCTTACATTGCCGTTATCATTCAAACTATTGCCTTATTTGCTTTGCGATGACATGTTTTTGGTGTAATTTAATTCCATCGAAGGATCTGGATATAAGAATTAATCTGAAATACATTAAAATCTAATTGGCTGGTTAGTTAACTTGAATAAACCCGACACGACCGCCGTAATACAAAATCTTCCTATATATTTCCCGTAAGGTTACTGATTGGAGTGACTTTAAATTCTATGAAGGGATGTGTAAACACGGAGATATTTGAAATGCATTATAGTGAAACGGGTGCGTAACTAATTTACATAAAACCAACATGGCCCCCCAAGGAACAACGCGATGCAGGATCGACGACCATACATCATCCTGTTTTTTTAAATGGATACATTCAAATAAATCAAACAAACACTCAATAATTCCCTTTTTTGCCACAAATCATATGTATTTTCATAAAGTTATTTCATTAATTGTCTAAAAATTAAACTTCCAAAGTCATCATATTGCATTATTTAACTGCCCTGTTAAAATTAGGAATTAGCCGAAAACAGGCTCCAAGACCTTTACAGTCGTATATATATATATATATATATATATATATATATATATATATATATATATATATATATATATATATATATTTATTTATATGGGTGTAAATATATATAAATATATATATATAATTGTAAATATATATATATATATATATATATATATATATATATATATATATATATATATATTGATATCAGAACAAAAGCGTTTAATTAGGTAATACGTAATTATCTTCACTTTGGTAAACAGACTAGGCCTAGGACTTAGTATTGCATAGACAACGCAGAGGCCATAAGTGGCACACAGACTTCAAATGGTGTTCTTGGCGTCAGTGGAAATTCCGATATCGCTTAAAATGCTGCCGAAAAGTACCAATAATTTATAGATGTATGTGCTTTATAGAATAACACTAAAAATTGACACTTCTATCGCTCATATAAACTTATTATGTTGTTCTCCATAGGCAAAGGTGTTCTCCAAAATACTTGAAATGTCGCCGTCTTACAGAATACAAAGCAACGCTTTGTCAACTACGCATGGTCAATCTGAGCGATAATCTAACTTGCACAGAATTAGCAAGACCGTAAATATATCACTGAAAGCAATGTGTAGGCTTTCAAACATGTGCTTACACGACTACGGAATCTGAATGGTTGAGGTATGACAGAACGTTCTAAAGTAGACTTTAGTTCCATGCAGTTTTTGGCGTTGTTTGGCCCTCAAACAATAAGGCGGCCATGTTGCTACGTAATACACATAAACAAACCGTCTGTTCGACATCCGCAACAGAATGGTCGTTTCATGTTACAACTTCATTTTATACAGGGATTGTTTACATGTAATAGTTAGCTACTTATGTAATACTCACGGCAAACTATTCCAATGCAAACAGTCAACAGTTCAGTGGTTCTCGCCGCCGTGAACATAATTAGAATAACGGATGAAGCGGCATGACAGACTGTCTTCCACCCAAACGTGAAACCAATATAGGATTGTGACGTTGCGTGACGTAATAAACGTCATCTCCGGTAAGTTTATGCAGACGAGAATTTGTAAATGTATCGAAGTTAACTGAGTAAATTTAAGTTTAAGCTTAATTGTTCTTCTAATTTTAATACGTTCTGTGCTTTTGCAAGTGTTCTGGTTTATAACTACTTCAAACACCATTGTATGGCATTAGTAACACACAAAAAGTTGTTTGGTTTATTGTTTGATTGACTGGTTGGCTGATTGATTGATTGATTGATTGATTGATTGATTGATTGGCTGTGATCGCACATGCATAACATTTACTATGCATACTCCATAAAGGAACCATGTGATTAAAACCAGGTTAGCTGAAGCTACAAACTATTCCTTGGACTCGACACAGTAGACCTACGTCATGTTTAATTGGTTGTCCCACCCTATTCTCCTTGGTCTTCCCCTTTCTCTTTGTTCTTTCTATTGTTTGAAACGTGTTAATGATATTTTCTTTCATATAACAAACATGTCCAACCAAACGGAGTCACCTATGACGATGATGACATCTCAGATGAATGTATTGTTTTGGAGTAGTAACTCCGGCGTGACCATCTCTACTCATCTCCCCAGGGTTGGAGATGACCGACACTGTCAAGGAGCATACACCAGATAGCCGCCCGACCCCAGGCTACTGTGATTTGACTGTTCCAAATCAGGTCAAGTATTTGATTATTATGCAATATACCATTGTTTTATCAATACATGTACATACTAAGATGCAACTGTAGGTTATTGTGCTTCTCACCGATATAATGTTTAAACCACCTTTGGCATGTTATGTAGCCAAGTTTATGATGGCACTGTTTCTAAGCTCTAGGGCAAACAAGATTGCTGCTATATGTCCACATTTGCCTCCAAGCCCTGCCACACACTGGCACTCCACATTCATCACAAATGCACATTCACTATCTATGACAATCTTGTATAGATATGATTGGTTTTTCACACCAACCGTAGAGTATGACCATACGTGACAGAATTCATCGGTAATATTGACCTTAATTTCTGACATGTGTCCAGAAGCGTAGAAGTTGTACCTTTTCGTACGTGTTATTTTCTGCAGCTGGTAACATGAACGTATCTACAATTCCATCTACTGACAACACAACCACTTTTCTCTTCATTAAATATTCCAACATGTGGGTGTAGTTAAGTTCCGTTGTGTCGTTCACATAACTGCTCAGATTTAGAATCATTTATTTTGACCAATATAATACAATCAACATACATATACGTGGAAAAATATGTACAATTTATGCTGATTTAATGTGACTGGTTACGAAGCATGTTAAGCTGAGCATGTATAGATGTAATTGTGTGTTGGTTTCCACTCGTTAGACTCACCTAATGAAGAGTTTCTTCATTCAAAGAAAAACACTTGCAGCATGTGGAAATTATAATAACATTGCTGCAACCTCTTTGACGTTTATTGATAAATATTTATTTTTTATAAAAACAAAACAGTTTCAGAAATATCGAAGGCAGGTTACTACTAAAATGCATTAATAGAATAAACACATAGCTTAACATCCTACCAACCTATGTATAACGGTTGACATCTTCAAACAAACGAATTGCATCAAGTGTAAATAAATACATCGACACGTCAGTTGACTACTTACTTTTGTAGTGTTTCGGTGCGATAGCCTTGTCACGTTTTCGTGGTTTAATAAATCATCATGGTAATTTTGTAACTTTCTAAGGTAATTAAAGCTATGTCGCTGTGGCGCTTTCGATCGTGAACTTGGTGAAACTTGGTGGTTTATCGTACAACAGAGAATATTTTCATAACCACAACCTAGACAAATGTTGGCTTATGACGTCACTATCGGATACCACAATTTCTACTTTAAAAGCTGGCGCCATATTGCGGATTGAAGCTATGTGAGTATACGGCTTTTCAGTCGTCATACGAGAAATGTGGTAGTATTTCTTACGACATACAACATTTTCTCAACCCTAGCCGTAATCCTAATCGCCACTAACGGATAACGCTAAGACTACTTAAAAGGTGGTGCCATCGGGTAATATAATCATCATATGGGGTTAGACACTACCGAATAACACTGGCAAAACATTAAACGCTGGCGCTATCTAACGGTTAACACTAATACTACATGAACTGGTGGCGCCATCTAGCGGATCAAACACTCACCTGTTAGGGTTAGACACATAAAACATGGGGTTTAATTAAGGTTAGACAGAAAGAAGTTGGAGTTAGTTAATCGAAAATGTTCGAAAATGGTGATGTCCTTTAAATCGTATGTTGTGCCTGTCCGTTTATCAGTTATTTATCATTTATACATAAGCAATTTAAAATCTCATTAAGTATAACATGTTGAAATTGCCCACAGCGAGTATGACACGGGAATTGTAGTGATAATGATATTTGGCGCCATTGAACACGATTTCTTTATGGCAGCCTCTTGAATGATGACTACTTTTATCCCCTCTCTTTGTGTAATTTAAGTAGTTGTGGCGACTTTAATCCTTTTAATCATGTCACAAATGGCCGACGAAAACAACGATCATTTTCAATCATAAACACATCACAAAATTAACGTTACATCCCCTTTCATAAATTCCTGTGTGCGATTCTGTAACCAATTCTCATTTTAAAGATATATATTTTCCCAATCTATGTTTATTTCCATTTCACTCCACCTACTGTTGATTGTACAAGTTTCGTGAGAGTGAGCCATTTATGATACTTGTTTTCCCACCACTCATGATAAATGTCGGTTTCCTGATAGAGCGAACACCTAAAACGGCATTGAATGTTGTGAAAGTATTAGTTTATTGAAAATATTTCAAAGGAAAGTATAAAATACCTATCCTTTACAATACTATTACCTATTATCGCAGTACACATTTGCAGTTAAGGCAATTTAACATATCAACGAAAACAGCAGTATTGTTATGTAATTTCGAATTGTAACGTGACGCAGTGTGATCATAAAAAGTTTCGAATGGCACAAATTGCTAAACCGAACACAACATTTAAGTATAGTCAATATTCAACAACAAATGTCTATTCCAACAGTCAGTCGGTTGCGAATTTCCAAAGCAATTGTCTTTTCCTTGGCGCCGAGACCGATAATGCGCGTAGACCGTCTTCGTTGGTGTAAAATATATCCTGAAATATCACACGGTCAGACAGTAAGTATATTTGAACGCGTGAGAAATGCATGCACGTGGCGATGATTCATCTAAGCTGATGATGGTAACTTATACGGTTATGGATAGACAGAAGTTGTGATGATACTCGGTGGAAGAAATCTGCCAAAGGAATGATATGTACATATGCTGTTGAGTAGTTGTAAGGGCTGGTTATAACGCTACATAAGACCTTACCTTTAAATCCCCAGTTTATTCTTCAGTCCACGCCAGTTACCATTCATGATGTCGTTCCAATAGTCAAGTAAACCAAACTCTTCCACTTTACTGTGCAAAACAAATATAATAACGATGTAAAATGCACGTTTTGTTTACGGCCAAATGCACGTGACTAGCAACAAATTGCAGCGCAGATAGCGTTGCAAGCAGTGCCTTAACAAATTTTGAATCCGGAAAGGCGAAGTCGCTACCGGGACAGAAAGCAATATCTGGGTAATGCAAAAGGCAAAGGTCACAGACGAGATTGAGCAACTGAGAAGAGGAAAGTGGACTTGCAGGGCGACATAAATAGAATAAGGAATAGTGTGTGTGTGTGTGTGTGTGTGTGTGTGTGTGTGTGTGTGTGTGTGTGTGTGTTTGTTTGTTTGTGTGTGTGTGTGTGTTTGTGTGTGTGTGTGTGTGTGTGTGTGTGTGTGTGCGTGCGTGCGTGCGTGTGTGCGTGCGTTTGTGTGTGCGTGGGTGCTTGCGTATGTGAACACATTGAACTGGCATTTCCAAGAAAAGACATTCTGTTCTCGTTAATACATTACTCGGATTCTCTATTGATTGCCAGATCAGTGATTTCATCCTTTTTCTCCTTTTTTCGCCTCGTTTTCTTCCTCAGCAACAGTACGCTGCAAATGATGGATTGCATTATTTAAAATAATTATAATTAGGTGTCAACCGTGAGAGTTTCCCACCTCGTAACATAAATGTATAAGACATGAAACCAGTACATACAGTTCCTCTTCTTTATATTCACTCGAGATTCACATAATAACATTATGTTTATTTAACATAGGATTCTCAAAATGCTTGAGCATAGGCCTGCATCCTCACAGATAACTCACACCCAGTAACATTATAATGTGTCCAATCCGTAGGTAGACCGGCAGAAAGTTGAATGATGATGATGATGAGGCCTGGCTTGAGAGATCATATCATATAACTTATAACAATATATATAGTGCTGGAAATAACTTAATATATATATATATATATATATATATATATATATATATATATATATATATATATATATATATATATAATTGTTCTAGTTGTTTCCAGCAATCGGCAGGGTTCTATTAGCGGAGTAGTTTATACACTGTGGGTTACAAGTTATGATCTTACAAGCAAGGCCTCATCATCATTTAACTAGTCAGTCTTTTTTTGAGAACATTTAAACCGAGCTATCTTTGCTGGCACTTAGGATGATCAATGCCAATGTGCCTGCCGTCGTCTTCAGTGGATCATTTACGTTCCAAACTGAAAAGGGACCGACATTAACGTGATTCTCCGATTCACTTGAGGGATACACAGTCCCCAATGTTGTGAGCTAGATTTTACACCAAATATACCATATATCATAAAGTTACATAAGCAATTTAATCCTGTTTTATTTAACGAACTTTTAACAGCAAAATTGTTTGCAATTTAAACGAGAGTGTAATCAAGGATATTATGGCTTCTTGTGATGCTATAGAATCCTTGGTGTAATGTTAGACGCTCTGATAAAGGTTACAAATTGTTTATAATAGAAAACCTGAATTGGTATATATGTATTTATGTCCATGCACCGCAGTTTTATTTGTTGCTTAAATTAACGTGATCGTATTCGTGTACATACCAGTACCAGCAGAAGCACAAACAATACGAAGCCGGCAGCACCGTCATTAGCCCGAGGAATGCCCACGGAATGATCGGCATTTTCACAGTAAATGGTGCCAAAGTCAACGGTAAAATTGTTGGCCGCGTAACTCTCATGGGTGTCACGACTAGTACTTGCGTTAGCGGAACAGCCGTGCGGTTACTTCCTCCCGACGTTGTACCTCCAGCAGCCGTAGCATTAACAGCAGCAGTACTATTAACAGTACTAGAAGTAGCAGGAGTAGTAGTAGTGTTTGTAGTAGTGTTTGTAGTAGTAGATGTAGTAGGAGTAATAGTAGTTATATCAGTAGTGGTAGCATGAGTAGTAGCAGTAGAAGCAGCAGTAGTGTTAGTAGTAGTTGTTGTAGTAGGAGCAATAGTAGTAATATTAGTAGTGGTAGAAGGAGTAGTAGTAGTTGTTGGTGTTTGTGTTGTAATTATTGTAACTCTAGTAGCAGCAGAAACTGTAAGAGTTGTAGTAGCGTTGGTAGGAGGTGTAGAATAAGTAGGACCTGAAGTGGTAGTAATAGTACTAGAAGCAACTGTAGTTGTAATGTTAGTAGCTGTAGTAGCATTTGTAAAAGTAGGAGCAGCCATAGTAGAAGTAGTAGTCACAGCAGCAGTAGTAACCAAAGAAGTTGTTACATTAGTAGGAATAATAGTTGACGAAACAGTCGTTAGGGCAGGAGTACCATTAGTAGCTATCGTAGGAATGATAATACTAGTAGGGGTAGTAATAACACTAGAAGCAACTGTAGTTGCAATACTGGTAGTAGCAGTAGCATTTATAAGAGTGGAAGTAGCAACAGTAGCAGAAGTATCTGTTTTAGTAGAAGTAGCACTAGTAGCAGTAGTACTCGTAGCAGTAGTACTCGTAGCTACAGTGGCATTAGTAGCAATAAGGGTTGTAGAATAAGAGGTCGAACTAGCAGTAGTCGTGTTAGCTATACTGGTAATAGCTGCAGTTGGTGCTGTTGTTAGTGTAGTATTTGCAGTTGTAGTAGCAGTAGCATTTATAGGAATAGTAATTATTGTATTTGTAGCAGAAGCAATATGAGGATTACTTGTACCAAAAGCAGTCGTGTTAGAAACAGTCGCATTAGCAGTCGTTGTCATCGTTTTTGTTGTACTAATATTACTGATAGTAGTATTAGTAGAAGGATTAGTTGTGTTGTTAGCAGTCATATTAGTAGTAATTGTTGTAGTTGTAATATTAGGAGCAGTGGTCGCTTGACGTAGAACCCTGTGACGTCGCCGGTGCTGCCTGTCCACTGTATACAAATAAAAAACACATTTTTGTTTGGATTAGAAATTGCAGTTAATGAAACAATTCAATGTCATTTAAAATAATACGATGAGGGTTTATTCTTATGATATATATATATATATATATATATATATATATATATATATATATATATATATACCTAGTATAATTATATGTTAGTAACATCAGTTTAATGTATACACAAGAACTACACAAATCAAATGAAAACTGACGTCTAACCTTAATTATTAGCTACTTGGCGGCATACTTTCAGTTGACATTACATATGTTTTCTTACTGCAGACCATTTTGTTTTCCACATTTGCTACATAACACGAGCGCGCGCGTTGACCCATCTTGTTGTGTTTCTGTTTAAATGGTATAGTCTTCTTCACTTCCAGTATGTCTATATGTCTTCCACATCATTTGCTTGTAATTGATTTTTCTAGTGGCTTCTTTTGATAAGTGTTTCTTTTTGACCGTTTCCCCTGTTTTTTCGACGATGCAGTCAATTTCACTCTTTAAGATATCCCAGCATTCTGTTGCTGTCTGATTGTTCAGAGTGTTATTCCAGTCTATTTAAATATTATCTCGTAATTATATCTTCCTTTGTGAAACCTTTTCCCTAGCGGATACGTTGGACATTACCTACATAAACAAACTAGGGTTTCCTACTAAAAAGCTTGCTTATTATTAATAACAATGGCACCCAAGCTGTCATGCTTATTTCTTTCTGCTGTATGTTCAATCAAGTAACCAGATTTGCTAAATCTTGTTTACAAACTTATCGAAGGCTACATTACCCTATTATCACCCACTATGCTAATCTGCTCAAATATACTGTCAACAAAAGTAATTTTATGGTGGTTATGTATTGTGCAATAACGTAAACGGTTGTCTAAGCCAACCTTCCACCCCTCAGCAGTTGTGGTCTAGTCCACCCTTGGCATCATGGGATAAGACCACAAAGACTTCCCACTCGAATGCTGTATTAATCGATGTAAGTCGCTTTTAATTTTGTCCTCACCACCACCTCCGCTCCTCCACCACTACTGTGAACATTTAAATCTTGTTGTCTTTGTATTTACCATCAATCTGTGATACGACTTGTGATACGACATAATTTCGGACATTGTACCTTTGGTTTGTCACACTGCGTATGTGTATTTACCTTGTTTGTATTGTACTGTACAGGTGGCATGTCGCCCCTCACCTTTTTGATGTCATAGTGTAGTATTGAGTTGTACTGTCTATATATTTGAATTTTACTTGTCTGTTATGTACACAACTGTGTGTAAAACATTTTAATGCTTGACATGTACATTGTGGGTATGCCTGATGTGCATACCATTTTTGGCATTAAATTATGCCCATTTCCAACCTGTTATATATGTATTCATTGTTCTTTATTCCAACATCAAAAACGAGCTACGGCCACTATGTAGTACCATGACCTATCCCCACAAGACATGACAAAACATAAAATAATACTTATCAACTAATATTTCCTCTTGTTTTTCAATTGTTATGCACCAATAATGTTCCCGCTGAAATGTTATGTATGTGAGTAGCATAGCTATTTTTACCTGGCCTAGGACAGCGATACAGCAGCGGATAAAGAAAGAATCCAGCGACGTGTTGACGTTTGCGTAGCATTGTCACATCGGTGATCACAGAGCAAATGTTTCGAGCGAGAGCATTGTCGATGGCGACGCAGTTTGGCGACTGCAGACATGCATATTTGCAAGTCTGCAGCGAAACGGACCCAGGCACCAATTTGGAGTTCGGCACGTGTCCAGGAATGCGGCCAAATATATCAATGCAATCTGAAAACGGACACGTTACGAAGCGAACCCACTTGTCCGTCGGCGAAATAGTGTATTGTCCAACGGCAACGTTGTAAATTACTTAAATATATCCGGCTCAAATATCTGTTGAGTTAAAACTGATGTGCAGCAACTGCTATGAAAGTGTCATGAAAATGTCATGAAAAGCAACATACACGTTGATGATATAAAACATCCAAGTAATTGAGGTTTGGATGGATCATAGTCGGAATATTGGCCGTG